>PVHY01000448.1:146879-235289 GCA_004024945.1 Uropsilus gracilis | reverse complement strand
CGGCAAAAAAATGAAGGAAAACATAAACAGATGGGACTACATCAAACTAAAAAGCTTTTGTACAGCAAAAGAGACAACAGAAAAAACTAAAAGATGTCCAACCGAATGGGAAAAAATCTTTGCCCTCCACATGAGCGACAAGGGCTTAATAACGAAGATCCACAAGGAACTAACACAACTAAACAAAAGCAAAACAAAAGCCCAATCAAAAAATGGGGAGAAGAACTATATCTTCCTTTCAACAAGAATAGATATAATGTGAGAAGTCTTCAGAGTTATTACCAACCAAAGTAGATATTTAAAATTTATTTAAATTAGTGTTATGTCAAAAACAAAAAACATTGAAATAATTCTGAATTCCGTTTTATAGACAGTTTAGTATTTCAAATAAACCTGAAATTTTTATGATTTTTACTAATGATATGTCAATAGTGAACTGTTAAGTCACTTATCACATGGGAAATTACATAAATTAACATTTCCTCATCTTAGAGAAGATAGAAACAGTTGTTAAGTATCTAGTTTATCTTAAAGTGATTGTAATGCGGAATCCTTTGCTGAGGCCCTGCTGAAAATTTCTCCTTAATGCTTTGGGGGAAAAAAAACCACATACTACACTTTATTCCAGTGTAAAACACAACAGTGGATACCACTAAGTTGCTCTGATGCTATAATTTTGAATAGAAACTTTCAAATTTTAACTTGTCAAGCTGTATAAACTATTCTCCATCTACCATTCCTGATAAGCAGATCCTGTTTCATACCTTGCTACCTACTGACAAAATGATTGTGTGGTGAGAATTTCATTCTTTTTTAAAATGTTTTTGGTAAATATAATTAACCTATTATCTCTCTCTCATGCTACCTGTATATTTCAGCAATATTTCATTGTCTCTGTAGTCAGACAATAGGTTGAGACTTCAAGGGTGAAACACAGGTGGGCTAGGCAACGATATTGTAAATAATACTGTACCTTCATTTTATTGTAAAGTTAACTGAATATCTTCGCAAATGTTTCCATATTCCTTAAGATAATCAAGGGTTGTAGCAGAATTTACTATACTTAACTCTGTGTCTGTACATATATATTTTTTTTGGAAGAGATATAAATATATATAATACTTTCATTATATGAAATATAAACAAACACAAATGTAAAAGGAATGATAACATGAAACCAAACACTTAGTTTTAAAATATTATCAATTCAGGTCTTCCATATTTCCTTAATATGTATCACTTGAAAGCAAATCTGAGACATTTTATGATTTTATCTATAAATATTTGTTGTGTCCCTAAACTGTATTTAATTAAATGAAACAACTTGCCCAAAAATGGAAAAGAATTATTTAATATTGTCAAAAAGATGGCCATTGTTGACAATTTTCTTAATTTTTCTAAGGTTTATTTATTCAGATGTATTTGACAAGGTCTCTATATTCAGTTGGTTTAGATTCTTGATTCAGTTGATTCAGAATCTTATACATTTAATATTTTGATGAAAAAAGCTGAATTTCTCATAACATGCTCTTTACTAATGCATTGTATGTGTGGCTTAATGTATTGCACTATCCTCAGTATTTCTTGTAAATGATTAGGTCGAGGCAGAAGATTGCTTATATTTGTGGGTATTTTTGGCAAGCATACTTAATATGTAATATTTTATTATAAGCATGTGATGCCTATTTTTATCATTTTATATAAATTTAAGTGTCATTAATGACTTGGGCCCATTATTTCAATTAAGGTTGTAGATGGAGACATTTTAATTGTAATTTTTTTTTTATGAGCAAGAATATCTGTACAAGAGGAAACTTGTTTTATATGTAGTCAATATGTGGTCACCCCCAAAATTGGATAAATGCTTGATTGTTTCCCCTTACTGATTATTTTTAAAAATAACATTTGCCTACGATGGCCAAACCTCCAGTGTTATGGCATTCTTATATTTAAATATATTTGCTGTGTTTTAATCCATTAGATTTTGTCTGTAGCAATCCTTAATTATTTCCATTTTAGTATAATGGGAATGCTTACATCTTGGGCAATTGAGATGCTTCTTATCTTTGTTAGATTCTTGTTGTCTGTTGTGATAAGAATTTCTAGTAAAAGTTTTGCCCATTTCCTGCCTTAAACAATGACTCACTCTTGCCCCAAATAAATTACTATTAAGGGGATATAATATTGAGAGACCGTTAAAGATCACAATCTAGATATAAAAGGTCATTATTATTACTGCTTGTTCATTGTTTCTAGGCTTTTTCAGTGAAAAGAACTTGGTATTTTTTTTGTAAAAAAATTAAGTTAAGAAGTTATACTAGTAATTTCATTTCAGTGTGTAGGCATAAGGGCTTTACAACATCTTATATCTCCAATAAATGCAATACTGAATTTTAAAACAATAATTACTCATTTTTTCTCACAATATACACTAAGCCCCCCTCCCTTTTTCTTTTCACATTATAAACATCCCACTGGGATGTAAAAAAAAAAATCATGGTTTTTGCATAATTTGGAATAGCTTATCTTTGTGATTATGCCATTAACAATACAAAGTTTTATTTCATTGCAAATATAAGGTTTTTGCTATCACTTGAATTTTTTGTTTTATGGTTCCATAAAATATTTAGTTTCACATTAAAGTCTAAAACAATGTGTATTTTAGAGAAGGCTAGCTTTGTTACTATCTAGCACACTCTATATTCCTTCCCCTCTTTAAGTCAAAAATAGGATTAGACCTTCATTATAACTAAGCATGTGTGTGCACACATATCTTCCTTAAATAGACAGTACTTTTTCTTTTTTTCTTCACATGAAAAAGATCTTTGAGATTATTAAATCATAAAGTAGACATTTCTTGTTTGTTTTGGACATAACGAAATACTCCAATAATGCTCCAATCAGGACAATCTACAGTTCATTCATCCAGACTCCTATTCTCAACATTTATGAAGACCTTGTGATTGTACCTCTTCAAAATTTTGCCAAGCAGACATTTGGGCTTGATAATTGAAATATAATTGCAAGGTCAGTGAACAATTCCTAGCATAAATTTGCTAAATGTCATTTCATCAAATAAATTTAGTTTTGATATGTATTCCACTAGATGAACCAGGTTGATCATTTATATGGTTATGAGAAGTCTACCTGTGAACTATTTATTCTTATGTCTTGCCAATTTTTTTTTTTTTTTTTAGGAGTACATTCAGTGACATAAGTATTTTGGCTATAATTTATATTAAATATATTTTATCTATGTCATTATCATGTATTGAATATATAGCTATGCCATTCTTTGTGATGAAACACATTCTCATATAATGTCAAATTTGCAATCTACTTTTGTGCATCTCTGAATTGAAGTCATAATTGGGGATGTTTACGCAATATGGAAGTTGTGAAAGAATGTATCTATGGTTTAGTCTAGTGTTTGTGATTTCACTTTTTACTATGTAACTTTCTAGATCTTTGGAATTTTTTCTAGAAAGTAGTATAAATAATTAAATTTATTTTTTGTGACATAGTAATTATGTCTTTGTATTTTAAACTTGTATACTACTTCAGATAAATTATGAGCTTTTTTTCAGCTCATTGAGATATAATGATAAACTCATGTAGTTAAAATAGGCAACGTGATAACTTTATTGATATAGTACATTATGAAACGATTCCCCCATTCGGTTAACTAACACATCATTTATCTCACCATTTGTGTATGTGATATTTATATACAAATATCACACAGTTTTAATTATGGTGGATTTATAGTGCTTATTCTATAGTGGATTAATTTCTCTCAATGTTTTATTAAGGGGGAGGTGAGATTTTTCCCAAATATTTGTGCTTGGTTGCTTTCTAGATTTTGCCCTAGATTTACCTAGTCTTGACAATATTTAGTTTTGTAAATTAACTCAGAAAACAGGTATTTTGTTATGTCCAAAATCATGGTGATTTTAAAAGCTATTTTCTCAATTTCAATTTTTTGTCAGACAGGTATACATTTGAATTTTTAGATTTTATTTCTGGCTAGAATTTTCCATTCCAAATCTTAGTTACTATTAATGTGATGAAATACTTTAAGGCAAATGTGTATAGTTTAAGGGGTTAAACTTTTGAAACTTCTTTAGTTAGTATACCTGGGATTTTAGAACTGGGTCACTGATTAAAAGTGGAGGGAGAACTTAGTGAAGGAAGTCAGTTAATCTTCTTTACCTCCATATGTTTATCTGTAAAAGGAGGTTTTGTAGACAGGTTGCATGGATCATTTAGGAGTAAGCTCAGTGGCACATAAAAATCAAATAAAGGTATTTTGTAGCAGAATGTTCAGAATTAGAAAATACTGGGTTGGCTTGTATTCATCCAACTACAGTTGGCCAGGAAGTCATCAGGGCACAGATTCCATAGAGTTTTGTGCTCCACCTACTTTAAGCTTCACCGTTTACCCTCAGTTTATAAGCTATCGTTACAAGATAGCTTCTCTGATTCCCACACTGTGTGTGGGGAAAAAAGACGGTAAAAACATAG
The DNA here is from genome assembly GCA_004024945.1 of Uropsilus gracilis. Classification (NCBI taxonomy): domain Eukaryota; kingdom Metazoa; phylum Chordata; class Mammalia; order Eulipotyphla; family Talpidae; genus Uropsilus; species Uropsilus gracilis. The sequence continues at coordinate 230,765 of PVHY01000448.1, read as the reverse complement.
TATAGAGTCATATTCAAGTTTTGTCAGCTTCTAATATTCATTAATAAGCTCTGTCAGCTATTTCTGCTTATATTTTAATCCAGACTCTGGTGTGTGACTTTTTGCTCAACAGAAGGTAGGGAATGAAGTAATGTTACTGCATTGTTTGCATTTTTAAGCTGAGAGCAATGCTGTTAGAAACAAAATCATGTCTCTGTCAATAAAGGGTAAGATGAATTTAACAGTTTGTATGGTGGACCATACAATACATAAAAGTTCTTAAATTATCACATGTAAATAACTTTTATCCCCACCCCACAATTCTTTATTTATTTTAGGGGTATTTTTTAAAAAGGATCCAAATGTCTGAATTCATTGAGCTTCTAAACTGTTCAGATAACTTTCAGCACTTTTAAATGTTGGAAGTATGAGGAGAAAGAGTTGGGGGGGGGGCAGGAGCAATACCATGTACACTCACATGAATAAAAAGTAGAAAAAGCAAGAAACACTCAAATGTTAAATAGAACAGACTACATTTTTGTTTTTTAGTCAGATACTACTGAATTTTCTATTTTAATAAAAGAACCACATTATGTAAACTCTTTAAAACATCTTCCATTGAACTAGAATTTTCCACCTACTTTTTGATACCAACTTTAATGAGATATAGTCCACATTTAGTAAAGTGTCTCAGGAACTCAAATAGTCTCTTTACAGGAAACTGTTGATAGGCTTCCTGTCACTATAATTTGTGTTTTACAGTAATTTCTCACAAAGGGTATATTATGGTATACATTCTTTTGTATCTTTTTTATACTCAGCTTAACGACAATAGGTATATCTGCTGTTTTATCAACTGTTTAGCCACTTCATGGTATTATTTCACTGTATAAACCACTGGTTTTATCTATTTCGTACTGATGGAAACTGGGAATATCTTCATGTGGACCCATTTTCCTTCTCAAGGTCAATATGATTGTTAGGTCAATGGTAATTGCCCATTTCAATTTATGATGGTACCAAACTCTCCAAAGTGGTAGGGCACATTTTTATATATACCAGCATTGTATGGAAATGCAAATTGGTCTTTATTCTCACCGCTTTATTCTCTTTTGGTTTTTATTCTATCATCACTAATCTTTCAAATTTTAGTTATTTGATGAGAGCAAGTTAGTGGTTATCAGATGGGTGGGGGTAAAAGGAAGAGGGAAGATGGATAAGCAAATCAGGTAAAAGGGATGAATTGTTTGTTGAAGGGAAGATTTGGACTTTTAATGGTGAATTTAAGGCAGAATATATGAATAGTGATTTATCATGAAACCTACTGAATGTTTTGCTGCAATGTTATTTCAGTGGAAAAAATGATGTGGTGTATATGTATAATTGTATGTACACACACATAAGCATAACTCCCCTGGAATACTATTGAGATACTTAAAAAAAATCCTGCTATTGACACAATAGTGTATTATTATGCTTAGTGAAATAAGTCACATGTACCATATGTCCACCATATGAAGAAGCAAAATGAATTAAATAAATTAAATATAAAATTTTAGACTAAGTCTAAATTAGTAGTTACTAGAGGGGAAAGGGGGAAGGGGTGGGCAAATAGAGGGAAAGTGGTCAATTGTATGAAGGAGAGGTTAGGACTTTTTGTCAAGGTAATGAAGTACACACAGGTGTTCATTTAAAATTGTATATATCTGAAACCTATGACGCAATGATACATCAACAAATTTAAAAATAAGATATTTTAATGTGCTACCGAGTTATAAAAACAACAAACTCTCCACTCTATTCTGTCTTTGAAAGAGTAGTTTCCTCTGGTTGCAGCTTGAAGAATCACACTTCATGGGTCCTCCTCAGGCATGAGGAATCTAGCTGTGAGCTTGAGATTGAGGAATGGATTTACACTTAGATTTGAGGTCTCAGTCCTTCGGTTTTCTTCCTGCTAGGTTTCTTTAAATTTCTAAGTCTTCTACTAGTCTTGAAATCTGTTTTCTGACACCTTGATTTGCTAAAGCTGAGGATTTCTACACCTCCTTTTCCTCTCCCTGCAGCAGTGGTGGCATTCCTTCTTTGTGTGATCTTGAGCATTATTTACCTATTTTATGAAACTATTAATTTTTCTAAATTTTGGTTAGAATTTATAAAATCATCTCTAACTCCTGACAATTAAAAGCATTTTCAAGTTACTTTAAATAAACATTGGGTATGCATTTCCAGAAAAGCCTCTGTAATTAGGTTTGAAAACAATGTTTTGAAATTCAGAATTATGTAAATTTACAATGAATATAGTTGAAATAAAGTGTTCATTTAATAAATTAATCAAGTTCTGGGGGCTGGGCAGTTTAGAAAGGAATTACTTTAATTTCTTGGGTTCAAAGCAAAAGTTGACAGTACTAGTCTCTATTTCCTTTTCTGCTGCTTTCTTTTACTCCCTCAGTACCCAATGGATGAGATTCAATCTCTCTGTCCTTCCCTGCAACTCATATTCAAGTCTGATTTGCCTCTTTGAAATGTTCTTATTTCCAAGTTATTTACCTCCATTCTACTTTGATGAGAACTTCAGTTCTCCAATGCAATTCATCTCTGCTAAATATTTAGGAGGCAAATTTCTTCATATTCCCAGAGGCATTTTCATTTTTAGAAGTAAGATGTTCTCATTTAGGAATTTGATATATTAAATATTCAGATGATAAAACAGAATATATTAAAGTGTTCATTACACAGGGGAAATTTTATTTTGGAGCAGGTATTTGTAGGTTAACCTTGAATAGGTATGTTTTGATTTTTACCTGTTCTAAATTCCTACCTATTTTCACTGCTGAATCTAGAGATTTGTTAAAAGTTTATATGTTTGGTGTTTATATCTGATTGAGTTTAAATAGAAGCCTATGGCAGTGAATTAAAATTTCTTGAAAGCAGGTAGGGGCAATGGAAGTGGAAGGTAGTTTTGTTTTAGTAATAGATGAACTCATCTCTGGAATTGTCTAGTTAGCTGCTTTTCTACATACTGTCTATTCCTTTTCAGGCTCTCAATAGGAGAATTCATCCTTACTTAAACAGGAATGTTGCCATATTTATTTTTATTTAATCATACCTGAACATATATTGTGAAAGGCAATTTATCAAGGTTTACTTTGCCCCTTAATAATTTTACCCTCAACCACTACATTATATAGTTAACAAGTACAAAGTAGATCTGTATACTGGACTGCTCCTTTTGTTTATTATAATTCATAACAGTAGCCTTAATTGCTTTTTTAAAAGATACCTTTGAGATGATTGCATTTTGTTGCCACTTCTCCATTTTTTTTAAGTTTCACTTTTTCTGTAAGGTGTTGTAAAATTTTATCTTTGAATCTGAGAAGTCATTTTAATTATGATGCTGCTCTTAATGTTTCAGTTTCCTCTTATCCTTACTTTCCTATTTGTACTATCTGCTTTCAGCTCTACCTACTTTGTGGTACAGATATTGAGTCATCAAATGCATGATTCTTCGGCTGGCTCCGTGAATCTTTTTTTTCATATCCTGAAGAAAAAAATCAATTCTTTTCTCATCACAGTAGATGTTACATGATAATACCACAACATGTTTCTGAAGTGTCAGTGAATTGCAAAGCAATTTTATCTATAATACAGATTATGTCAAATACTCTCACACTCTTAATGTGTTGTTAATCATATGAGTAATGGAATAGTGCTGTAATTATTTATTCTTATACAATAAAAACCTAAGCAAGAGGAGTTAATGAATTAGATGAGTTAATGTAGTTCTCAAAAATGCAGGTTGAGTGAATGAGATTTGAAATTCAATTTAACTTTGCAACTTAATTCAGACAGTATAGTGTATATACAGTTGACTGTGCTAGAAAACTACCCAGAGAAAGGTAGCTAGGGCTGCCACCTTTTATAGTTAAAGATGTTACAAAGTGAGGTTAACATTACTTTTTATAACATGACTAAAGATACTAAACAGCCTTAGAATATGATTTATTAATACTTTTGGGAAAGCTTATTGCCAAGAATTGACATTGGTTCTCTCTAAGTCATCTTTTTTTGTCTAAAGGAGACAAGGTAGATAATAACATCATTAAACTAAGGTTATCTTGATTTAAGTTGTGGAATCAACAATTGAGGAGTACAGAAATAAAATTAGAAACTCAACAAATACATTTATTAAGAACTGAATCAAATTCCTATAGCAAATGCTGTTCTCCCATATGCTGAAGCAAATGCTTCAAAGCCTGACAGTAATGATCACTTAGAAAAACTGTGGCACAAAGTTTAGTAGTTGGTTTGGGCTAAATATATTTGATTTTTTTGAGAGTGAGGACCACTGAATCAAGCAAGTAGAGCATTCAGCCCTAATGTCACTCTACCAATGCTTAGCCCAGAAATTTTACATTCGGAAATCCTTCATTAGTTAAGGATGTTTTCTCCTGTGTAAATATGTGCACTCCTTGGAGGGAAAGCATATTAAGTCTCACTCATTATTCAGGCTCTGGTGGAATTAGTTAATTCAATCCAATTGCTGGCCAGCTGAGAGGAGTTTGGATAAGAAGACAGAGGGAGAGAACAGTGAAGCACATTGAACAAAGATTTTTATGGCCAGAAAAAGATTGAATCTGTATTTATCACTTATGAAACAAATGATGAAATTTCCAGTTCTCTTATCTGTGAAATGAGTATCACACTTTATCAGAAATTTATTGTGATAATTACAAAAGATTGCAAAAGTTCTGTAGAAGATAGGTCATAGAAGACAGGCTACTGGGTCACTTCTGACTCCAACAGACTGAGTTGAGTAGAAAATAATAAAGTAGAAGAAAAATTATAAGTTTGGAAAGAAGTAGTGTACTAGGTACAATATTTGAGTGAACTCTTAAGCTCTGGGAATGTTTGAAGGTTATGTATGTTATATTGTAATTTTTATTTGCCGAGAACTTGCCTCTCACATTTTGAATCAAAGCTACATTACAAAGAACAATGCAATGAGAAATTCAAAATCACCCCAGCACTTTATTACTTGCCTTAGAGGAACAAGTATCTAATACTTTATGAATGTCCAAAATGGTTTTTGAAATTTCACTAGTGACTTTTTTCACATTATCAATCTTTTTTTAAAAAAAATTGAAATAACATAGGCTTACATCCTCGTGTATTAGAAATATTTAGTATCTTGCTCCTCAGATGTAGTTCCCAAACCTCACTGTCCACCAAGACACCGATAATCTACCACCATGCCATTGTACTCCCTTCCCCTTTGCTCTCACCTCTTACCCTTCTCATTCCCTTCCAGTAGTCTCAGTTCTACAGTTCACTTTCTAGGGATATAATATAGAAACAGTTATTTTAAGGAGAAACATCCACTCCCATGTTCATTGTTGCCAAGCTATGGAGACAACCTGCATGTCCAAATATTGATACAAGATAAGGTATGTTTGGTATATACTCAATGGAATACTACTCTACAACCAGAAAAGATAAACACTTGACATTTGTGGCAGTGAGGATGAAGTTAGAGGGGATTATACTGAGTGAAATAAGAAGAAAGACAAATACTAGAGATGGTGTCACTTATATGTTGATTTTAGAGAAATCAATGGGACAGATAAAGCCAAATTAGCATATTTATTTTATGATTCAACTTGCTCAGGATTTCTCCAGGGGGTTTTATTTATAACACTATAGAGTTTATAGAAATGACAATAATATCAAATTGAAGATGATAGGGTAGTTTTGGATAGGGGATTTCTAGGAAATTTGCCTCATAAAGCAATAGCTATTTCCACCTTCTGTGTTTTGTGCTTGCTTGTAGGCAGTTAATCATTGCCTCTATTTCTGCATTCCCTCTTTAATTCTTTCATTTCTTATTTCATCTAGGAAGGTGATGAGCAATTGAACTGGAGATATCAGAATCTTCGCAAAGGCTTTCTAAGGTAAACCTGATGATTTGAGAATTTTACTGTTATAGTTACATAAATTGCTTTTTAAATATTATCATTTTGACTTTAATATGCTTATGACATCAGTTGTGTATTTGACAAAACATAGAGTGATTTTTGATACTAATTCTCTTAAACTAAAGAAAGACACTGAGGTATTTTCCATATAGAAATCAGCAGGGTAGACCTGAAGACTGTTACATAACCATTCTATGGAGTTCAAGTTAAAGTTTCATCATTTTCTAGTGACTTACTTCCAGATAAGTTCTAGTCTGTACATACTACAGTAAATTTGCTCTAATATTATATATATATAATATATATGAATATATTGGAAAAACTGACCTTCCACATGGTGCCAATGCTAGACTATAGTTTTCTCTACATATCTGCAAATATATAGTAAGTAACCATTGTATGCCTTGTTGACTACAAATTCATGTTAAGAGAAGGCCATAATGATGGGATATAGAAGGTTTGTTTAACTGGGATGATATGGTGATAAATTGTGTACCCTTTCGACTTTACAATGATTCAAACTTTTTTTGGAGAATAAAATAAAAAATATTCATATGTACATGTTAAAATTTGGACTGAAATGTAGTACTCTTACATAAAAGTAAACTCAAATTTTATCATTTATTCAACAGAGTATCTACTTGGGGCCAACATTGTTCTAAAGACTGGAGATTGTGGGGTGAATAAAGGAACATAAATGTGATTTCTGTTCTCATTTAGCCTAGAGTGTGAGGGGGAGAGTAGTAAACACTACAAAGTGATAAAAACAGAGTTGATGTTCATTCAGATAAGAAAAAACAAACCATCAAGGGTGTAAAGTAAAGCAAAGGATGAAGTAATGTCTTCATGGAGAGTGCCTTTGCTTTGTTGGGAAGGTAAAAAGGCATCCCTGAGAAGCAATATGAATGGCAAGTACCATGAAGAATTGTTAACTATACAAAACAGAACATAATATGTGATAACTTATCTAAAGTATTTTTACTCTATCTTGATAGTGTTTTGATAATTACTTTGCCCTTTCTGTATGAATTATGCCTTATCTTCTTATTTCACATGTAACTGATATGTGTTGTGCTGCTGTTTTTTTTTTTTTTAATTTGATACATGCCTCAGTTTTTCCTTGGTTCCAAGTATTAACATTTATTTGGAGAATAATAATTAAGATGCTGAATTGTAAGTATTCTATGGTGATATCATTCATGATGTGTCTTAATTGGATAAAAAAAACATAAAGGTAAGAAATAAGCAGATTCTGGACCTGTGCGATGATTTTCTGCCTAATACTACTATTCTCTTACTGGGTTATAATGTTCTATTTATCATTTTGTATTCTAGATTGTTTTTTCTTAATTCATTGTCCAGAAAAGGACTTTGTGCTCTTTTAATATGCTCTTCTTCATTGACTTGCCTTCATTAAATGCTCACCTTAAAATACCCATTTTATCTCTATCCATCATTGTAAGAACTACCATATTATAATTTTCATAAAAAGATACTAATTTATAGTGGAATTGCATGTCAGATATATTTATTAAGAAAATTTAGCACTGTGCTTTGACTGTAAGTGATAAATACAATGAACTGGAACTTTCTCATTCAAGTTAAATTCCTCTGAGACTTATTAGTATCAGTTGTAATGGTGCATTTTCTTGATATGGACATGTACTCACCATTCTAGATGGGGACTCTTGATGCGTTTCACACAGCCCCCCAGAGAGCTGTGTAGAAGTGTTTCTCCTTGCTGCCAACTAGTAATTGCTCAAATGGTTCTTGAAAGGTCAGAGCTGCTTGGTCTATTTTTGAGACTTAGTAGCAAGAATGAATTAAAGTGGTGCACTATGAATAAAAAAGAATCAGACTTGTAAAAGATTAAAAAAAAAACCCTAGAAATTAAAATTTTAGAAGCATGCCTTTTTGTGGTGTTTGGAATATCAGTATTATTTGAACATTAAGCAAGGGGTGGCTTTGCTTGTAATGTTATTCCTAGTTGTGAGAACATGTATATTTTTTCCTAATAGAAGTCAGAAATTAAAATGAAGAAATGGTATAACAATGTTTACCCACCTGATCGTGGAAATCCTTTGAACATTCATATTTCATATAGATTATTTATGTTATAAATATATTTGCATGTAGTTTTAAGACATTATATGCAGAAGTATTGCTGGAGCTAAATGGCCTATGTGCTATTTGCCTTCAATTTTCTTATATCTCTGAGAAAATAGTCAAAGTTGTGTGGAAAATTCAATAAAGTGTTTCAAAGACATTATAATGCCAGCCTCAAATATTTATAACAAAAACATGCTCCAATCAAGGAGTTTCAGATACAAAGTACTCTGCTGACATATATTTCTTATACAAAAACGAATAAAATAACCTACAGAATCCCTAGAAACTTGGTTTGAGAAAAATCAATTTCAATTGGAAACAATGTTGAACTCTTGTAAATAATATACCCCCATGGTCTTGTTATTCATATCATTTAATTATCTTTCCATATTTGCAAATAGATTGACAACTTATAGAAAATAACTTCTGATAAGGTGTTTATAAGTAATAATTAAATTACCTTTAAAATACTTATATTAGAGAGTGGGATCCAGGTGGAACTGAGTAAACTAAAAATTTGAAAGGAATTAGGTGACTCTTGTACTGAGATGATACTAACCTTTCTCCCCCACCAATTAAGATTATTTTCAGCAAAATTCTAAAAATATTTTGTTTCTTCTCTCCATATTTTGATCTCTTCAAAAATTTCATGTGACTCATAGATACATGTATGTAATGGCTATGTATGTGTTATGTATGTAAGTGTATAGGCATACATATGCTTGGTTTATTCATCATCTAGCTCTTCATATCATTAAAGCACAATTTTATACATCCTTCACTCTTCCTAAAGTAGAAATTCTCTGTTGTCAAATAGATTTTTTGAGGATACTTGGTTAACTCATATTAAAAGTACTGTTTTGAAAAATAGATTGTATTGGAACATGATAAATGTAACTCAGTGCTTCATCCCTCTGAGAAAAATTTGAGTTTCCTAGTCTTGTTTTCTTAGGAAATCAATGGATTCATTTAGAAAAGGTCAACTGTGACCTTTCATCTACTATCACACCGATATTTTAAGACTTGACAGATTTCTATAGCCCAGTGCTACTCTCATTTAAACTAGACATAAATATTTACAAACTTTTCTCCTGTGCTCTTCTATCTCTCCTGGCAAGGCAGTAAATGTTTCTTTTATTTAGATAATGTTGGTAAACATTGTTGAGTAGAGAATTCTCCCCCTCTTGTGTTATTATTATAGTGCACCAAGACACCCTTAGTTCAACAATATGCTTCACAATGATTCCATTCTCATCTATCATTCAGATCCCCTTCCTGTCAGAATTTCTTAGACAGATTTTCCTTTAGCAACTATAGCCAATCTAACACCAAAATCTAAAATCCTATCTTGCTAACTTTCCTCCTTTCCTGGCATCTCTCTTCTAGCTACTTCATTACTTCTATCCATCCTGACTGGTTGATAATAATCAGGAAAGTTGTCTGTACTTATTGTTTGAAGTTATTCTTTAACCTACTGCGGAATGACTTCTGTACCTGCTGTTTATGTAGTAACAAGATCCAATAAACATGTTCATTCTATACAACCGGACCTTTTTAACACTTTGGATTAGTCCATTTTTTCAAAGACTTTGCAGTTTGTTTTCATGACCTACTAGATTTCTGACTACATTTGTATCCCTCTGACCATCCTTTTCCCATATGTGTGTGTGTATGTGTATTTCTCTTGAACAGAGTTATAGAGGAATCATTTATATTTGCTTAGTGCTTTTGGTTATCTTGTGTTCTGATTGAACACATGTCTCAGACATGAGGAAAGTAGTCTGATAGTTTTGAAAACAGAAAAATACTGAACAAAAGAAATTACTTTTTTCAAAAGATGTTGCTATCAGAGGAAGTGAGACAAACTGCAAAATAAAAGTGAGAGTGTATATCTATGAGCAAAGGTAAAGAAATATCTTCTTTAGACCTTGAAATCTTCAACTCCATGCTTGGGGAATTGCTTGAGGTACCACTGATAGATTCCTAGCAGTGAAGTGATAGTCACACTTGAATTTTGTATAGATTGTGTGGTGAAGATTTGGAGTATGAACTGAAATTGTGCAAGATCAGAAATATGGCAACTTGGTGAATTATTTAAAAAATGTTAATGATAATGAAACAGAACTTTGGAAGTGAGACAAAGACAATGGAATATATTTAATAGTTATTTCGACTGCAGAATGGACTGCCTAGATGGCGATCAGGTAAAGCTGTTAAGGAGACCTGTAGAAAATGCATATAGGTGTTAGGTGATTTGCCTTTATGAAGTGGAAGATATTTTGAGAAAGTAATTAGTATATATAGATGACAATTCAAGTTATGATTATAGAGCTAGAGCAGGAATAGTGAGAAAATGCTTATCAGTCAGAATAGACATGGCTATGATACAATACCAATGCTCTCAAATCTCAGTGATTGATAACAGATTTATTTCTGTCTTTTGTTACATGTCTGTTGTAGATGGGATTTGACTCCTTTTTACCTCTGGGCACAGCCTGCCTGCACAACAATAAGGAAATTCATTTATCATTATTTAGGTTGTAATGGAGCATGGATGTAGTATTATTGTTTCTGCCTGTAACACTTAAAAATCCTGCTCAGATTTCATTGTTCAAAGCAAGTCACAAGTTATAGCTTCTTCAGGTAGAGACTATATAATCCTTTTCAGGTAGCAAAAGCAGACGTATAGCAAATAAAGAGTAAAATTACTAGGATTTTCCAGGTCAGAACTCAAGATTTAAGTCACTCTTGGCAAAAGAAAGTTTGAAAGGAGTGACCAAGATATAAGTAGGTAAATGTGTAAAGTATTATTTCCCAATGAGAAGGAAAAAAATAATTTTAGTTTAAATTAACTAATGCTTCCCAATTTAATACTAGGGATAGATTTGTTTTTAATAATTACTTATAGTTGGAGGGATATGAAGGAAAGTTTACTATCTTAAACATTTCTTAAATGTTGCAGAATTACCCTGCAAGCTGCATTGCTACAGGCAGAAATGAAGGAATGGGGACAGAGAATACATTAAATAATACAGGATTTGGATGCACTCTCATGTAAAAGCAGATTAAATATATTCTAAATTTATCTTTAATTTCATAGTTAAAACAATTTTTCTTAGAAAATCTAAAATCAGCTTTAAATTTGTTATATTCTATGCTTGTTTGAAGGTCTTAAACTCCATGTCATTATTGGCTTTCATTTTGGGCAAAGTGGAAGTTTCCAGAACTAGAGGGAATTTTGTATATCTTTTTACCAGTATGAAATATGATGTTCATTTCTTTAGTATCTAATAAAGAAGTAATCATTTTTCTATTGTGAAGATCTAGGCAAACTTCCAGAAGTGGGACCTGACTCTGCTATTAATAAAGAGAGAGTGAAACATTAGGAAGTGGAGGTGGTTCTCTCTTATTCTGAAATTAAAAGTGGAATTAAAAATCAAGATTTTAGATTTCACTAAATCTATGTTCTTTGAAACATTAATTGGCCTTTCATAGCTCTGCTGAGACTTAATAATAAATTAAGTCAAGAATTACTTCTTGTGCATTAAAAAAAGACACTATGAAAAACTCCCATGGAACTTAACATTTATTTGGGGAAAACATATATTAAACAATAAGTTGGTTAATTAACAGTAGAATTAAATTAGTGCTCAGTGTCAAGAAAAAGTATAATTTCTAAAAGATTATTTGACATAGCCTTGTTTCTCTGAGAAACTATCCAGCTAGACTGAATACTACCTAGATCAATAGGCATCAGCAGGGCAAGTATAGGGATGCTGTGTAGGTTGGGAGCTTTACAGACAGGTGGAAATTAAGGAAATAAAGAAAGCAAAGCAATCAGTAAGATATTAAAAGTTCTAGAGTATAAGAGAAGTGTGGGGAGATGTTCACCAGTCTGTCTTGAACTTGGTCTGTCAATACTAAAGGGCCTTATAGTTAGGAGCAATGATTATAGATTTCATTCCAGAGACCATGACAGTCTTTTGTGATGAGACAAAGGAGGGGAATTTTCATACTTTCACTAATAGCTTGTACTGATGGTTGTAGAAAAAATGGGTTAACAAGGCCAAGAGTAGCCTTGGAATAATTTATAGTAATTTAGGTATTAGATCACAGTGGCAGGGAATGAGAATGGAAAGATAGGGATGGAATTCAGAGTTGTTGAAAATAATATCTACTGGGATTTATGATTGATTAGATAGATGAGGAAAGTGATGTTCCATTGATGAATCAAGGATGCCTGTAAGGCTTTTGACTTACATAAATGTAGGCCAAGCAATATCATTTACTGAGGAGAAATGCAGGAAATGAGCCAGGTTTATGAGAATATTTTCATTCTGTGTAACTTATATGCAAAGGCTGTTACTACCGTAGACTTTGACATTTGGGTAAGTACAGGTACCATTCAGTTCAAAAGAGAGATAGAGTGTATCAAGTTTTGTGATTTCTTGGATAACTTGTTATAAAGATATTTTCTATAAGTATAAACGATGTAACGTTAGGGAAAGAGGATTGGGGGCAATATATATGTAGCATCATTCTTCACCTGTTTTAGGACAGATAATGTTTTGAGGTAATATTCAAATTGATTTGGTTATTCAGTTTTTGGGAACAGACTCTCCAGTAGTTTGTGATTAAATAAATCTCATTACATGGTAGACAGTAATGATGATAGCAGTGGTAGTGGTAATGATGTTTAGTCTTTGAGTGTTTGCCAGACATCTTTTTGTGCGCTTTATATTTCATTTATATTTCTCAGTAATACCCCAGGTATTATTACTATTTTACAGATGATCCCTAGAAGTAAGTACTTGCCCAAGTGTGTATAGCTAGTATAAGAAAGTGCCAAGATGTCACTATAGAGTATAGCTGTGGGGAATTATTTCTTAATCACCTCACTATTGGACTGCAATGAATTATAATGTACAGAGGTTAAAATGATTTGACCTGAAAAAGCAAAGATCAAAGAAAGGGGTTGTTATCTTGGGGACAGACTGCTTTCACAAGTAGCCTCATAAATTATATAGTCCTTAGTCTGTTGTTAGGGCTGAGAGGCCCTGAAGGAGGGTTTGGTTGTATTACTCCCTAAAAGTACTGAAGAGTCATCCCTCAGGAATCTCTAGGCCTAAAATTGTGAGGTCTCAGCTTATATATAATATTCATTGTTGTTTTTCAAGCCTGTTAAAGAGGACTTGTGGCATGGCAAATATTAAGTGTCTGGTGGATAAATAAATGTATCAATTATTCTGGCAGCTACAAGTAATCCCCAGGTTTCCTTCTTCTTGCTAAGAGTTAAAGAATGAGATAAACTGTGCATAGATGAGGACTGAATCCTTAGTTATAAGTTTCTCATTTCTCAGAATTTTCAGCAAGTATAATTCCAAGAAGCATGACATAAATTCCATAGCAAGCCACATATACCTTAATTGCCTATAAAAATCAAATTCACTTCAGAATGACAACAGCTTGTAATTATAGATATGTCCCCCCAAATTCTTCAGTTATACCTCATGTAATCTGCTGGAATTCAAGGCAGATAAGATTATCATCAATTTATAAAAAAGATCATCTGAGCAAGCTGAGGAGAGGTCTTCCCTAAACTTTTTGGTAAGCTGAATGAAGTCAAGTTGAATTGCTTAACATCATAAAATCTTCCCAGTGTTTTAAATTCCTAGTCGAACAGACTGATTTTCGATTGAAAGACACTTCCCACTGTCATGCACCATAAGAAAGCTATTATAGCACTCATTTTGGTGTAACTTGTGACTTTCACTTATAAATGCTTCGGGTCTGTTCATTTGTTGCTTTACTAGCTCTATGCAATCTGCCATGGATCCCAGGCCTGCTGAACAGTAACTTCTATGTGAATAGACACTCTTTAGATTATGTGAGTTGGTCAGCATTTAATAGTAGTCACATTTTCAATTATAATCTTGTGTACCAGTGATTTTGTTGAAAAATGAGAATTATATACTATTCATTTAAAATAAGACTGTTATCTAATTGCATTTGTTTTCTTACATTTTTCAATTTCATGTTATTGAAAGATTAAAGAATTTAATCTTTAAACATTTCTCCAATGTGATACGATGAGATTTATTTTTAATTATTACTCAGAGATATTTTAATTTTCAGTGAAATCACATAATGCAGGTAGTGTGCTTATTTTGATCTTGTTTGGGAAATAAATTTGCCTCTTTCCTGATATCTATTTATTATATTTTAAATATTTGTATTATTTATTTTTAATGCAACAAATTTTAAATTGTTGACTTGATTTCCTATAAAAACTTTCTATGAGAATTCTGTAGATGTTTTTGTGTACTAAAATTAATAGCACATCTATAGATAGAAATTAGAAGAGACTAAAAGATTAGTAAATATTTATATTTTCTAAATATACATTAAATGGTCTATTTCTTGAAAGACTGCTGTGAATTTTACACTTTATCTGAAAATCTATATGCTACAGTTTAAAGATGGTTTCCTTCAACTCTGCATGTAAGATGACTTTACCTTAAGAATAAAATGTATACTAAAGTCCTTTTCTTGTCTTCTAAAAAATGAGAAATGAATTACATCTATGATGGGAATTACAGAGATTGGGAAAGAAATGAAAGATGATTCTATAATTTCATATTAGGAGTTGCTGATCATTATGGTTGGGTACTGTTAAAGATATATTTGAAGAAAGCTAAGTGTGGGACTAGATGGCGATTCAATATATTAATATAATGTAACAGTTCAGTTAAATTGCCACTTAGACATACATTACATACTAATGTATTAACCACTTGAATTCAGTAACTATAATTTCTTATTCATAGACTTCAATAAACAGAGATTACTCTCTTATTATCAACTTCAGATTTTCTTGATCATTTTAAAGCCATGGTTTAGGAACCAGCTAGAACATCGATTCTTTCTACAGAAGCAATCTTCTTAAAAATGGGGGAAATGGTAGAGAAAACTAAACTAGTAACTGAGATATTTAAGAAAGACAAAATATTTGTGCAATGAGGACCAATTTAACAAGAAAAAATTTACCTGGCAATACTATATATTTCACCTATATGATAGACTAGTTGAAAGCTTTATTTTAACATCCTATTCATTTTAGTAATATTTATATCCTGAGTGGACTTGGAAAGCACGTAGATTTTCAGAAAGTTCAAAATTACATAAAGATTTAATGTTTTAAAAAAAGTCAAATGGTTTCTTTCATTTACAAAAGCCTTCTTCATATTTGGAAAGGTGAGTGGCCTTCCCATCTATACATTTGTTAACATTATTAAAAAACCTGTACACTAATCTTCAGAGCAATTTCAGAGGAAAAAGTAAACTGCTATTTATAAAGATGCAATTATAGAACAGATGACATGTGGGACTTGGCTAAAAGGTATATGGTTTTGTTTTAAATTGAATAGTAGTTTTATGGTTGTGTTCCCTTTGTAACATATCAACTGAAAAGTCAGACTGTTATATCTAGGAAGAGGTGGCAGGGGAGTGGGGTAATTTCATTCAGAGTTGGATATATTTGCTCCTGAAAATGGTCATTTTCAGCACATATCGATGTGCTCTGAAAACTGATGGCCAGCTTGCATGAACACTACTTTCAGTATTTTTTTAAAAGAATGAAAAAATAAAATCAGTATTTTTGAGAATAAAAATTAAAATTAAGAAAAGTGAAAAATACAAATAAGGAATTAAAAAATAAAAAAAAAGGATCACTGTGTTATAAATTAAAACCCTGAAAAATAGATAACTTATCTCAGAAATAAAGGGGATGGATGAGATTGAAATCAGTGGTAGTTATTATAGATTGCATTTCCTAGAAGTAGGTGCTAACATGGAGATTCTCATGTGCATAGCTTGACAAAAAGTGCTTCAGGGATGGAATCTGTGAAGGGAATCAATATCAGGCAAAGGATAGATGGAGTGTGTGTAGTTGTAGCAAAAGCTTCATCTGCTACATTTGGATCTTTGGACCTTCCAATAGCTCCTCAGAGATGTCCCAGATTGAAGTAAGCAGGTTGGAACATTTCATGCAGGCTGTTCTTGAGAAGATGGTATAAGATCGGATGAGGTAACAATCTTCCATAAGGGCAATGTAGCTGACAAATGAGTGCTTCCTTAGTGTCTCAAGAAAAGCACACATTCTTTCTTATTTTCTTGTTTGATTGCATATGTATGACTTTTTAATAACACTGTCTACCCCAATGTTCTCCCACCACCTTGTCACCTGCGAACCACGGTCCTAATCTCTTGAACTGCACGATTGTGTTAGTTTCTATATCTACATTTAGTAATGTTGAAGTTCACTGTGCTTATAGTATTTATACTATAAAAATAAGAGTCTAGATAGTTATTGAATATTTACTAGAATCTCATTCTGTTTTGGGTGAAGAGATTTGGTGTCTGTTGCTGAAAATTTGCATGTTCAGTACTAGTAGTAGTTGCCTTAGTAAATGTGAGTCCATACTACTGAGTGCATGTATGGCTTCCATTATTTGCATCAGTGTCTTTCTCTCATGGGTCTGGAATACTGGTATAGTGAATGAAAGAGGCTGTTATTGAACGACTTAGTCATTAGATCTCTGTTAGTGCCATTTCTGTGGGAATGCTCTTGGTGGGAAATTGACATAAGTTTTGTGGACACACTGAAGTCATACCTGGAGCTACGCCACAGAACTGCCTGTCCTTTATATGTTCATTCTTACAGAGGTGGGGCGAGGGAGTAGACATATGAATGCCTTGGTTACTTAGGTATAAATGTGTCAACTCATGCATTAAAAAAAAAACAACTGTTCATTCCCCTTTAACATAAAGTTACTTGTGTAAAAATTAATTGACCCCTTTAAGTAAGAGCTGGAGAGTTTTACTACATATCTGTTCTATAGTTAGGCAGAATCCTTCTTCCTGGGCACTTGACCTTTCCTTTGATTCAAGGGATTTTGGATGGAAAAAATGGGCTCATGTCTGAACACTGTGCAAGTGGTTGTACATTTCTTTGGGTCAGTCACCCGTAAACCTCCTTTAATCAACTTTGCTTTGTGTTAATTGATATACTCTGTCTTGCCCCTAGGAACACTTTATTCTCTTAACCATTTCCAAAGTTCCCTTTGAATTAGGTTGCCCTTATTGCCAGTACAACCTTGTTGTTCATTAGGGAAAGTACTCCAAACTTTGTCTCTGATGGTTAAGTAACACCATATGGCCTCTATTATTTTGGGATTATTTTATCCCATTGCTATTAAGGAACCCATTTCTGTAACAGCATCTCCTACTGTTATCTCTGCCTTTCAGAGGACAGCCACCACTGAGTTTCTTAATGATGTTGGTGCCCTTCTTGCCGATTAATTTTGATCACCTTGGTAAACAGAGGGTCCTCTAGGTCTTTGTAACAAAGTCATCTGGAAGGTTTTCTGACTTTTAGCATGTATCTATTCAATGATGTCTACTTCTTTGAGCTTTCTGTTGTTGTTTTTTTCTCACTGTCTTTCAAGCATTTTTATTATTTTTACTTTCCTTAATATGGTCTATTTTTTCCCCAAGCTTTAAAGAGTCATCCTAATAGAATATTTGCACCTATCTTCTTGGTTTCTTAACAGGATTTAAATTATTGATTCAGACAGTTCTCCCATATAAACACATACTAATTTTGTGCTCAAGCAAGTAGGTTCGTCATTAATGACGAACCATGAGCCACTTTTGCTGAACTAACAGGTTCTGGCATTTATGGAGATTTTATATTGATAACTACAGAGTTTCCAAACTTCGATATTCATGTTTCCCAATAATGTATCTGACTTTGGCACAGCAGACTTTTTGTAACTGAGAAATCAACTTTCTTGAGAGCTTTTTAGCTGCTTTGATGGTTCTGATTCTTTCAACATTTACTACTTCCAAAATGATAAGATTTTCCTTATATTTTTATCAGGGAGAACATCTGACTTTCATACTTTGTTTTGAATATTCACGCTCCACCTTTCTCCTTATATCTTTTCTCTAATGTATCAATTTTGCACCCAGGAAGAACCTTTTGATTCTCTAGTCATTTATCAAATGTCAACATTTTATCCAGCATAACATTCACTTGAACTGATGTCCTATCCCACTTCCTAGGGGAGAAATCCACATGTCAGGATCTATATTTTCTCTCTCACTAGTGATGAGTGGTATTTTGTGGGTGATATGGTTCTAGAATCTCATTTTAGTGCCTGTTTTCCAGCACCAATTTTCATAAATAATTTTACCCAGAAAATAGACTCCAAGATAGACCCTTACATGCAGCTGATATGCTATGGAGTATTTGTAAGAGTGGGAGAACAGCAGTGGGCCGACCAAAAACTTGAAAACCTTTTATCTGGGGCGGGATCATACCAAATGAAGCTGTAAAGCCTGGATAGTCCTTCACTGGTATTAACAATTGTGCCAAGGAAGGTTGTCTATCTACTCCCACATCAACAGTCTTAGATAGTGGCTGTTCCTGAGGCAAGTGTTTAACCTTGGATGGAGTGTTTATCTTAGGCAGATACTTAACTCCTAAAGAAAAGAGGGTCAATGATGTCTAACAAAAGGCAGAAGTCCTTGCATCTGAAGTGTAAATGCTTTAGTCCTAAAGGAGATATATGGAAGATAAACCATGATATTTACTACAATATGAACCAAATCTATTCTTACTTAAATGTTGGTACATTCAGTAACAATTTATGTTTCCATGTCAAAAGAGAGAGAGCAAATGCTCTAAGACTGAATCTTAACATATGACTAACTCTTGAAAATGTTATTTTTCTGCACATTGCTACTATTTAAAAGAAAGTGCCTGTAGAAATCATTCTTATATATGTGTTTAAATTCTCACAAGATTTTATATTTAGATCATTGAAATATTTAGGAATCATTTTTAAAAGACACAGTATGGACTAGTCATATCTGTGTAGCAGTTTACACATGTGACAAAGTATTTCAACATCATTTTAAAGAAAGAAGTACACATGGCACAATAGTCAATGTGAACAAGATAGGTTAACATTTAGATACTATTAATACTATTTACATACAAAATTATTTAAAGATTTTTAAGACTTATTAACACATAGATATTTTAAAATATAAATATATATGCACAGATATAGCACATTTTCAAAGTGTCACAATAACTTTGGTATATGTGAGTGTGCCTTTTTGATGTTTATGGAACATTACTAGTTTGTTCTGCCAAGTATCATAGCTTTCAAACATAATGCATGCCACTAAGATTTCAGTTTTGAAGGATAAATACAGGCCAATTGTATGCTTTCAGTAGGTGTGGTTGTCCTTTTAGCACTAATTACTGTGAACATTATAAATGCATGGGTGCAAGGGCACATTTATTTATAGTTTTAAAATAATCTAAAAAAGTTTTGGTTGTTATAAAAAGAAGTTACATCTTTTTGATGGAAAATTCTATCTGATATTAGAAAATCCTAATTACTATTTTGGAGCAAATAATGCACTTGTAACCAAACTATTATATGTACTGACAATACCTAAATCCCACTTATGAAGATTTGCAAGATAGAAAGGTAAAACTGGTTTTACTTTGTCGTGAGAAATCTCACTGTCTTGATGTTCTTTACTTTGATAAAATTACCCATATTCATTTAATACTCATATAGCCAGTCTTTCACTTAGAACCCTCCATAAATTGGATTTCATCTGACTTTTCAATATTTAAAATATAAAATAATAGCTCACAGTCTATTTTCTTCTCACAGCATATCTTCATGACATTGAATAAAATGTATAAAGTTATATATTGGGTATTAACTGAGTTAATGGACTTAGGGAAGGGTGTCACTGTGCTAAGTCTGAAATGTCATGACTACCATGTTCTCATCAATGGGGTTCTGCTGTTAGTTCACACTCAATCTGGAAGTTACTCTCCTCAACAAAAGAAGTAGAATATAAACTTTTTTTTTTTTACTCCATCTCTGCTGTGTAGACAGAACCCAGAAACAGATGGCTAGAGAACATAATGTCCAAGATTAGAGACAGAAAAATTAAGGTCCACCCAAATAGAAGTCAGTCCACAGTACTAAGTACAGCAGGCCAGACATTTTGTGAGTCAAGTAAAGAAGAACAGAACTAGCTTAACAGTCACTTTGATTTAAGAAAAAAAAAAGTCATTTAGGGTGACCTTAAAGCAGACTGAAGAAAGGCTGCAATGCAAAGATAAAATTGTGCAACATGGAATGGTATAGATTGTGGACATTGCAAGAGCCAGAGAGCACCAAAGTCCAGAGTAGAGATTGTTCCCTTTACTGTAATATTAACATGTTTTTATCAATTGTTAATCAAGTGTGAATTGGAAACATAATGAATTCTATACTTCCTACTATAATATAGAAATCCAGTCATTCTCAACAAATCCATTTATTAACTGTGTAAAGGGCCAAGATAAAGAGGGATGCCTACATTGGGCAGACTTTCCTGGTGATTTTCAAGTACCCGGAGGGGAAAAACTCTGTTTTGCAATAGTTCTTGTCCATCCACCTTAACATTTTTAATTTGGACTAATTTTACATTTATCTCCATGTACTTCCTGCTTTCCTGATCCTACCTCTGCTCAGGGCATACAGTCACCTGGGACAACCCTACTGCTCTTGACACAACTGTCTCTGAAGTATGTCTTTTTAAAGTCCAACTCAGATGTCATTGATTTATTCATTCATATCTACACCGAGTGTCTCATAGCAATCAACTGATAATAACCATGGTAAAATAGGAAGGTATAGAAAAACATTTTTAAAAGAAGCTGGAGGTATAATAATAAAATTGTAAATGGGCTTTAATTATATATTTATCAAAGAAGGAAGAAAGAAACATTTTGTTTTCTGAAGATGACACCTAAACTTGTTTTAAGAAATAGTATTACCTAGTTGTAGATTTTGGGAAAGTATATGCATGTAATGCAGCCTGGGTAAGGCAGTGTAACTGGAAATATAATGATATTTGTGTAGAATTATAAATATTTAATTGTGAACAAAAAGACTGAATCAAGTAATAATAGCTGGAACTAGAGAGGTAGATGAGATTTTCTGTGTGGAGATTCTGAAACACTTATATAAATTAAAACTTGAAATTTCTTAAGTATTGGAATTCACTAATGTGTTTATGCAAGAGTGGTAAGATGGAATTATCAACATCAGTCTTGTAGTAAAGTGTAGAACGAAAACGGCCTTGAGGATGGCAGAAATGATATCTTACAGTAGACAAACAGACACTCTATAGTGCTGTAGTTACCTAGGAAGGACACAGGAGTTCTGAGAAGTTTAGGGTGGAAGACTAGAAGTTCATTTTGAGTGTGTTGAAGTTGAATTGTTTATGCCACAAAAAATGGGGGTGTTAAGAAGAAGCAAACTGATGGTAAAGACTTAAAGAAAATCAAGGAGAAATATTTGTTGGAGAATAGATATTTAGAAGCTTTTTACTTCAGATAGATGTTGAAATAACAAAGTCAGTGAGCTCTCCCAGACTGAATTAGAATCATAAAATTTCAAAACAAAAGTGGAAGAAATTCTTAATCTCTTGTCTTTAAAAAAAAAGTTATTAAAGAGTACTAGTAGAATTCAGTCAGGAAGAAAAGTAACCTGTTACAAGATACAGGGGTAGCAGGAAAGTGAAGTTCAAATTTAAGACTTCATGTTTCCAACATTTGTGCTTTCCCCATGTACATCCATGTCCACTAGAATCACAAGATAATTCAAATCATGGTTCTGACTTCAGAGCAATAATTTTTATGTGAAACTATGACATTTTTGTTCTTTTCAATTCACAATAACTGTTTGGATAACTTTGAGGAGACACTAAATACTGTTCACTTCAGTTTTTAAAAATCTAAGTAATATAACTACAAATGGTTATTGCTTGAAAACTATCAGTGACATGATTCATTTTTTAAAAATGCATGCTAATTCTGTAAAGAAGCTCTTTCTGCATCAGATATTTATTGAAGTGATACATTAAAGTAGTGCTCTCTCTGTGTGTTCAGTTTAGCTTTTAATTTTCTCAGTGATTATTTTGCCATCTATTAAAAAATCTTCATATTGTGCACATAAAAATATCACAGGGGGTCAAAATATATTGAAGGTATTCTCAAAGTGTGTCCTAACTACTTGAATACTCAAATATTATACATATGAAATAACAATAGACCTACTTAAAGTGATTGATGCACTCTATTACTTCATACCTAAATACAATTCAGCTGCTTAATTTGGCTATCAAAGAAGATAAGATAATATTGCCTGAAATACAGAGGCACAGAGATTGTTCTGTGCTAATGTGTTCTGTGCAACTCAGTCAAGTCCTGCAGTGTTGGGTTTATTTTTGCTTATATATTAGTGAAACAGACAAAAAAGAAAAATAAAACTACATTCACATAGATCAAAAGGAAAAGGATTACAGCAGTGAAGGTTGAGATTAGAGCTCTTTCAATGACTAAAGTGCTGTTATCAGAAAGCAATAGGCCATTTCTTCCTAATCTTTGTAGGCTGGAGGACAAGTAAATGAGCCAAACAAAGATTTACTTAACTTCAGCATTGAAGCCGTTTGAGATGAACTTTTCTGCATATATTTTCCTGACACCTTTGTAACTCTTCCTGGTTATGTACATCTCTGTGCATTTTCTACAGGTAAATTTTTGTCCCTTTAAGTTCACTTTGGTGTCTGTATTAATTTTTTGTTCTGTTTTCGGGGGTTACTGAATGTGGAATTTCCTTAGAGATCTACATGGCCTTGAACCTTGTTCCTGATAGTCAAAACCAGTGGATTTTTAGATTCCTATATAGAGAATTTTGTAACTGCTAGAGATGCATTATACTTGTCTCCATAAATATCATGTAAAATTAAGGAAGAGTTCACAGTATAATTTATATTCCTAGTAGCATTGGCTTTAAACATCTTAGATTCTGCCTTCATTGAAATTATAATGCATGAATCATTGATGGGAAATTGTGTATAAGTAAATAGTTACTGATTTGTCATTAGAATCACAAGATGGCCTGCATTTAGGTTAGAAAGATAGTAGTGTCTAAATCAGTCATTACAAAATTTAAGCTAATTGGTCCTTTTTTTGGATAAACTCATTATCAGGTAGAAGTTGCCTTTATTTACTGAACAAGGTAAAGAGCTTTGTTATAATATTAAAATATACGTTGTGCAGTTATAAAACTACAACTAAACTTAGTTGGAACCCTTGAAATATTGACAAGATTGAGTTCTTACACCTAAATTGTAAACATTTTTGTTATAAAATGATTGAGATTATTTTACATATCAAACTTGATGAACAACTGGTTTCATTAGGTAACTAATGAATCTAACTGACATTAAAGATGGTGATTCTCTTAAAATTAAAAGTTGAACAATATTTTATGTGCAAAAATTTTTCTTTGCAAATGAATTTTCTTTACAAATTCCAATATATTTACTTTAGAACTCAAGTGGGAATCTCAGCTTTGTCCAAGTTTTTTCCCCCTATCTTTTTAGTGATGAAAAAATTTGCAACATGTTTTTATTCATATACAGAAATTTTAAAAAAATGATCATTTTTTGTTTAATGATTTACTTCATTCTCTTAAGTGAAAAAAAAGATGATTGCTATTTGTCTTGCTGATCATCTGACTGAGTCATAAAAGAGGTGAGAGGGAGATTTTATATTGCTTTTTCACTATATAGATGACATTCTGAGTCTAGAAAATAATTGTATCCTTAATTCCTCTCTTGAGATGAATAGATCTCTACATGAGTACTTTCCTAAGACTTAGAAAGTTTGACAAAATAGTATACAGGTGCAGAAAAAAAATGACATTTCAGATCAGTAAAACTTGGTAAATGACAAAGAAATGAAAAGTGTGGGACATACATAAAGTTTAAAAAATGTAACTAAGGGAATAATATCACCACAGCAATGATTCTTGAACATTTGGATAAAGTAATTCCAAAAAACTGATCACTAAATGGGATAGAGTTCTGTGTCAGCCAATATGGAATTGTTAGGCGCCTTCTGGAGCTTTCATTTACTGAATTACCTTTTCCCAGTACTATTTCACTTGTGCTAGATGTAATTATTTTAGATAATAACTTGCTTTCACCAACCATGGTTTTGCTGGTCATTCAAGTGGAAAAAAAAAAAAAAAAGTAGACTGTTGCCCCAAGGAGTTGAGGTTTTCAGGCGGTCTCATGCAGAATATTCTTCCTAAAAGTATATCTTCTTACTAAAGTGAAAGTTCAGTGATACCTAGATGAAGACACCTGGTTATCTAAATATCTTAATTTCTTGAAGCTCTTGTTTTCTTTGAATTTTTCTACTACAGCATTTAAAATGACTTAAGAAAATATTTTTTTTCCTACTTCTGTGCAACTACACTTTTCATCTACATTAAAGAAAATGAATTAATATAGGTTTACCTGTGTTTCTTGATTTTAGCTTAAGGTATATACTATTGGAAGCTGGACCCTTACTAAAAGTATGAATAAGTTAAAACAGAAAGAATATTTTAAGCAATTTTCTTCAACAGCTCAATTTGTAAAGCAACCAGATTTCATTTTTTAATCATTAGGGCTTTATATATTATTTCTTGTAAAAAATGTTTCTTGCTCAAGCTTCAAGACCACTTTTAGTTCATCACTGTGAAAAAAATCTTCATAATTATTCTATATCTAATCCCCATGGCACATTCACAATGATGTAAATTAGGACTAGCAAAATGCCTCACATTTATTTAGTTTATCTAAATAATCTTTACAGAATATAATGAAGATTTTCCAAATATTAGCAATAAGTTGATTGATAACTCACAATCTCTTTGTGTAGAAACAAATTACTGTATAAGGTCATCTAATCTTTTAGTATTTCAATTATGCTCCAAATACTTATATCCCTCAAACTTTATAATTGTTACCCTACTTAAACCTTTAGAAAATGTGGGTTGTCAGGTCATTTCAAAGTACATTTCTGAAATCAGAGTTCATCTCCAGACTACATTTTGCCTGTCATTCATCTGTTCTTTTGCTCAGCAAAAAGTCAAAAAGATTTACAAGGTTAATGCCAAATATTAGCTTAATGCTAGATAATCCAATAACTTAAATTACAACAAATATTTAGCATTTCTGAATCTTTAAATGAATTGGCCTATCAGTTATATTTTACATTTTATCTAAATTTTATAAATGTAAATTTATAACTTTATATAAAGACTATGATAGAATAAAATGGCATTTCAAGGCATAGCTATTTCGAAGGTATTGCAAAATTTAATTTGAGTAGTAGACAGGACTATTTTTCCATAAGCAAAATAGTTTTACTTTGTATGCTCTTCAAATATGTTGGGTAAATTTTCACATTCAGATATTTGAATTCACTTTTTTTTGTATATACAATTTTAATTCCCTTAAAAGCAAACCAAATTCATGTCTGAGATCTTCTCAGTATGTCAAAAATACTTTTTTCTGCTCAATTAGAAGATTTGTCAAAAGTTTAGGAACAGTGCAACATGATGTAATGTTATCATAAAGATATTTTTGTGTTTTAACACTGTGGACAACCTAATTGCATTGTAGTTGATGAGAAAAGACAAGGTTAAATAGAAACACAAGTAGTTTTCTTTTTCTGTGTTCAATTTTTTCTGCAGAGGATAGCCTAATCTTTTCAAATTACTAAATACTGTGAATATGAATGCTTTTATATCAAAACTTAGTGAGCTACTGACTGAAATAGTAACAATTCAGTCAATCTTAGACTGCCATGATCCCTGTTCTTGGTCATGTTCTAATGATTTTCCTTGGTAGGAATTAATTGAAGTACATTTTAAAAATGTCCTCTCTTTTTCTGTATTGCTTTCCTGTCTCTTCCCTTGCTTTCTCCTCTTCATTCTATTTAGAATGAAGGCATTTATTAATATGAACTGAGCTATTATGGATTGATTATCCTTTACTCCATATAGATTAATAAAACTGCATATTCTCATCTACTAAACTATAATTTCTTAAACTTCCAGGAGAAGAATTTTTTAATTTATTTAACCAAGTGATAGTAGTATTTCACTGTGTTCTACCTGCTGTCTATTTTTGGTACATCTGTTATTATGACTGAATATTTTGAATATTCAAGTAAGAAACACCTGCCCCTCTTCTACATCTTCCCTTTCAATAGCAATTTGTTTTTATAAGCTCCCATGTTCATCAACTTTATCACTGCTGTTTCACATTAACTCATGGGTTAATTTAAAGTTAGTTTATATATAGCTTAGATATTGCACAGCCAATTGATAAGAGACAGAGGGGTGACTGAATTCTTAACTTTTAAACCGAATTTTAGGAATTGTATTAGAATTCAGTAAGTTCTCATTCTTAGACTTCCTTGATTATCCACTGTGGATAGAAAATTATAACTTCACTTTGAATAAGATTCAATATAAAGTTCACAGTTATTCTTGGTGCTAATTTTAATCTTCAGTATAAAAGTTTCTTTTTATTCTGAATTCATACTCAGGTTTGTCTAATACTAAATCTTCACATAATGTTAGACTAAGCTTCACATAATTTCTACCATGTTACAAGCCTAGAAATTTTAATTAAAGATTACAGAGTGTTGGAAGATAGTGTTGTGCTTTTTCATTTTTCAGGAGGAGACAGGTTTTGGGTTCAGCAGCACACAAGCACAACACACACCTTCCTCACCAAGGAAAGGAACTTGGACTTTAGCTGTGTGCCCTATTTATATGATAATGCTCTGAGCTATTAACCATAATTTTTTGCACATTCTAAATTTTTCTTAGTCCCTAAAAAAGGTTGAAGGATAGGGAAAAGAAGTAAGGCTGAGTCCCATGGATTTTTATTTTATTCTTAATTTTAAAACATCAACTTTACATTTTCCTATGGGTCTCCTCTACCACTGAGCTCCATTTACAGTCATCTGGGAAATATGAAGTGTTAGGTTGGCTTTTATAAAACACAATTCTGAATACACATAAAGACAAGTTACTATGAGCAACAAGTTCATCTACTGAAGCAAACACACTTTGGGAGTTAAAGTTAAAGCTAATCTATGAAAACATATAGAAGACTCCTAAAAAGTGGCAAATTATAGAAGGGAAAATATCCCTAAAAATAAAATTCATTTTTTAATTTTTTCTATCATAGATTTTTGTGGCTGTCAGCTTGTCAGAATACTTTAGATAGAAGGGAATGATTCAAAAGCTTAAATATTTTTAAGATTGTGTTAAGAGCTATATAGTATTTTTTTGCTAGTGTATTTAGGGAGATTTTTCCAACAATGCAAAGTTAAATTTCTTTACAAATTAGAATTTACTTCATTCATTTTGGTTATTTGCTCCTGTCATTGTGGAAGATTTTTTTCTTCCAATTTCTTGGCAAAATAGAAAAATTGAAAAGTGTTACTGAAGTTTGAGTCATGGAGTGTTCTGCCTGTGTTTTCTTCTATATATTAATGGTTTCAGAGCTTACATCCAATTAGGGGGAAAGAAAATTCACACCTTAATATCAGGAAGAAGTTTCTTGCCAAAAATAAACACTTTTCTTTTTCTCCAGGCTCAGTATGTCGTAGTCTCTTCTAGATTACTCTGATATGAAAGCAAGCAAGCTACAATATTTCTCCTGTATATTAGATTACTTAACTGTTCTTGTGCCAAATGGAACTTCTTATATATTTAAGACTGGGGAGGAGAGACTCAGGAGTATTATGTCAACATATTTGCTATTAAGGGAATGGCAGCTTCCAATATTTCCTGACATTCCCTTCTGGGGAAATAAATGGTTCTGAACGTTATACCAAGCTTGTGATATATTTCCATGCAACTTCTTACTGTAAATTTTAAAAACCAACAGAAAATAAACAGATGATTTTCATCACAAAAGTAACCTTGACCAAGTTCATTTCTACTCTTTAACAGTGGGTTTCTACAGTCATTGGCATTGGCACAGTAAAACACCATTGCAGGTTGGATTGCAATTCCATGTTATCTTTGCAAAAAACAACTGCAAGGACTTTTTGAAAATACATAAATGTATTAACTGCATCAACCATTCACTGTAGGATGAATCCAATAAATGTATCTAATAAAATCAATAGTTAAGTAGACCAGTACCTTTATCTCACAGTGATTCTGAGCCTGGACATCAAAGTCAGTCAGACCTCAAGAACAGGCAACCCCTTTAGAACTCAATGTCTGTGCTTATGGCAAAGTCTGTTTATACGTGAATTGCTATGGGAGTATATGATAATACATATTTTTAATTTTGCAGAGACCCTGACATCTAGTTAGGACTCAGTGTATGTGTTGCTGATGAAAACATGCTTTTCCAATAAAGGATTGAGGTAGCTTGTCAGTGACTTTTCTGACAGAGTATGGAAGAAATGATTCTACACATCCCATTATACTTGGCCATTATAACATAAATTCCATAAAGTAACTCATAAATTAGAAACATTTATTATTACCAGTTCTGAAAACTGGGCAATCTGATTGGGATCAGATTCTGGTGAAAGTCACTCTCGCTTCATAGTAGCTGTCTTTTCACTGTGTTCTCACTTGATAGAAGGAGCAAGAAAGTTGTATAAGGAACTAATTTTACACAAAGACAGTGCTCTCATGGCAAAGATCCTACCTTCAGATACAATCACATTGGATGTTAGACTGTAGCAAGAATTCTGGGGTATACATAGTCAGTCTGTAGCATTTTGCTGGCTCCTTTTCCAGCCTGCAGAAGACTAATAACTTCTGACTTAATGTCTTAACCCTGACCAAAACAGAAAGTTAAGTACCTTTATTTTTCTCAGAATTTAAAAGTTAGTTTTGTTGTGTTTTCTTTGTAACACTTTTTTTTGTATGTGAAAGTCTAGAGTAAGAATTTGTTTGCTGTATGAATCAGCATTACGTAGAGAGAAACAAATGACAGCCAGATGGTGAAATCAAGAAAATTTGAGAGTTCACTGGGGCTGAAACTTGGATCCATTCAGGATCAGGGATGTAGGGATTAAATTCTTGGGAATTTGATGAAATTCTAGAGAAGACATTGTGCTTCACATATTATGAGAAAGTAGATGGAAACAATTTTATCTAAATATCCAAAGGCAATTGGTTATTTGCTAATACACAATTTGCTAATACACAAATAGCATTTGGTGTGATACCTCATTGATGAGGGGACATGGAGAACAGGCCATATAAAAAATCTGGAGAGAAAAGTGTGCTCTGAAGTTGGAGTGGTGGGAAGGACCTAAGATTGATTCAACATCAATTAGACACTAAGCACTATAATATATACTTGCTTATTTTTATCATTTAAAGTTAAAAAAAATAAAGCCATCACTGTGTTAATCATTATAATCTCCTTGTGGCACACAGAAGTTGAAGAGACTAAAATCATAGCTAGAAAGTTATAAAAACAGAATTTTCTTCCAGTCTATGCTCTCTCCTTTTCCTCATTCTATCTTCATGAACCCAAGAAAAAAAATTAAACTACAATTATGAGATGCCACTGAATGCATCCTAACAGAATTCTAGGGGGATATTCTCAGATGTGATATTATTTTCAGATTTGATATTTGATAATAAATATTGTTACATAGTGATTTTTCCAAAAAAATCGTACTTACTGCCTCCTTGAATATCCTTTCCTTGGGTTCCTCTCTCTAATGCCCTCACAAAAAATCTTTACTAGAGATTGCCTTCAGGAAAATATCATAGTGGACATAATGTATGATTCTTTTCACTCAAAGTCTTCACATCTTCTCAGGGATGCTCTTTTGTGTTGAAGTAGACAGATTATTTTCCAATCATTGACTTATTTTTGGCAACTTTCATCTAGGATTTTAGCTAACCAGCTCTTTTTGGTACATATTAACTTCAATCTAGAATCACCAAGAATAGTTAAATTGAAGTTCAAGTATGAGGATGATAGAATATTCATAAGAAAACAGATGCAACAAAAATATTGAAATAGATGTTCACCTACCCTTTTATATTGTGTTTATATTCTGTTTGTTTTTATTGTAAATTCTGGAACTATACTCAGAAAGGCTTCTTTGACACAGCATAAAAGTGAACAATAGACAACATTATAGGAAATGGAGTATGTGTTTTTCTCAGCATCTGGCATGGACATCTGTTGGAGATGGGACACCGACTCATTGTTCTTTTCCTATGTGAAAGGTCTAATTAAGTAGCAGACATCCCTAGAAGCCCTAGAGTACACTTCAAATCAGTATCCAAAGGTTTATATATGCTCGCAAACCTCTTAGATCAGTAAGACTGAAGTGTGAATCTCAGCAAAACTAGCTCAAACTTTCATGCCTAGTATATACAGAAGTTAAAAGAACTTTATGAGGCATTACATCTAGCTCCAAGGCATGACAGAAAATGACTGTACCAAAAGGAACTTCAGTAACTTAAATTCCCAGGTAAGGCAGCTATTTAAATACATTTAAACTAGCTCACAAAGAGAGCTGTTTACTCTATTCTAAATAATCCTCAATAAATGAAATTTTGCATTAATATTTCACGACCATTAGAATCGGTATTGTCTAGTCATGAAGCCCCATCCAATTGTTTGTCCATCCTCTTTTTCCCTTCCTCCAACCTTTGCACTTCTTTCCATCCCTCTCCCCTTCCCCCTCTTTTGTTCCCTCTCTTCACTGATTCAGGATTACTGCTCAGAGAAATATGTATGTATGTAGCTGTATATGACTATATGTAACTAATTTTCTTTTTAACTGTCTTCCTCCAGTTAGCTCATCTCTAGTTGAAAGAATTTGTTTTGAATGTTTGTTTATAGGCCTCCTTGTTGTCCTGAGCCCTGGTAGCCCTTTTGAAAGGGATCCCTTTGGTTTTCTTCATCTTATCCTTGGAATGCAAAACAGATTAGACTTAAATAGATTGCATTAATATTTTAAGGAATAAATCCTATGCATATTCTTTCTTGCTGGTCTACAACTCTTAGACATTGAATTGAAAACTTTTCACTTGAATCAAAAGATCATGTTGGTGAATGGAATTTATTATCCCTCCAAATGGGTATTATTGAGAAAAAATTAAGTTTTAGTAGATTTTTATTTTATAAATTTAACTTTGAACTAAAAATGGGAAAAAAATAAAGGAAAATTGTTAGGAGTTGCATGTGGAATGAAGAAGAAATGAGATGGAAGAGATGGACAGTGATCTGTGAGGCTAGCCCACAGAACAGGGACTCGGGGAAGCAAGTCCAGGTCCAATTTTAATGAAGTTGTGAAGTCCTTTATTTACCCCAGCAAGGAAATACTACAATGATGTAAGATGTAATGAAGAATTAGCAAAGTGTATGTGATGCAGCCAGAAAGATGTGGGGATGTGTGATAACTGGAGAATTTACCTGTGGGGGCAAGAGCTATTACAAATAGGTCATACATCTCTTGGGACATTCCAA
Source organism: Uropsilus gracilis (assembly GCA_004024945.1). Lineage (NCBI taxonomy): Eukaryota > Metazoa > Chordata > Mammalia > Eulipotyphla > Talpidae > Uropsilus > Uropsilus gracilis. Next base: position 199,236 of record PVHY01000448.1, on the reverse strand, counting down.
AGAGGTTAGGAAGCTGGGTTACAGGTGAGAGATGTGCTTTGCCCACCCTCTAGTGTGCCAGAGGGAGCTAGACAGATAGGAGGTATTCCTCTTATCTAAAGCTCCATCTCTCAACATGCTTCCATATTCCATATAAAATGATGAAGAGATGTCAGATTGTATACCTATTTTGCCCCAAATCTACAATAGATCTATACTGATGTCTATAAATTCTGGAAATTACCACTTCCTAGCAGTAATTGGGATTGAAAGTACAATGCTTATAATGGGGAAATAAGCTTGGTTCATTTAGGAAACCAGTCCCTGAGCAATAGTCACATCCCTCCCAACAAAGAAAAGGATAGCCTGTAAACATTGCCTGGACTTAAATTTTATATAGACCTGAGACTGTAGGGTGTAGCTACATTACTATTAAATATTGGCTCCATTTTTCACATGTGATATATTCTAACTTTTTGTCAGTGAATTCCCTGTTTCTACTGTTTCCTCAAGTCTTTGGAAAGTTGAGGAGCTAAAGGTTATTTTAAAAGTATTAGAGAAGACTGTGCAAACAGTGATGGAAAGGACTAAAGGAAGAGAGAACAAAAAAACCTTTATTTTTAGAGTATGTCTCTGAAACCAGAATTTCAAAACTAATTAAAACCTAATGATATTACCACAGATTTCTAAAATTACTAACCTAATGTAGGAGGAACTCTGAAGAACTGACTTGCAAGTTAAAGCAAACCGACAAACAAAAAGTAATTTATTTAATGAAAAATTTACTCTAGCAAAACAAATTTTACTCTAAAATAATAATGTAAAGTTTGTATAAACTTACAAAATCTGGATAATGAGTATCTAAAAATTAAGTGCAAATAGGTATTTGCTAGAATAATATAAACACTTAATAAAAACTTATTGAAAAATAAAAACTATTATATTTGAGTAGCCATAGTTTATTTTAAAAAACTTAAATATGTTATAAAACTGTTAAAATATATGCTATACAAAAATATTTGCTATACAAATATATGCTATATAAAATATATGCTATACAAAAAGGAAAAAAAATGAATGAAAGTTGTAGGATATACAAAAATCAGTGTAATATGATTGACAACATTTATTGATAAATTTAATTAAAATAGGTATATAGAATACCTGTATTTTTCTGTAAAACGAAAAAGTTAAAATTAGTAAAAATAATGGTGGAGATAGCTCATTCAGTGGGTGGCAAATGGATGCTCTATCTTTGTGTTGAGGAACAAAATGGCTTGAATAACTTTAGTCTTTAAAAAATAGATAGGTATGTAAAAGTGCAAAGTATGCATTAAAATGTTAAAAAATTACCTATCTAAAACAACTACAAATTAGAAAATTTTATTTTTCTCTCAAGAGGAAAATGGTGGGGGAAAGAGCCAGAAATGAAGTGATAGACATAAAACCTCAGCGGGGGAATGATGTCCAACAACTAGCAGTAACCAAAAGTAATGAAAGTGGATTGATATTATCAAAATACAATCCTTAAGTGTAATAAGGATTCTCCTAGCTCAGAAAGTGTTACTACTTTTTATTTTCTGTTTTAGTTACACGAGGGTAGTTTCAAATTCCAGAGGCTTCCATTTTTATTTTTCACAATGGTAGCTCTTGTGTCAGTGGCCACTGGACTCACCATTTGCCATGTATGTGTAGCAGTTAGACATTTATAAATTGAGGAAATTGAGATAGTTTTACAAGCTTTATAAGTTTTACAAGTCAGACCATGGCCAGAGCTCATCACCAGATCTGTTACTCTCCAGTATGGTAGCAGGGTCAAGATGTTTTGCTTCCCAAGATATTAAGAACAACTCAGATCACATTTCCAATATTCTTTGAAATACCCAGGTGTTCTGTTTTATTTTTATTTTTTTTCTTCCTGGAATACAGTTATCTGAATAGATGTCCCTACTACCTTTGGGAAAGTAATTAAGAAAGATCATGTATACTAGTAGTTTTACAAAGTGCTTCTTTTGGGAGAGGAAGCAAAGGTTTCTAGGTATGAGAGTTTTTTTATTGTAAGTATAGGGTTCCAGCTGTATAAATGGATTTATATCTGTAAACTGAGCAAGATGTTCAGATTTACTACTGAATTGAATGTTCTAAACCTCTTAGGCACTTGTTCTGGAACAAGTTGAGTAGTCCTGCTGTTGGATGCCCATCTTTATGTCCCGGGGATCCTTACAATTGTGTTAGCTCTCTCAATAACATCCACATATCACAGGCCCCCTGGGTTGCAACTGCAACTTGTCCATCAGTATAAAACTTGATGACAGCATTCAAATTAAGCTGTTTGTTTCAGTTGTTACAGTGTTGGTCATCCTGGCTATTATGAGCAAGTCAAGTTCTATAAGGCTCCTTTACTTTCAGCTCTACAGAAGCACCTCCAGGTAACTGTATTACACCACTCTTCAGCAGCTTTCCTTTTGGCTCTGTGTTTTCTTATGGAAGAAAATCTTCTGCTTTTAAAACATTTCATATAGTATATAAATATACTCACTTACTGGAACTTTTAATTTTTTTTTCTTTTGCCATCTGCCATGGCAATTCAACTATACCTAACACAAATAGACCTCTTCATTTTCTACTGAGAGAACATCTCCTGCAGTCATTGCTTATTTAAATCGTAGAAGAGTGCTTCAATGTTCAATTTTTGTTCTGGGTTCCTGAACAAGCACTCTCACAGCATATCCCCATGGATATCTCCCTTACCCTCTGCAGGTATGTGCTAACTCAGTCTTGCAGTTCCTTTGGAATATATGACTTTCTGTTTAGAAACAGCCTGAAATATCCTCAACTAGTATATGCCATGGCCAACCTAGCTGCTTGCCTAGTTAGGGTGAAGGGGAAGATCCTTAGGTGGAGACTGCTTGTCTTTATGTGATGCCCACCAGCATGTAAGGAATAGATTTTTTTTTTTTTTGGTTGAGGTTGGTCAATGATTTCTATCATCTTAGAAGGCTCAGTGATACCATAAATAAATTGTCCCTGATGTCTCCATTTCATGTGTCAGGTTTTAAGATGTTCTCAAACCAAACTCTGGAAGGCTTTCTTGGTTTGTACATTTAATCTTTTGAAATTCGGTTGCTCAGACTACTATATCTGGGATTTGTTTTTTGCCTTGGATGTGATGTTTTTCTTTGCTTCTGATGAAGGACATGAGGGCTTTGCTTGCAACTACAGAGACCCTCAATGGCCCTCTAGTTTTCACACTTGGTTTAAAATGCTTGATCACTGCCTTGAGCATTTCATCATATTTTTCTAGAGCAGCATTGCAATTTAGAAATAAATACTTAGTTCCACTCCATAAGTTTCAATGCCTGGCTTTCTGTGAGCTAATGCCTTTTTGTGATATATATTAGTACAATTCACCACTGGTGAATATTCTAACAAGTAGAAGGCCACAGGCTGTTTCTGTTCCCTCAGTGATGGGGACGAAGAAGACTCATCCAGGCTGTGAATGATGCAGCCTCAAAATGTAGAATGGTCTACTCTTTTGTTTTACCCCCTAGACTGTGCCATCAAGGCACCCAGGCACTTCAAGTAGGTGTCTTGTAGGATTTGTTTTTTTTTTTTTTCTGAACATCTTTACATCTGAGCAGTGACCTTTCCTGGCTATTGGAACACTTCAGCCTAGAAATGCCGAGGAAAGATGAAGTCTACTTTGCAGCCAACTTCAATTCCTTCCAAGTCCCCCTTCCTACCCCTGATGCTCTAAATGGAAAACAAAGCTTTGAAAGAGGAATCTATTCTTTTATTTGTATCTTCTTTCTGCCTATCTCCTGAATTAGAAATGTCACTTTGGGGCTCAAAATTGGGATACCGTTCAGAAAGCTCTGAAGATTGCTAGTAGTGATGTTCCATGTCCTAATTGAAATTAAAAACAGATATTTTGAAAGTATATCAGATGTTTTGGCTGATGAAAACTTCCAAAAACAGCAGGTGATCTTTTCTACAGCTGATGTAAGACCTTTAAAAAAACTCCGGGGTTTTATTTTCTTCATCTTGTATGTGGATAATTGAACTGCAGTTTGCTGACTGAGACAACAGTTGGTTTCATGTGTACCATTTTGACATGTGAAAGGAATCCAGGGTTTCTTTAGCCATTGACAAACAGGATACTAAATGCAGACGTTTTCCAGAAATTATATATTTAGACTGACAAATTAATCAGCTCTTGCAAGGAGAAATAAGCCTCCCTAGAGCTTTTCAGTGTTCACAAAATTAGTTTATTTTTCTACTCTAAAGACTTGATGATATGATTAAAGCATTATTTCTATTTTAATAGTAATAGGACAATAGTAATAATTTATTGAACACATGTCATATCCCAAGCATTAGCTAAAACTTCTTGCAGATCATCTCATTTAGTTCAGTTTTGTACTGGAAGACAGAGAAGCATAGGTAATTTGAGGGTTTGACTTACAATCTTTCTGCTAGGAGTGAGATAGGGTGGATGGAAGGTCCAGATGACTATACTTTAAATCCCATGATAGAAACTGCGCTAACATATTCCACATAAACTGCTGGCTCTAGTACTGTTATCTTACACTTAGGGGATACTCTATAGTGTATAAAATAAATGTTAACTATGGGGAATGTTACTAAATATAAATGCGCAAAGTCTTTGGCTACCTTGAACATATATTAAGATGTTTTCTTCCATTTATTCTCAGCCCATTTTTTAATTTTGTTTTAAGTTTTATTGAGGTTTACTGGCATTAAATAAGCTGAAATAACTAAATAGCAGTTTACAAATTTTAACATGTGTATGCCCATGAAACTAAGATCATAATGAAGAAGGAACATCTATATCACCAAGAAAGTTTACTGGGATCACTTGGTCATACTTACATCCCAATCCTCCATCTTCAAGAAAACCACTGATCTGCTTTCTGTCACTATAGACCTGTTTTTACATATCTAAAATTTTATAAAAATTACATAATAATGATTTTTTACTTGTATAATTTGGAGGTACATTATAACATTGTTTTAAATGTGCATCAAAAATCAACACTGTATATACTGCATTAAAATTATCATTAAAAGTGCAATTCTTGTTACAAAGTCTTAAAACTTTTTTATCTTCCCCTTGCTTTACTGATTGACAACATTAGTAGCATTGATTTACATCACTGAATATGATTCAGAAGTAAAGGGTCACACCCCTTCAGCTGTGTTACTATATCATACCCACAAGCAAGGGGCACACACTCCTCCATCAGTTTAATCGATCCCCTCCACGCTTTGCTCACCACCCTCCCTCTTTGTTAGCCTCACCTTTCCTTAGATTTTTAAAAAAATTGTAGGATTTATTACTGGTTTGGTTTTGTCTGATCCTTTCCTTTGTTACATATTGCACATGTAAATGAAACTCTGGTATGTCTTTTTCTGAGTTTCCATTTCCATTGGCATGATCCCCAACAGTTCCATTCATGTTGACAAAACTGGCAAGAGTTCATCTTTTTTTTAATAAATGAGTAGTATCCTATTGTGTGAATTTTAATCTACTCATCTGTCATTGGGCACATAGGTTACTTTTATAGCTTGGTTATTTTAAGTATTGCTGCAATGAACACAGGAGTGCATATATCCACTTGAATCAGTAGATAAATATCTGGAAACGGAATTAATGTGTCACATGGTAGATATCAGGTAGACATCTGGGAATGGAATTACTGTGTCACATGGTAGATCTATTTTTTAATATTGTGAGAAATCTCCATATTGGTTTCCATAATGAGTAAACCAGATTACAGTCATACCAAATATGCATGAGAGTTCCATTTTCTCTACATTCTTGACAAAAAATTGTTTCTGGTTTTTCTTTATTTGGGCAATTTTCACAGTTGTGAGGTGGTGTCTCATTGTGGTTTAGATTTGCTTTCTTGGGAAAATACTACAGGTAGCATAGCAGAATCCTGTACAATTGCACATTTAACTTTCCAATGATCTGTATTTTCCAAAGTTCATCATTTGTATCATTTGTTTTTCCACCAAGTTTGTTGAATATTATTTTAGCTGACTTTAATTTCAATTTTCTACTGAATTTTGTAGGCCCTCTTCATGTGTCTATGTGCTGTTCACCTTTTTATAGTGAAGTCCATTTTCAAATATTTTCTCCTTAACTGTTTTGTTACTGAATTTTGAGAACTCTTTATACATTCTCATTTCAAGTCCTTTATGAAGTATGCTTTGAAAATATGTTCTGAGTATATACCTTCTCCTTTTGATCTTTTAATTATGTCCTTCAAAGTGATTCAGTTTCTAATTTTGATAAAATTCTATTTATTGATAATTTCATCTTATATTTTCTTCTATAATTTTTAGTTTCAGTTTTTAAGTGTACACTTATGAGATAATTTTATTTAATTTTGAAATAAGATATAATAAAAGCTAATTTTTATTAATACAGATATACAATTATTCCATAATAATTTGTTGGAAAACAGTAACTTTCATCACTGAATAGACACTATACCTTTGTTGAAAATCAGTTGTCACTATGCACATGGTCTACTTATGTGTTCTTCAGTTTGTCCTACTGATGTTTTCCTATATATCCTATGTATAAATGTGGCACTGTCTTTATTATATAGTTTCATAGTAGTATTAAAAATAGTTTTGTATCTACAATTTGATCCTTCTATTTAATATTTCTTTAGGCTACTCCAGCTCCCTTGCCATTTCCATATGTATTTCTAAATTAATTTCTCAAAAAAGCTGCAACTTTGACTAGGATATTTTGAATCTATAACTTGGAAAAATCAACATCTTAATAGCGAATCTTTTGGTGAATGAAGATATGGATGAGCAGTTCTTTAATTTTTCTCAACTGTTGTGTATGAGCCACTGTTGTCATGCCATCCAGGTGCAAAGGCAACTTAGCTACTGAGGTAGTGAATGTTCTGTGAACATTCTAGATAATGGGTTAGTTGCTGTTTCAGGCTCATTTGCTTTTGCTTTTTTGTTGAATGATTCCAATCATAAATAAAGCTTTTAATAATTTTGTTTTCAGTAGAGATTTTACATAATCATATTTGTCTGTTTTTTCATAAAATACTATCATAAATGGATTTTTTGACTTATTTTTGTTGCTAGCATGTAGAACTCTAACCAATTGATGTATAGTTACATATTACAACTACATTTGTACAGTGTAACAAGCATTTGATAGATTTTATTATAATTTCTAAATATATAGTTATGTCATCTATGAATAAAAAGTTCTGCTTTTTTCCCCTTATTTAATCCTAGTGCATTTTGAACACTTTAAAAACAATTATGTCAAAATGGTGAAAGCAGACATTATAACCTTGTTTAGTCTTTCACAATTAACAATGTGGTCAGCTATAAGAAAAAGGATTCCTGCAAATGACTTAAGTTTGTCTTCATTGATTAATGAATAATATTCCATTGTGTAAAATATACCACATATTTTTCAGCCATTCATCAGTTTTGGGACATTTGGGTTGTTTCCATATTTTGGTAATTGTAAATAGTGCTGCAGTAAATATGCAGGTACAGGTGTCCTTGTGAATGAGTGTTCCCAGTTGTGGTATTGCTGGGTTGAATGGCAGTTCCACTTTCAGTTATTTGATTGCCCTCCACACAGTCTTCCATAGTGACTGGACCAGCTTGCATTCCTACCAGCAGTGTAAGAGTGTTCCTTTTTCTCAACATCTGCACCAACACTTGTTGTTGCCCCCTCCACCCCCCTTTTTTTTAAATATGTGCAATTCTTATATAAGATGGTATCTCAGTGTGGTTTTGATTTGCATTTTTCTGTTATTAGTGATGTTGAGCATTCTTTCATATATTTATTGGACATTTGTATTTCCTCTTTGGAGAAGTGTCTTTAGTTCTTTTCCCCATTTTTTGACTGGGTTTTTTGTCATTTGCAGCAACATGGATGCAGCTAGCAGGAACCATGTTTGTGGAAATAAGTCAGAAAGAAAAGAGAAATATGGAATGGTCTCACTTATATGAGGAGTACAGGGAAAACAAATGGACAAGAAAATTTAAAACTGCCAACAGAACTGAAACTGAGCTAGAGAGGGGGATAAGGTTAAAGTTGGAAAAGGGGGGGGCACAAGAGATAAAAATGGTTTCCTGTGACAAGGTGATGGGAAAACCTAGGGGTAGACAATGATGTTTATATATATATATATATATATATATATAAAATTTAAAAGGGGGGGAAGGAAAAGGATTCCTTATGTACTAATGGTAGATGTGTAAATTGAGGCAGTCACTTTAGAAAATATTATGGGGTTTCTTAAAAAAATTACCATATGGTCCAGTAATCCCACTTCTGGGTATTTACTCATGTAATATGAAAATACCAGTTGGAAAATCAATATGTACTTCTTTGTTCATTGTAGAATTATTTATAATAGCCAGAATATGGAAACAACTCAAGTGCTGAATAATAGAAATGTGTTATATTACCTTATACCTGTAAGAATGGCTCATATTGGAAAAATCAGAAACAAGTGTTGGCAAGGGTGTGCAGAAAAAGGAACCCTGCAACCCTACTGGTGGAAATGAAGACTGATTAGCCCTGGTGGAAACAGTATGTAGGTTTTCAAAATATTAAAAATATATGTACCATATGATTCAGCAATTTAATTTGTAGGCATCTCTCAGACCAATATAAAAACACTGCTTTAAAAGGATATATGTGTCCTATGCTCATTGCAGCATTATTTATAATAGCCAAGGTCGGTTGGTCGGTCGGTCTAATCATCTATCTATCTATATACATCATCATCTATCTATCTACACAATGGAATGCTGTGAAAAAAAGTAATACAGTGGCTGACATGAGAAAGTACCTGGAACCTATATAGTTGTTGTAAATTAATATACCTCAATAAAAAGAAAAGAAAAAAAAACTCACGCATAAAACTCTAATAATCAACACATAAACTTTTAGGTATCTAAAAGTAAAACTAATTGAGGGAAAATTATTTGATGGGAGGAGATGATGGAATTCTGATGCAACCTTTCCTGGAAATCACATTTTCTGAGTGAAAGAGAGTTATTAGACTTTTTCACAATGCAACTGGTTGCTAGTTCTAGAACTAATATAAAAAATATAGAACAACACTATGGTATTTAAACCACCATAAGCTCAAGAAATTTTCTTGGCTTTTGGTATTTAATATGCTATAGCAGTAAAAGATAAGCCTCTCCAAAATATCCAGATAAGCTTTCCAAGATATCAAGAACAGTCTTTTTTACTAGTATGTGTCACTTTGGCATGTGGAGCTAAACTTAATCAAGGCCCTACAGACATCAAGAGAAACTGTTACTGCCTTAAAGAATAAAAAATATGCAGAAGTAGAATCATCAGCAGAGTAACCTTTGTATCCATGTCTTATGGAAGGACAGACATCTGGTTTTTTTCATGAGTTTCCTTTTTCTCCTCGTCTGAAACCACCACCTCTCACCTTTTTGTCACAGCTTCCTATGCCCTATCTTAGTTCAAGACTAAAGCATCTCATTGCCACATTATTCTCGAATTTTCAGCCTTATCAGAACTTAGTCCATGGTAGGGATGACTCAGCAAGAAAAGAGTAAGTATTTTTAATGCTGCCAATTTATAGAAACCTACCCAACTTTCCCACTATTCCATTTCCTTCGACTACTCAGGCATGTAGTGATATCCTAGATGCCAAATTTATAGTTTTTGGAATATTTAGCCTTATGCTTTATAGAAAAGGTATGTACACTTTATATATCATATGGCTGGTTCTTATCATGGGGAAGTTCATTAAGATAACAAGAAGCCACTGCTTAAAGTCAAATAAAGCAAACAACAGTAACAGAAAAGTTTTCAAAGAAACTAAAATTGGAGATGAGCCAGTAGGAGTTACTCACTTCTGTCAAACTATATTTCTAATTTTATTTTAAAAAAGATTAATAACATATCAGTGATTATTATTGTTGAAATCACCATTAGGAATTTTATTTCCTTAGTTTAAAGAGATATATGACCTTTCTTTGCATTTTAATTTTGTCTTAAGTTTATAAAGTGATTTAATCTGAGTCATGTATTATTTGAAGTATTTTAGGCAGCATCAATTTAATTAATGTTAAAGACAATCTTTTGAAGTAAGCACTATTATTATTATCCTGACTTAAAGCTGAGGAAAAAAGGCAAAGAGAGGTTAATGCATTTTCCAATTAACCATTAGAACCAAAATTCAAACCCAGACAGGACAACCGATAGTCTGATCAGAAAAAGAGTGTTCATTTCTCCATACCATCTTAGTGAAGTATAAACACTTTGAACACTAACATGTAGTGAAGGCTTTGCTTTTATGGAATTAATACCTATTTAGATGTTTGTCATGGAAAAGTTTCACTTTAGAACTCTAAGAATGATAAACTTTATCCAGTAACATGGGACTGGGCAGCAGTAGTATATGAAGGTTTGGAGAATCTACAGGGAAGTCTTGTTCCTGTTCTGATCCCTGTTTCTTCCCTCAGTCTGTCCACTTTTTTATAGAACTTTCCCTATTTTCAAGTTGAGTAGGGAGAAACTTTCTTTTAGTTTAAAAATGAAAAAAAGTATGCCATTTAGATAGTAGTACTAAAATTAGGTAACCAAATAGGCACTTTCAAAGGGGCTCTATAAAATGTATTCTATTTGATTTCTAAAAGTCTGGCAGATTAATATAATTACAGAGATCAAAATATAGGGAAATATGAGAAATTTTACCAAATTTTTGAAATTTAAAATGCGCTGATTAGCTCATAAAATGACCTCTGCAGAATAAACATGTTATGTGAACACACTTCAATTATCCATTATTAAATAAAAATTGAGATTTTTGTGAAGTCAACTCCCTAACTTTCAAGGTCTCCTTTAAACTTTACAGTCTATTGAATTGAATTGCTTTTCTTGGTTCAATCATCTTATCCTAGATTAACTACAAATAGTAGCACATAGAAAAGATTCCCTGTAAATCCAAATGAATAATCTGCAGTGTTTAGAATGGTGGCAGCACACTAAAGGCCTCCACATTTGTTCATCTGGCTACTGCATTGACAGCTTCATTAAACATTTCATTCCACATCAGTGGCATGCAACTGATTTCCTCTGAGGTAGCAGGAAACCATTAGGCTTTCAGTAAAAGTATCTGGATCTCCTGCCCAGTTCTCCACATGCTGCTTCTACCCCATATGCTGCCATTTATGTCGGAATTAGAATTGACTTGAAGTAAGGAAGACTTACTAATTTGTGCCCAGGGAAGGAAGGAGGGATGCTGGCAACTTTATTTCATGAACTATTGAAAATTAGTGGCAGCTGTATGAATGGCCATATCATATATCTATAAAATAATATAGATGCAAGGTATCTGCCTGAAATGCCAGTTTCTGATGAGTGCCTTTGAGATTCTGCCGTGCACCCTTGTGATATAAAGCCCCTCTCTTTTTTATGGGGTTTGACTGGCATTGATCAGTTTTATATTCTAGCTTAGCAGCTAGGACCTGTGGAAACCATGTGTAGCAGTTTAGCTGCCTTGTGGTTGTGTAATGTGTGTCCTTTATACAAATGGGGAATGCCTCATCCCTTTTTGGGTTACACTGTTAGACAGGTTTAGTGACAGAGTGGGTTCTTCTTGAAATGCTCAAGCAATAAACTTAATATTAGACTGATTAGTAGAAGAAAACATTAATTACACACGTAAGAAGAATATATGTGGATTCTAAAGTAAACAGGAAAAAAATGAAGATTTCTTTCCTGAGTAAAAGAAAGGAAGGGGTGGGTGATTCATGACAATAGGAGGATGCACTATAATAAATACTGATCTATTTTCTCCAGTTGAAAGATGGCTTCTGGAGATTATCCTATGTTTGAATAATATCACCAGGCTTCTTTCTTTGAGGTAGGTGTATCAGTTTTTCTTGAGGCTACTGGGCCTTCATTGACCTTCATGAGATGATCCACATGCTAAAAGGAACCATCTTGAATATCTAAAATTTCTAAAATCTGCCATTTATTTATGGAAAAATATTATGTTCCAATTTACCTTTTCCTTTTATATTTTTGTGGTTGTACTTCCCAAAGGAGTACAAGATTAAGTCTGAGAGGTTTTACTGCATGAAACTTGTTAAATATCAAAGCATTAAGTTGATTTTGAAAACATAGTTGATATTATAAAAGGATTCTTGAATCAGGTATCATTCCCCTTAGCAAGGGAAAAGGCAAGTGCTGAGGGAAGTTTTACAAAATCAGGAGAGTGGGAGTAGGTTATTAGCTAAGAAAAGGAATACTCAGGTAAAACCACTGTCCAACTGAATGGATGGGGCAGTGGTGGTGGGAGTGTACCATACAGATTGCCTCACTATTTGTTTAATTTTAATGCCTGTTTTGGGGAGAGGGTGAAAGTCAGATAGGTTTGCTATTAAGTCTTGGTAGGGTCTGAACTTTGAACTGAACCACTTTACTTTGGCATATTACTTCTTTCCTTTTTTCTTTTTTTAAAGAAAATTATCCTAACATTTAAAAGTTTTTCTTCTTAATATGCTCTGAGTAGCTTCTTAGTCTTCATTTTAGTGTCAGATGGTTAAAATTGAGATTATTCACCGGAGTTGTCAGTGTTTATGCTGCTGCTCTCTCTGATTATATTGGTAATATGATTTACATTATTACCCATTGCTTCATTGCTCTAAATTTTACCGCTTAAGTGTGCTGTACCACTTTAGTGTGCTGTAATTGGGAATGAAAGTTGACACTCTCTGCCTTTGCCTGTGGGTTAGCTATTGTATTTTTTTATAGACAAAAAACTAACTTACCTTTTAATGTTAGAAATATTTAGATTGTTTTTCTAAGAGTCCAGAGAATGGACACTTGCAAACAACACAAAGACTCATTAATGGTGTTATTTTAATGACAGATGGAAGAACATATATAATGGTCTAGAAGATGAACATTTATGATTGGATTTTATGCAGAAGGGGAGTTCCAAGCACATATGGAGAATGAATCTAACAAGTCTTGGATGAGACCAGCAAGATTTCTAAATAAATCAAAAATGTTTTGTCTCCCAATGTTCAGTAGAAAATAGCTGCTGCTGAATATCTTGGGAATACCATGCCAATGAATATGCATTATCATGTCTTTCCCTTGATTATACTGTGAAGCTAAGTGAAGTTCTATCTCCTTTCCTAACTAACAATTTGCAACTGAAATTTTGAGTGAGAACAAAGCATGAAATTTTGGTCACAGATGTGTTTCCCACACTTGTATAAAGTTAATTCCATCACATCACATTAGATTTTTTTTTAGTAATGTAGATGTAGTTAATGTGTAACCAAGAAGTTAGAGATCTCAAACTATTTAGTGGTATATGCTCTAAAAGGAGTTGACTGTCCACCACACAAAGGCAAAGGAAGCAGATACTTAGTGTAAAAGAACTTTCATAGAATTGGTGTGTCTGTAGAGAGAAGAATATTTTTTAAGACTTTATGTATAAATTTCACATCTTTGCAATCCCCAGGGTTCACCCCTCCCCCTGAACAGTCCCACCCTCTCCCATCTACCCACTCCCCATTTGTGTACTTCAATTTGGTTGTTGGCTTGTTTTGACTTTTCCTCATGGCTTTTTATCTTTCCCTTGTCCCATATAGTAGTGAAACCATTTGGTTTCTGTCTTTTTCTTTTTGACTTGTTTCTGCTACTATTTCTTCCAAGTCCATTCATGTTATCATAAAAATCATCAAATTTGTTATTTTAAATTGGTGAGTAATATTCCATTGTGTATATATACCACATCCTTTTTATCCAGTAATCTTTTTGAATTTTTAGGTTGCTTCCATATCCTTGCAATTATAAATAGTGCTGCAGTAAATATCAAAGCACAGATGTCCTTTTGCACAAGCATTGAAGTCTCCTTTGGGTAGATTCCCAAGAGAGCAATTGCTAGGCCAAATGGTAATTCCATTTTCATTAGTTTGAGGGTCCTCCACACAGCTTTCCATAGTGGCTGGACCAATTTACATTCCCACCAGCAGTGTAAGAGTGTTCCTTTCTCTCCACATCCCCATTAACACATGTTGTTGCCCATTTTTTGGATGTGAGCCATTCTTACTGGTGAAAGGTGGTATCTCATTGTGGTTTTGATTTGCATTTCCCTTATTGCTAGTGAGGCTGAGCAATTTTTCATGTACCTATTGGCCATTTGTATTTCCTGTTTGGAGAAGTGTCATTTTAATTCTCTCCAATTTTTGATTGGGCTTCTTGTTTTGCTTTTGTTTATTTGTGTGAGTTCTTTGTGTATCTTTGTTATCAGACCCTTATCACTTGTTTAGAGGGCAAAATGTTTTCCGCACTTGGTTGGATTTCTTGTTTTCTCTGTTGTCTTTTGCTATACAGACACCTTTTAGTTTGATGTAGTCCCAACTGTTTGTTTTCCTTCATTTTTTTTTACCCACTATATATGCATCCAGAAATGAATTTCTGGACTGTAACTCATGGAGGGTTTTGCCCAGGTTTTTCTCTATGTACATTATGTTTTCCGGTTTCACATCTAACTCTTTTATCCATTTTGAGTTGATTTTTGTACATGGTGTGAGGGAGCTGTCTTGGTCCATTTTTTTTGCATGATTTGGACCAGCTTTCCCTGAACCATTTATTGAAGAGGCTGTCCTTGTTCCATTGTAAGTTTTTCACTTCTTTGTCAAAGATTAATTGACTACATATGTGTGCTTTTATTTCAAGGCACTCAATTCTGTTCCATTGATCTGATTGTTTTTGTATGAGTACCAAACTGTTTTAATTACTATGGCTTTGTGGTAGAGTTTGAAGTCTGGATTTGTAATACCTCCATTCTCCTTTTTTCTGATCAGGAGACTTTGATGCTCGAGGTCTTTTGTTATTCCATATGAATTTCTGTAATTTTTATTCTATCTTTTTAAAGAATGTCATTGGGATTTTTATAGGAATTACATTGAATCTGTAGATTGCTTTTGGTAAGATGGCCATTTTGATGATATTAATTCTTCTAATCCATGAGCAGGGAGTATATTTCCATTTTCTTATGTCTTCTATGTCTTTTAGCAGCATTTTAAAGTTTTCTTCATATAGTAGAAGGAATATTTCTAACAAATTTCTCAGTAAGACTCCCCAAATTACTCATTTCCTTAATGGACAAATGCTCACCAAAATACGGTTGGCCCAAAGTGGGGCTACTGATGCCTGAAAGCTTGACAAGGAACTATAAATATAAAAATGGAGTTAAGCAGGTATCCGGGAGCTGGGAAGGAATATGATTCCACATGTAGACAATGGCTGCCATTATCTCTAAGGATAGCCTCTTCAAGTCTCACATGACTCTTCTAGCATGTCTCTTGAGTGTCTCTATAGGTCTCCCCTTCATACGTCTTCCTCTAAGCCTTTCCTAGCTGTAGTTTAGTGTAAATTGGGCTATAGATGCAATAAGCCTGAACCTGTGTATGTTCAGCTATAAACCAAGCATGCTACTCAGTTCCCAGAAGCTCCCTGGTTCAGGAAGTCCAGTTCACAGCATACTGGGGCTTGTAATCCAAGGTGACTGTATATAACTGGAGCATGAGGAAAATGGCACCTCCCCTTGATGGGAGTGCGTCCAACATTGTTACAGCCATGTTTACCTGTGTGTGTGAATCACACTAAAAATGATATTTTTTCTTAATCTTGGAATGAAACCTGTTAACATTTATTTTTCAGACTGGTCATTTTAGTTTTGACCACATCATAATTTGTAATTATATGCCTTTTGTTATATTTGCTATATTTCTTTGTAGTATTTGTATTCTTTATCATTTAATTAAAAAATACATTTAAGAAGGTTGAAATGTTTGTTTCAGGGACTTTGTTTTAAAAGAACATACCACCCTGAAATTTCTACTGGGCATGAGGGCTACTTTAAGCACCTTGTTTTAATAAACAGCAAAGAAAATGCTCAGATAGGCATTAGGAGTTACTCTTTCATAAGAAAAATTTACATTTGTAAGGGAAATCTCATTTGTCAAAGTCTATTTCTCTGTGCCAGTGACAGAAAGATGTTCATAGCTTTATAAGCTTTACCAAAAGAGATCAAAGCTTTACCAAATAAGAAGGCAGCAACTTAAATCTACATACCAATTATACCCTTGTTAATGTGTCTTTGATGGTAATTTCTAAATTCTTTATAGTTACAATGGAAAGGGACTTTATGCCAGGTAAAAGGGTATTTCCAGAGATAAACAAATACATTTTTTAGGAGAAGAAAGTAACAGGGCAATCTTTGTTTCCCAAATAGGCTTCTTATGAATGGCCTTCCTTCACTTTATGTACTCAGAATCCTGATCTTTTCCATTGCTCTGGATATTATGTAAGCCTCAATTACTTGGCTGCCTTTTGAGTCCTCATATCTTTAGGGGGTTCCTGTCAGTAATTAAAATTGTTTTTCTCCTGTTAATCTTTTAGATAATCTATTTATCTAGGTAAAGGAAAGGAAACATTTTTTTTTAAATGTAGCACATCTCTTTTAATAGACTTGGTCCTCATGTTCTCATCTAACGTCTTACTATCTGTTTTATCAAATGTATTTGGTGGCATCCTTTAACACCTACCCACTGTCTGTACAAATAAGGTGTTTTTGTCTTTCTGTCTTCCCAATGTTTGAGTGTCTTTGTTATAAGAAAGAAAAAAATAAGTGACATGTATATAGTAATCTTCCCCTGTATTTCTGCAGTCTTTTGGTTGAATGAAGCTCACCTTTTTTTTTTTTTTTTTTGGTGTGGGGTGGGGGTGTCCATTTTGACTTTCAGTTTGTACTTTTTACCCCAAAGTAACTTTTTATATCTTCAAAGTTTTCTTTCAATATTTTAATTCTGTTGTGCAGATTTATAGTTTCCTTTGGCTTGATCTGATGTGTGTGTGTGAGAGAGAGAAGCTGCATGCAAATTTTTATAGATGTTTTGCTATAGATATGTGTGGAATTTGCCTTTCTTTGGTTCATTTTGAATGATATCCAAGAGTTTTACATGATTCTTACTTTTACAACATCATTTTCTATTAGTGTAGCAAAGACCTTGCAACTTTGCTACATTTTCATTACTTGATTTTGTGGCGATAGACTAGAAGTTGGGTCTCTTTTGTCTTCTAGAGGTTTACAATTTTTCACATAGTTTTCCTTTTACTTCTGAACAGCTAGAGGACAGAGAACACTGTGATGCATGGGGATGGGTGGGAACATATGACACTGCAGCACTTAGGTTCTTATACTTTTTTTATTAACAGTAATTTTGTATTTAAAGAATATTGGGATGTGGTTTTGGATGAACACTGGTAAGGAGATTTGAAGTAATTTTATATAGTTTCCACTGTAGCTAAAGTACCTTCCCCAAACTATTATCTTTAGAATTTCCCTCACAATACAGATTCCAGATTCCTTTGATAACAGTTTGTAGAGACAGTGTCACTCCTCTTTCCCAGGTACAGAGAGATTCACTCTTACAAATATGAATTTCTCTTACAAAAGTTGAGTATTTTCCAACTAGTTATTTCCTGAAAGTTTACTTTCACCTTTTTGGTGTCTTTCTTTCCTTTATCTTGCTGTGTCTGTAAATGTGTGAATGTGAAGGTCACTCTCTTATTCTGGTTTTGTGAACCTGACTCATATTGTGCAAGTGAGGAACTTTATAAACTGAAACTGTTTGATGGCCATTGCCACTTAAAATTTAATATATTTTGCTCAAGTCTGAAAATACCCCATATTTCCAGTTCTGATAGTTTAATTTTGACTTGCTGAATGTACCAATTGTTTAGTTTTTTTTTAATTCTATACAGTTAGAATCAAGCCATAGCAGCAAGTATCTACAGTGCTATGATTTAAAAAAAAAAACCATAGCAGCAAGTATCTACAGTGCTATGATTTAAAAAAAAAACTTCCTCGGCTATACTTTCTAACTCTTTAGGTATGGTGGTGGCCTCCTATACCATGATAGCAAACATTTTCTCATTAGTCTAATTGTAAATTTTCATCCTTAGCTATTTGTTTCCTTTTTACACTATAAGCCACAGTTCAGTAAGTTACTGTTTGTGGACCAAGTCTGGTCTTTAACTTGTTTTGTAAGTGATATGATATTGGGAAACAGCCACATTTATTCATTTATATATTGTCTGAACTCTAAATTTAGATTTCAGAAATTACCTCAGACACTACATAATCTTCAAAACCTACAATATTTGTCATGTGGTTCTTTGTTAGAAAAGTATGCCAAACATTACCACATACTTTGTGCTTTAAAATTTTCCCTCATTTTATAAAAGTTCATCACTTCAAAGTACAAATTTCTGAATTATTTGGGTGAATAAAGAATTTTACAACAACTGATAAACCCAGAACCTCAGGGATTTGACATCATGAAATTATATCTTTTAACTAATATGAAATCCAATGCTTGTTGGATTCCCACTGACTTTAGAATTCAAACTTCTTTGCTCCTATGATTTCAATATTTTCAGTTTTTTACTTTTAATCATGTGGTTAGAAAAAGAAGATACCTTGGTTAGATAATCATCTTGATTGAAAAATATATCTATTACTTTTAATCAGACTCCTGCATCCTCATAGGACTATGACTAAACAAGAAAGGCTGGGAAATGAGTTCACAGGTATGTTCCATAATGATTCTCTAGATGTAGTGGGCAGATACCCAGAACATCTACTTAACCTTTTTGCTTTCAATTTGTTTATGGTCACAGAGGAGTTCTTGTACATCATGTTAAGATCTGCTATTACTTTAAATGTCCATTTGAGTGATGGTTTTAAAATATGTCCACAAATTCTGTAGAATTCTTTCCTATAAGAGGTGGCACTTAAACCTATCTACTTGATTATTGCCTGTGTATTTCTGGTATTTGGAAAGTGTCTGATATATAACAGATGTTCCTTGTTACAGAATAGAAAGCAGCAGAATTTTGCATAATTTATTGGAAAAGCATACTGACAGAAATAAATTGATAAATACTGTATTTAAAATGAACTTGAAACAGTTATAGTTGCAAAATGAATAAAATTTTACAAATAGTAATAGATGACCAGAAATAAATTAGATGTGCAATTTACCAGGTAAGAAACAAGATCACTAAGAAAAGGGTTAAACTACACAAAGAGACATTGGGAAGCAAGAGGGGTGATTGTTTATTAATGCTTAATAAGGAAACCCTACTCTAGAGAAAAACTAAATGTTGGAAACAATGTATTCATAATTTCTTGACTATATTAATAGCAACTTTGTCATATTTTTAAAACATTTTGTGTCATAGTTTAAAAGACACAAATTATTGCTGATGCATTTCTGAAAGGGAATGCATTTCTCTGAAAGAGAAAGGGAAAGGAGCATCCTGTAAAAGGAGCAGCATTGCAGTGTAGTAAACTGGTGCCATTTTCCCTGTCCCTACTTAAATGCAGCCACTTTGGACTACAACTCCCAGCAGTCCATGAACCTGAGTTCATGAAAGGAAGGTAGCTGGAAAGTAGTGAAATGGAGCTATTTATTGGAGATGGAAGGAAGGAGAAGAAACATGGAGGGGAGATACATAGAAAGGTATGTGGAAAAGACTTGTGAGGAAGCCTTTCTTGGTCCTTAGCAGAGACAGTGGCAACCATTATCTTGACTTCACAGTAGGTTATTTTGAATTTTGGGTCTTCCTTTTTGTCTCACCCTCTGGGACTTGCCTAATCCCTTTCTTGTGGTTTTCCATCAGAAGGCAACTTGGACTTCTAGCACTGAGACTTTTGGGGCCAGTGGCCACATTTCAGGTCAAGTCTGTTTGGCTAGGCATTTGTCCATGAGGGTGTGAGTAAATTATTTTGAAGGTTTATTGAGAACTCTCCCTTTTGCCCCCCCCCCCCCCCGTCTCTGTCTCTCCACACCAATTAAGTATTTCACACTGAGTATGCTCTCTTTGCGTTTGTACACATAAATAGACCATACACACATTAACAGCTTGGGATTGCTGGGTATCCCTTGGGCATGTGCTAACAGTTAAATATTTAAAATATTTACTTGTTTTAAGCATAAAGCAAATTTGAATAATGTGGGTGATAATGACTAATGTCAGATCTATTTTATTTAAAGTGATCAGATAAACTCTAATACAAGTGCTCTTGAATTGAGATCAATGGGAAGTAAAAGACAGAAACTTGGGATACCTGGCAATAATGTTGTAGATAGAGTAAAGAATAAATACAAACATCCTGAGGTAGAATGTTTATAGAACAGCAGTGCCCCCCAGAGAAATGGATATAGTAACTAAATGAAGCAGATGATAAATTGTCAGAGAGTTAACAAACTTAGGTAGGTAAAAATTTGTTTCACTCTCTGGAGAGGCATTTTAAAAAATGCAAGATTTTTAGCACAAAACATTTAGCTTATCTTGGAATTATATACTTGGGAGATTTGTGAAATCTGTAGGCATTCATGAGGATGTTATGCCATTAATCCATGTTAAGAGGGATAGTGTCTTTTGGTATATGGAAACAATAGTGTAGCAGCAGAGAAGTGGTCAGATTCAGATGTGTTGTTTCTAAATTGAAAACAATGACACTCCAACAATAATAGATATCCAGTAGATTGTACTCTATTGTAAATTCCATAAGAGATGGCACTCCAGCATTAGATAGATTACTTCCAGTAATGTTTGAATTCTTCATTCAGTATAGTGCAATGATAAATGACTAAAAGAGGGATGACCACACATTTTATCCACACTATGTGTTGTTTGTTTATATTGAAGGTAGCACCCTGTAAAATTACAAAAATACATTTATTTTGTATCTCCCAACACTACTCTTCACCATATTTATGGTATTTTTCATAGTTAAAAGCGGCAAAGCACTTAAAGTAGTAAGCTTCATAAGCCTTATTGAGGTTTACATAAGTAATTGTTTACTACACTGGATCTTATGAGCAGAATAAAGTTTTATCTCCTGTGGAAATCTGTTACAAAGATACTAAAATTATAGACCAGTTTTCCATTTTTGCGTTGACTTATTGAAAACTGATGGTTAATCCTTTGAAATCATTCTGGAAACAGGACAAATATCTATTAATAACAATGATTAATCATTTAGAAGACCTCTGTAATAAAAGTAAACCCAATTTAAATATAATTACATATCCATAGGCATATGCTCCTTTTTACTCTTCTAGCAGCTCCAATCCTAGAAAAAGTTTTACTTTTAGTATCTGTTAAAATTAATTTACATAATTATAAGTGTTGATGATTGATTATTTGTGGAGAGATTATAGTTTGCCTTGATCTCAAACCCCTTTTTAAATGTTTCTAAAGTAATTATATAAAACCAGTATGAGTTTAAAAGACATGTAATTTTTTTATGTGTAAAATAGTAGAATATTAGTTGATATAGTTCAATCTAGAGTGTTTCATTGTTCTGGCAGTTGAATCTCACATTATGATTCTAGACATACTGAAACTTGAGGCTTTTTCAAAGAGAGAGCAACTTTAAACCATACCAGTTTTATAGTCTAACTCATCCTTTATTCTACTCTTCTGAGACTGTGAGATTACTGGAGCTCTGTGAGAGTTTCAGTGATCTCCAAATTTTAATTAATCTAGCGCCAGGCAAAGAAAATTGAGGAATTAGCATTATATTAATTGTATCCTCTCAATTCTTACTGACTTCTATTATAAGCTGAGAGTAATTGTCTAGGCAGGACTGACCTTGCCTTGATTTATGACATAGGAATGATCTTAGTTCTGAAAAATATTAAAATAAAAATAACCATAGTAAACAATGTATCATTAAAAAATGTTCTCAACCAAACAAAATTTGGCATGCCATTTTTACTTTTTACATTGCTTTGTTGTAGTGCTTAGCATGATTGCTTTTGCCAATATGGAGCTAAGTATTTCATTTTTTCAAATTTTGTGGGTCTAAGAATTTAACTACTTAGGATGTATATAAATTTCTATTTGTCAGATGAAGTCTATAAACCATAAAACTAAATATAAAACAAATAATGGTTATATAACAATTGCTAAAAGATGATGAGAGTGCTTGGATGACAGAATATAAATTTGTTTTATGATTTACCTTTTATCAAATTTTATGTTGATCCGATTTACATTTCATACAGTTGAAAAGGTCTACAATTTATTTTACAGTTATTAAAATGGATTATGAAATACTCCGATGAACTTAAATTCTAAAAGTGAAAAATTAAACAAGTATTTAATTCAGCAAATCTTTAGCTATTCTTAGGAAAATTTGCTAGAGGGGACAAAAAAAAAAGTCAGTCCTCAGAGAAATTATAATAAAATTCGTATGTAGGAGAATCTTACAAAAATATGTTTTCTTTCCAAGATTATGGATTATTACCATATAGTAGTAATTAATCAAAATTAATTTTTCAAATAACTCCATTAAAAGCTTAGTACCTAAGCTTCAGATATGTGACTATATGTAATAGTGAAGCTAGAAAACATAACAAAGTATTTGCCTCATATTTGTCATATTCCATCCTAAAGATGAGTTCAGTTGAATGAGAAAGCTAGGAATAATTTTATAAAAAAACCTTGAGTAGTTTTTAAGAAAAGCACACTCTATATTCATATTATTATTTTCACTCAGTCTACAGAAACTAATAAAATTGGGCTTATCTTTTTATCTCTACCTCTCTCAGAATATGGCAGGGGAATTGATCCCACTGATTTGAAGATATGCAGCACTTTACTCCATCTCCTTGAAAATGGAGGTATAAAAATATCTAAATTAGCGTCTGCCATTTGCTCACTATTGCAGAAACACCAATTTAATTTAAAGGATAATAGGCCTACTCTTTATGAGAGTTAATTTAAATTTCTACTTCCAAATCTAATTCTCTTGGTTAAGGGTTCCCCTTTGTTTCTTCATTTTAGGCAGGCTGATTCATTGATTGACCATTTTTTCCTTTGTTCTTTGATGAATAGGGTGAAGCCTGACCTAGTTGATTTATAATCTTAATTATGCTATTTCATATCAACTGTAGATGCGAATATTAAAAACAACTCTAAAACTACATGCCTAATATAGACAGGGTGGGTCCATGGCACATTTTGATCAAATGATAATAGTTTCTATGCACCAACCTTAACCTGAACTGAAGAATCTACAAAAACTTTTGTACAGCAAAAGAGACAACAGAGAAAACAAAAAGAAACCCAACCAAGTGGTAAAAAAAATTTGCCCTCCACAAAAGTGGTAAGGGTTTAATAACAAAGATCCACAAGGAACTCACAACTTTGCAAAAACAAAACAAGAATTTCAGTCAAAAAATGGAGAAAAGAACTAAAAAGATATTTCTCCAAAGAAGAAATACAAGTGATCAACCAGGCACATGAAAAAATGATCAATGTAATTAGTAATCAGGGAAATGTAAATCAAAACCCCAATGAGAAACCACCATACACTGATAAGAATGGCCCACATCAAAAAAATGGGTAACAATAAGAGCTGGTGTAAATGCAGAGAGAAGGGAACACTCTTACACTGCTAATGAGAATGTAAATTGGTCCAGCCACTATGTAAAGCAGTGTGGAAAACCCTCAAACTAATGCAAATGGAACTATCTTTTGACCCCGCAGTCACTCTTCTGGAAATCTACACAAGAGACCTCAATACTCGTGCAATGGGACACCTATACTCAAATGTTTATTGCAGCACTATTTATGATTGCAAGGACATGGTCAAGACACAGGAATGAATGAAAAAAGATGTAAATATACACAATGGAATATAACTCATCAATGAAAAGTGACAAATTTGATGAATTTATGATAACATGGATGTACCTAGAAGAAATCTATCAGCAGAAACAAGTAAGAAAAAGACAGAAACCAAATGATTTCACTAATATATGGGTGAAAAACAGGCAAAAGGCCAGGAGGAAAAGTCCAAATAAGCTAACAACCAAACTAAAGAACACAACTTGGGGCGGGGATGGAGGAGATGGGAGGGAGTGGTCAGGGAGGGAATTGGTGGGTGGTCCCTGGGGAATACAAATAATGTGAAATATATATCTATTTATATTATTTAATTAACTAATTAAAAATAAAGAATCTGATGGCATCATGATGGCAGGTTGGAGCATGAGGCTGTGCAGTTGAATTCCCTGCCCCCAAAACAAGTTCATGATCTGAATGCTCTACAGATACAATCAGATATAAGAGGCTGTTGGCTCTAACTTTAGGCCCTCCTACTGGTAGCTAAGAAATGGTTACTTCAGTTTTTCACAGCCCAGAGCCTGTCTGATTAAATAGTACTATATTTGAGCATTTTCTCATGAAACGCATGGAAATTAATATATAAAGTCTATGTCTGAGTACAAGTATCTTTGCAGAGTTTATGCTTATCAGAGAGTGGGGTGATAAACTATAAAAAAATGGCACAGGGCCCAAAAATGTCAAAAAGTTTTTTTGTATATCTCTGTCCTTTTTACTGAGGACCTCTTACTACACACTTCCCAGTGTTTTGTGACTAAGTTGTACACATGTGATGAACTTCCATAAGCTGATGTTCCCATTAGAATTGAAAGTCCAAAATGAAAATAGGGTGTACAACTTGTGAAAACATGACATTTCATCAGTGCATATCCTGGAACCTATTTCCTGACACTTTAAACGTTGGTAGCAGTTGATCGCATAAGTATAGTTTGATTGAATTATGAATAGTCAGAAGAATATATAATTTACTTAGCATGTCTGGACTCTAGTTAGAGATCCTTTTCTTCATTTGTTTTTGTCCACATATTCTCTTCCAGTGAACTGCATCATAGCAGGATTCATCTGTTTTATAATATAGAATGAAGAACATTCAACTTAGCTAAAACATTCAATGTTGTGTTTTATGAGGGCTAGTTGTATAAAACATACATTGTGTTTTATAATGTTATTTTATATATTAAAATAGCTTAAGACATTTCTAAGAAAAACTAGATAAAAGCTATTTTAAAACCTTAGTCTCAGAAATAACTAAAAAGGACTTCATCCACTATTTCATGGCTTCTTCATGAAGTAGTATCAGCAAGTATAAATTAGTTCAGAGAGCCTTACTATGAATAATGGAATTCTTAGATTGAATTTGGATTGAAAATGGGGCAGGATGGTAAAAGGACATGGATAATTATGAGGAAGCAATACAAAATAGAAAAGAAAAAGGGTCAGAGAAACTACACTGGTGTTCCCAAACTTTTAAGAAGGAGATCTAGAGATTAAAGGAAAATATATTACTGTGAATCAAGCACTGAGAACTTATTGTTTACAAGGGCTTTTTTCTGGGGCTCATTTGAGTTTTTGAGTAGTGTGAATCATGTTTTCCACCATTCACTTTCACACTTTAGATGTAGGTTGCTCCCAGCAGAGATACTATAATAAGCTGTCAGCACCTATTAAGGTTTAACAGCATCAGAGAATGACCCATATTCAAATACTCTATTTTTTTTAATAATCATGGTATCTGTCTTTTTCCTTGATCAAAAAACTCAAACTATATCTTAATATAGGTCCTTCTCTGATCACGATAGCAGCTAACATCCTGATAGGTGCTGACAGGTTATTATGGTATTGTCTGCTGGGAGAATTATATTCAATTTCTGCCATAACAACAATTGTTTTAGGAAATTATAAGAGATGGACTCACCCTGGAGTATATTCTTTCCTGTTCAAGCATGCTACAGAAGCTCTGTCTTTTATGTTCAGGGTCAATTGCTCTTTTCTAGAAGGTAAACTTCTTCCCTTGACTTCTTGTTCTGCCTGAGGAACATAATAAAAATCATAAAAAACAGACCCAGAATACCATTCTTAGTGGCAAGAAACAAAGGATTTTGTCTAAGATTTGGTAAGACAAAGATGCCCACTTTTATCACTACTGTTCAACATACTATTGGTAGTCCTATCTAAATGATATGCATGGAGTTTAAATTGGGAAAGAAGAAATATATGTCACTCTTTGCAGAGGACATGAAAATAGGTATAGGAACCCTAAAAACTTCGCTAAAAAAACCTAATTGACACTAAATCACCATAGTGATTTTTGAAAGTGGCAGAATACCAAATAAGTTTATAAAAATCAATTATCTTCTTACATACAAATAAGTTAGAAGAGAAAGAACTCAATAAAACAGTTCCATTTACAAAAAGAAATAAATGCCTCAGAATAAACTTTGCAAAATAAGTCAAAGACTTGTACAATGACAACTACATGGTACTTTAAAAAATTATCTGACCTGTGACCCATCACCTTATTCCCTTGTGTTCCATCTGGGGAAAACACTAAAACAAAATCTGTATTTTAAAGTACAGGTATAAAAAAGTTTTCTTTAAAAGTTTTATTTTATTGAAAATGAATAAAGTATATTTGATGGCAAGTAAATCCATAATATAACCCCGTGTACAATAAAAATTAAAATTCTTAAAAAAATAGAAGTCTGAAAAAAAATGAGAACAGACTTTTTGACTAACTTACTGGGATTAGTGAAAAAAAAAATTAGTGATCAACACCCATTCAAAATTAGAATGATGCATTACTCAAACTTTAGGTTGGTTTCCAAATAGACTAAGCAGGAAATAAGGGTGAATAATAAATGCAAAATTCCTAAATTTCTAAAATCCCAGTTTCAAAGTATCTCAAACCTTTAGATTCAAGTGATTTGCTCTTAGGAACCATTTGAAAGAAAATGTAAATACAGCCTTCAAATAATTTTAAAACTTTAAATATAATGCCTAGAAATCAATACAAAAGATCAGCTGTACCAAGTACATGATGGCATATTAACTGACTAATAAAAGTTAATGTTGCATACAACAAAATGGATAATTCTCACCAGCAGGATAGTGGATAAATAAATACCTATGTATATATGTATAATTTCATATATGTTAAATTAAAAATAGCTAATTAAAGTAGAGCAAAAGAGGTCTGAATACTGGTAACACTGCAATACTAGTAACATTGCAACTCTCATAAGAGAGTTGTCACTTTAAATTCCCTCTGTCTAGATTAAGATTTGGGCTCAGTCAAGATAATTTGTTCTGGTTTCTTAAGTGCCACTAAAAGGAGAATTCAGAGAATATGAGTAAGAGGGAAATGACATTAAAAAAGACAAAGGAGCTATTAATAATTATAGGATAGGTTAGACACATAGAAAACAAGAGACATAGTTAATTTTAGCTGAAATAGTGATTATATTCAATTGAAAAATGTTCCTTTTAAAAAAAATTCAGATTGAACAAAATGCAAACATGAAGCTTACAAGAATCACAGCTTAAAAGATAGAGGAATCTGAAAGTAAGGGATTTGAATAATGACATACTGTGCTAATCTTAAACAGAAAAGGGAATGTGGAGAGTACATTCGGCTTTTCAGAACTTCTTCATTCTGTTGTATGCAGATTTAACATTCTGTAAGTTGATCAACAATTAAATGAGTAACATATCGATCAATTTTAAGTTTACTCACATGCTTTGTCTAATCATGTATGATCTAACCAATACATGCATATATTTAATATGATGATCTAACTTTTAGTTGCAGAGTCATATTTAAATATTTAGGTGTCTCCTGTATATGTATGTTCATTGTAGCACTATTTACAATAGTCAAGATATGGAAACAACCCAAAACCCCAAAACTGGTAAATGGTAGGAAAAGTTGTGATGTATGAAATACAATGAAATATTATTCTGCATTTAAAATGGACAAATATGATGCATTTCTGATAACATTTCTGATAACATGGATAGATCTAGAAGGAATCATGTTAGCAGAAATAAATCAGACAAAAAAAAAAGATGGTCTCACCTATACGTGGGATATAAGGAAAACAAAAGGCCAAGAAAAAGTCAAAATAAGCTTACAGAATTGGGACAAGCAGTTAGGGAGGGGGAGAGGGAGAGAGATCAGGGAAGAGACTAGCACAGAATTATCAAGATGATGGCTCATGGGTGATATGGTAGAGGGGGAACCCTGGGGAATACAATGATGCAAAATGCACACACATGTATAAATATGGAAACAACAAAAAGATGAAAAATTATTATTTTCTAGAAAATATTTAGGTGTCCAATTTGGTAACATAAATTTATACATTTTATATTTTCTGGTACTGCTAACACAGTGGCATTTTCAATGATAAATTTCAAGATTCAACAAATTTTAGATCTGTAAAATAGTGAAGACTTGCTCTCTTCCTGAATATGTATTCTTTTCTATGTACTCATAAAAATTTTAGGGACTAAGGAATGACTTTAGCTTTTGCTTTGGTCATATACATTACACACATGCATATACATTACATGTTACATATATGTATATATATACACACACACACACATATTGCAAAAACCTGAGGAAAAAGCTGCCTGCCACTTGATTCAGAGCTTTCATTCATCTATTCAAGCTTCCAAAGTGTCTTAGCTTTCTTTGTTCCACGAGAGGCTTATTGGAGCCACTGCACACTGTGTCAAACTACAGCCAAATCCTTTATCAGCACATCCCTTTGAAACTGTCATTGAACTGCATAGACCTAAGGAGTGATAAGCATTAATAATACCCTGTTTCTTTTATCCTTTCTGCCTTTCAGCTTTATTGCCACATTCTTTATCTAAACTTCCTTTTCACAGTCTGTGCAAATACAGTCCTACTTCCCCTCAAAAGTGCTGCTTAACCTAACATGTATAGATGTGTAGGATTTATTTTCTAAAGCTATCAGTACTTTCTTGTAAATGACCTTGAGCTATATTTGGAAAGTTTTAGGTTCATGGATGGCAGTGTGTTTATTGAAATAGGTCAGAAAAAAGGCTCTTTTGCCTCGGGGACTTCAGGACCTCTCCCTAAGCTGCCTTTGTGGTCACTGCTGCCAGTTGCACTTCTGTGGGAAGCAGGCACACCTATGGGCAGACACAAATGTTCACTTATAGACTCAGGAGCAGGAAGTACAAAATGGGAATTCCCCGGATTGCCTATGGTTAATTTTTAAAGGTTGAATCATGAGAAATATGTTCTTTGATGCTTTTTGGGTTTTTTTTTTGCATGATAATTTCAAAACTGCAAATTAAAAAAAAATGTATCACTATTTTTATTAGATATTTATATCTAATAAAATATATTTTCTAATAAATATCTATATTAGATATCTTAAATATAAAATATGTATGTTCGTATGTTAGTATGAAAACCACTATTTTAAATACAAAAATGTGTAAGCATACTATTTTATTTTGTATTTACATAATACTCATTAAAGCTTGGTTTAACATAATGGAATGCACTTTTTAGTTTGAACTGTTATTAAGATATTAGACAAATAATACAAAGAAGACCTAATAAAATACTTCCCTTTCCTATCAGAAATTTTTCATGAGAAAATTCATTCTAGGTGAATTATATTAACATGTTTGTCTAAGTATTAAGATGAGGTGTTAGTCATGAGCCAGAAGTCCTTCTAAAGGGTTCGTCTTTCTCAAATTCTTTGTTACAGCTTGCTCTGAGATTACACTAAGGCCAAACATGATTTTAAACAACTGTTAGTTCTCATTTACATATAGACTTAGAAAAAAACATCACCTTGTCGGTTCTGCATTTTTATGAATTTGTCTCCTTTAGAATATGTTTTTAAACGGTCTTGGCATAGTGTGTGTGTGTGTGTGTGTGTGTGTGTGTTTTACAAAAGCAGGAATTTGTTGCTAAGAGACAGATAGCTCTAAGAAAGTGAATAGTTCTTTCTTGAACTCTCTCTTCTACTTGCCCTGTGTTATATAGTTGGTTATCTGAAAGAATAACTCACCAACATCCTTGATATCTCTATATTTCCTTCCTTTAGCTACCCTGCCAAGCAAAATTCCAGTAGATTATGCTATTTTTCTTGTAAAATAAAACACTTTGTAATGATATCAGTTAGTGTCATAAATTGGAGCCATTATTATTAGTTCATAGCATAGAAGTTCATCATCACCATTTTCACTGTTTAATCCTTTCTTGACTTGTATTAACCATAGATCATACTGATTCCCTCCCTTTTAGGGGGAAGTTTTACTTTTTCCTTTAATGTCACCATTCTCTCAAACTCTAAGCAAGATCTTCCCTTTCTAGTTTACCAAGAATATTGAAAAACTGCTTTTAAGCTTCCCAGCTTCTCCTTCATTCAACTGAAACTTCCGACTGTATCCTTTTCTGCCATTCATGTGCAGCACACTAAAATGAATTCACCCCACCACCAACTCCACTGACCTCTTTTTTCATATATTACTGAAATTTTCCATAAGCATTCAAAAATTAATCATTTTTCAAATAATGTGTTTATATGTAAATTTTCAGAATTTTCACTCAAGATATATAGTTTGAATTTTCATAATTTTTATTATCTATATCATCTATCTCTCTGTCTCTATATCTCTATCTATCTCTGTCTATATCTATTTGTCTCTGTCTGTCTATCTGTCTCTCTGTTATCTCTATATCTATCTATATCATCATCTTTACCAGCATCATGATGAAGGCACAGAATAATTTCACTATCCTGTAAAGTGTCTGTTCCTTTGCATTGGATGTACTTTTCTAGCCCTTAAGCAGGCAAATACTGATTTAACTTTCTGTCTATGTGTTTTTGCCTTTTCTAGAAAATTGATGTAATTGTCATCAAACACTATGAAATCTTTTGTGATGACTATTTAGTGTAGTGTTTCTGATATTCACCATGTGATACATACATTAATATTTTGCATCTTTTTATTTGTATCTTTTCATTACTATAGCAAGGATACCAACATTTATCTACCTATTCATTTCATTAACATTGCTAAGGATATTTCATTACAAGTCCTGTGAACAGCACTCAGTTAAGTATTTAAAAATGGGATTTCCAAAACCACAATGAGATACAACCTTACACCAGTAAGAATGGCCCACATCCAAAAAACAGACAAAAAACAGACAGCTGGTGTGGATGTGGAGAGAAAGGTACACTTTTACACTGCTGGTGGGAATGTAAACTGGTCCAGCCACTATGGAAAGCAGTGTGGAGAACCTTCAAACAAATGAAAATGGAATTACCATTTGACCCAGCAATCAGTCTTCTGGGAATCTACCCAGTGTGGGTACCTCAGTGTGGGTACAAAAAGACACCTGTGCTCTGGTGTTTGTTGCAGCATTATTTATAATTGCAAGGACATGGAAACAACCCAAATGCCCTAAGACAGATGACTGGATGAAAGAGATGTGGTATATATATGCAATGGAATATTGTACATCAATTAAAAATGACAAATTTGATGATTTTTTTTTTTTTTTTTGGTAACATGGATGTACCTAGAAGAAATCATATTGGCAGAAACAAGTCAGAAGATAAAGGACAGAAACCAAATGGTTGCACTAATATATAGACAAAACAAATGAAAGTACACAACTGGGGGAGAGGACCAGTTGGAGTGGCCAGTGAGGGGAGATGGTGGGTGACCCCCAGGAATCACAATGATGTGAAATATATACATATAAATTATTTAAATAAAAAATAAAAATGGATTTCTGGATCATAGGCTCATATACACTTTGGGGGTTCCAATAGCTTTGCATCAAGTTTTCTTACCAGCAGTTCTAATGATATCTTAGGCTGAATAATTCCTTTGGAGGAATTATTACAAATTATTAAAATACAAAATCCTTTTTTATTTTAAATGTATGAGCATCTCTGGTCTATAGAGATGTTCACTATACTCTTTAATACCAGTAGTGTTACTCTTTCATTCTCTAGTTAGGATAACTGAAACTGTTTCCAGATACTGCCAAATATTCCCAGAGGGCAAAATCACCTTCAGTTGACAACCACTGCTCTATATTTTCATGAACATCTTGAATTTTCAGACATTTAACTTGATTATTTTAGTGTCTCATTGTGATAATTTTCATTTCTTAATGATTCTTGTACAAATAATCAAAACCACTGAAAAGGAGAAAGGTTAATGGAATTTGCTACATCAAGGGAATAAGCCATCATTGGTTATATTTCAGAGATTCAAAGTCAGGTGGGGCAATGTACTATAGAAGGAAAGGTTCAATAGTTTTTGATTGGAAATGTCACAAACAAGCAAGAGATAGACTATTTGTTGGGAAAAGTTCTGTGACTGATTAAGAGAACATCTATGACTTTCTCTGGTTGTACTAAGTTAAAAACAGGCAAACTTAGGGAAGCAGGAAGTTGTTGATTAAATCTTGGCCATTGGGGCTAATCATTAGAAACTATGGCATTGCTTCCTGGAATGACTGGTGCAGATAGTGGGTCAGAGGTCTATCTTCATAGGTCATCTAGTGGATATCATTTGTATATTCCGTTTCTCATTAGTGCTAGTAAGGAATTTTCAATGTGTCCTTTCATTCTTCTGTGTTGTATTATTGTGAAATAAAATATATGTTCAAAAATGTTGAGCTAATTTTGAAGATTATTTTCATTACATTATTGAGCTATAAGATTTTGTTATATATTTTGAATAAAAGTTATTTGAAAATATATATATATCTTGCAAATATTTGATTGCTTTTGAAGAGTAGCTTTTTCAATTTTGATGTTTTCTGATTTTTTATCTTAGTTTGTACTTTTTGACTCTTAATGTATATTAACTTGTCAAATTTTCTAATATTTAATATTTTAATCATTTTATGCTTGCTTTCTTGATGGTTCACATATTGGTAATATTGATATGATGTGAAGTAATAAGATAAAATGCTCAAAAATATTGTTAAAGGTTTTTTATCACTGAATTACACTAGTACCTTTGTTATAAATCTGTTCAACTTGCTTGAGACTTTCTATCTTCATCCATCTATAATATCTATCCATGTATCAATACCATACTGTCTTGATGAATGTAACTTTATTTTAATGTTTGAAGTCTCATACTTTAAGTCCTTTAATCTGACATTTTTAATGTCACTCTGACTTGTCAGTTGTTTGTCCTATTTTAAAATTATCAATTTATAAGCCAGCTAAGATTTTGATTGGGATTGTTATGAATGTATCAGTCAGTGTAGGGAGTTTATTAATCTAATCTTGAGAACCACAGGCCAAACTGTAAGGGAAGAGGAAAAACTAAAACCCAAGAGTCAGAAGCTTTGTACAACAGTACTTAAATCTGCAAAGACCACTGCTCATAGTTACTGTTTTTTTTCTTATCCAAAGAGCTCCAAAGGCTTAGTTGAAATGGAACCTAGAGCAATGTGAAATTCTAGGGATGTGTGATTCCACCAATACCAAGCCAGGTGGACTGATCCTGTGACAATCTTGGTCTGTGTTCTAAACTGTTTTTTTTTTAATGCAATTTTTTTAAAATTCAAATTTGTAACAAGAGAGATCCATTAACTTTATTGTCTTAAATTGCAACCAAAAATTCTGACTTAAACAATACTAATAATCACTAATTTCTAATAATTCTATTAAGTCGGTGTCAACTCTCTTCCTCTTTTTTCAAACTATCATCAGTCTTTGTTCAGAATTTTATAATTTTCTTCTACAACTTCAATTTTGTCTTTGACACTTCTATCAAAGTGAACTATCTGAATTGCAAATATGATCATAGGTTTTATTTTTAATTTCCTTGGTGGATTATTTTGTCTAGATTCATGTTTTTAAAAATACATTTAAAAAATATAGCACTTAGATGACTGTCATATATAATATATACTTAATACTTTAATAATTATCTATTAAAGTTTTGATGAAATTAAACTAACTTAATTCTCAAAGCTAATTCACTTAACGATATATTTTGTGATATATCTGCTATATCAGTCCATGGAATTCTAGTAGGAAAGACACTTAGAGGAGTGATTTTTGAAACAACTAGAGTAATCAATAAACAAATTTATTATCTCACTAATAAGTAGTTTCAGGGCTCAATAGATCATTGCTTAAATTACTTTGCTGGTTTAATGGCATCACCAGGACTCTCTCACTTAAACTATTAAGAGTGTTGACATGGTCATCAGGTTTTATCTCCTCCTAATTGCCAAAACTTTCTGTAATTACAAAAGTCAGAGATAATAATATCCAGATAATATTCAAAAGTAGAACTGATCATCTCTTTGAAATTGCTACATTTAAGTGTGAGGGCATCCTCTGTAGTAGGACAGTGGAAATATCATTTCTCATTGGTCTATATCTTAAATCACAGTGGCAACAATTACAGTGTTGATTTTCTTAAAATTAATTAGTACTGCATACTAACAAGAAGAGGGTTACTAAATATTTGTTGTTTTTAAAGGATTGCACCTGTGGATTATGTGGGGGGGATGGCAGCAAGTCATTGGGATTTCATCCGAGTTGAAAATGGGACAGTGCATGGAGAGACAATTGTGCCTGTCTTTGCATGCAACTCATTCTTGGGAGGATATACTGCTTAGGTTCTCTGCATATGTTTCTCACCTTCATACCTTTGATTATGCTGTATATTTCTTTGGAATGTATAACCCTCTTCTCTTTCCAAGTGATTGATTTATCTCTTAAAAAATACTTCAGGTAAGCCAGGTGTGGTGGCATGTGCCTGTAATCCCAGCTACCTGGGAAGCTGAGGCTAGGCATCAGTAGAGTTCGTGGGTTCGAGACAACTCTGGGCAACATAGCAAGACCTAGTCTCTAAAAAAATTTTAAAAACTTAAAAAATATATTTAAAAAATTTCAGGGGTGAACTGCTTCCCGTGGTTTTATTAACTCATATAGATATACATGATACATTCCATATTTTCTATAATTAAAATATACATAATGACTTAAATTTTGATGTGATTATGTAGTAAAAATGGAAGATAAATACTATCTGTATATAAATGATATATGCATATATATTATTTGGATGATTATTAGATGAAAAATCCATCCAGTATTTGAAATTCTCTTTTCCACTTATTTTGCTTAGTATAATCACCTTAAGTTACATTTATGTTGTGACAGATAGTGACAAATTGTAGGATTTCATTTTTATAGCAGAGCAGTATTCTATTGTGCATATAAACTGTCCAATCATTTTTCAGTGAGCATTTGGGTAGCTTCCATGTCCTGACTATTGCAAAAAGTATGCAGTGCATAAGGGGTGCCTTTGTCTTTTTAAATTAATGTTTTCACATTTGAATAGATTTCTGGAATTGGGATAGCAGGATGTTAGCTGTAGTTCTAATGTTTTGAAGAACACTCCATATTGTCATAGGGCCACACCAATTTACATTCCCACCAACACCTCTTTCTAACCTTTTTGAAACAAGTCATGCTCATGGCTGTGAAAGGACAGTTGACTGGTTTTGATTTCTTACCTACCTAATCTGAATTGATTGTCATCTATGTCTTTGAAGTAGTGTCAGTTCAACCATATATATATATATATATATATATATATATATATATATATGCACATATATAGTTGTATATATATAGTTGAATTATTTATATATACACATGTTATATATAGTTGACTTGTGTAAATTCTTTATATCTTAATCCCTTATCAAAGGTGTGATGGTTGCTTTATCATTTTCATGGTTGTACAGAATTTTTACAACTTCTAAATTTTATATAGTTCATTTAATGTGTTCCCTTGTAATGTAAATGTTCCCATGTAAATGTAATTTGATTCTCCAAAGACAACTTTAAGACGTATGTCAATAATTTATATCATAATGATAAATGATAATAGCATTTTTTACTATTAACATGTACTGAGAACCATGAGAATTGTGTATTGAACTATTTTGTGTATTTGGAATATTATTGGAAGGTATATATATCTATATATAGTATATATATCTATATCTAGATATAGATATAGATATATCTAGATATAGATATAGATATATATATACTGCCTGTATTCACACTACTTTGGAAGGTTTAAAACACTGATCTGAGGGAACAATGACTATTTTTTTTCTTTACAGCATTACTATTAACTAGTTCTTTCTTTGAAGTCTTGCTATTAATAGTACTTCATATAATCTAGTCTTTTTTAATGATGTGCTATTACAAAGAAACAGGATTTCATCATGGCTGAGAAAATAACTTGTACTAACTAAACTACACATCAAAGTTAGACAACAGAAATCCAAAGCATTAATTTTACTTTTGAAATGGCTTTATATTCTACAGGTTCATTTTTGTTTTATTTTTCACTCATGTTTATGTACCACAGTTAAATCATATGATATTTATCTTTGTGTTACTTATTTTTTTAAGATGAATACCTACTAGGTACACTAAAGTTCAGGACTTCATCTATTTCAAAACTGAATAATATTCCTTTGTGTATTTATATCACATTTTTATTCAATCACTTGTCAATATATAGAGAGATATAAAAAGGTAAAGATTGTTTTCAATGCTTGGCTATTATAAAACTGTTATGAACAAAGGGCTGTATAATATCCTTTAGGATGAATATTTTGTTTTTTAGATAAATACCCCAAATGGTTATTATAGATGATAAATGGATCATCTGTAATTTCTAATTTTTAACTCTCTTTGAGAAATTTCCATTTTGTTTTCTATGATAGCTGCTCTGATTTACATTCCCACCAACAGTGTACAAGGTTTTCCTTTCCATATCTTCTCCAATAGTTTCTATTTCTTATGAGTAATAGCATTTTCAGAGGGGTAAGGTGATATTTATTTGCTGTTTATGACTTGGATTTTTCAAATAATAGAAGAGTAAATATCTCTTCTTGTGCCTATTGACCACCTGTATGTCTTCTTTGGAGAAGCATCTATTCAGAACTTCATTTTTAAAATCAGATTATTCATTTTTTTTTGAGTTCTTTATATTGTATGCATGGCCCCACTGTTACCTTTCCTCTTGGTCTTACTAGATCTGAGAGTCAGCAATTTAATCACTGTTAATATACTTCACAATTCCAGTACAGATCCTGAGGGATGACAGAGGGAGAGTGTATAGTCTAGACCTCTTTATTTTCCTCTTTTCTGGACTTTGGCCACAGTTCATCTTCCAAGCTTAAATGTTGCAAAGGTACTCCCCAGGAACCTTTCTTTAGGTCAGGAACCCTGTCATATCTGTCACACCTAGACTGTCACTGTTGTGAGCCTTTTTACCCATCATTCATTGCTCAGTTGTATTTTTCTCCGATACTACTTCTAATGCAATTTGGTTGTCTCTAAGAGGTAGTAGGTACTATTAGAATCTCCCAGTATTCTGTCGGATTCTCTCGGTGGCATTCTATTTCCTGAATAAGTATTTTGCCCCTCCTAGAGAGGGAAGTAAGAAAAGTATTCTGTCACAATCTTGGTGATATCTTTCAAATCACTCATTTTAAATTAAAAGTTTAAATGTCACAGGAATTGTAAATACGTCTATCAGAATGATCAGTCTATTTCTTAGTCAAGCTATAAAGAAAACAAATATACTGAAAGGCAATATTTCTTAATTAAAATGAAAAATCACTATTCACAGTAATAAAAATATACCAGAAACAAACAAAGTCTGTAACATACCTTGAGTACAGAGGAAACAGAATGTCACTAAAAAGAATACTGACTCAGACAAAAAGGACATATATCAAAGAAATGTTAAATGCCAATGGTTTAAAATAGAATTGTATGATAGGTACTGGATTCCAAATAGCCCATTTTCTATATCCATTTCCACTTGAGATACAGTTTTGTCATCATGTATTCAGATTAGAAATAGATTGACAACTATAAACAATGAAATTAGGGTGACCTCCAAATTTTTTCTAAGAATTTTGAAAGTTAGAAAAATTATATTGCAGCCTTTTAAGTCA
This sequence comes from Uropsilus gracilis, assembly GCA_004024945.1. Lineage (NCBI taxonomy): Eukaryota > Metazoa > Chordata > Mammalia > Eulipotyphla > Talpidae > Uropsilus > Uropsilus gracilis. Next base: position 161,404 of record PVHY01000448.1, on the reverse strand, counting down.
CTCTTTAGTTATATCACTCATTAAGTCATAAAAACAATGAGCTGCTTATGAGGTTGCTTGTATTGCACTTTATCTGAAGAAATGCTGTGTTTATCCATGCCTGCTGTGTTCATTAGCAATATCTAGAATAGCCTAACAGGGATAGTCACCTCTGTTCCCAAAACTGTAAACTGTTATAACAAAGTATTAAGTCAGTTCTGATATTTGCATAAGAAAAAAAGGAATAATAAAAACCAGATTCTACTATGCTAAGGAATTGGGTACTAAGATGAAGAAACCATTTAAAAGATGGGGAACTTTGAGACATAAAAGTAAAATCAGGTTCTACTGACTATACTATACATAGAATATGTATATTAATATAGCAATTTAATAGGGATACAGAGAAAATATAGTAAAACAAATATATCTTTAGCATACCATTCCCTTATCCTGAAGGTTGCAATTAAAATTTAAATCTTCCCTACTGGAGATTTCATATCAACTGCATTCGAATATAATCTGATAGCTCTACCTAATGATAAAGTTATTTTAGATAAAATTTTGGCTAATAAATAAGACATACCTGAATTAAAATATTGTCAATTTGCAATTGGTAATAAGATTGTTGTTTTAGAAAAAAGTAATAAACAGTAAAGATTAATCAGGAATTATTCTTAACTGTAATTATGTACACGGTATCTATAGTAAGGAAAGACAAAGAATGCAAATCACACCTCTGGGCAAGTGAATTGAATTTGCAGTACAGTAATGATGTGAAACAAGAAAAAAAAGAATTTTGAAGAATTCATTTTATAGTCACAGACCTCAGAAATGTAACAACAAATCTGGGGGTATGACATTATTTGAACAAATTGATTTTAAATATACTTTAAAACAGCGGTGGAACTTCATGAAATATAAAAGAATAAATTTATTAATTAGATATGATATTTGAATGCTGCTAAAGAATATGCTATAATTTTGAGTGATGTATACATTATAGTGTGCCTCTCTAATCCTTGTATTTTTCCTTGTCCAGACAGAGGTCAGATTCATCAGAAATTATTGTAGTTTATCTTTTATTAGTATTAGCATAGTCTTTCTTACCTTGAAGAGATGGTTTCCATCCATGTGTATAGTACTTTAATGTGAAAAATATATTTTAATAGTATTTTGCAGGAAATCCTAGCTAATAAATTCACTCAGAATTTGTCTGATGATCTTGTCTCCTTTTTCCTTGTGAGTGTTAATTTCTCTAGAAAATTATAATTCTAAGGTGGGTAGTGTTCTGATAAGCAGTTTTCAGTTAAAATGCTCTGCTTTACCCTCTCTCCCATCACTCAGCATCTTGAAAATATTTTTATATTTTGATATCCTCATATATATTAACATCCTGGGATACCATAACAAAGTACTTCTGACTGGGTGACTTTCAAAGCAGATCTTTTGTTCTCTTGCAGCTTGGGATGCTAGTAGTGCAAGAGAACAATGTAGGTTTCAACCTGAGACTGCTCCGGGGCTCTTAGGTACCACAGTATTACTTAAGTGGTCATAAGGTGGGGGCAGAGTAAACTTTGATTTTTTTTTTTTTTCTGATTAGAGCACCATCCCATGATAAGGTTCCCATGCTAATTACCTCCCCAAATCTCCATCTCCAGAGATCATCAAATTGAAATTAGGGCATCAGCATAAGAATTTTAAAGGAAGAAAACATGTCCATAATAAGATTAGATTCTGGTCTCAAGTATGTGTCATGAGCTTTGACTGTCTATGCTATTAATTTTAGGAAATTCTCAACTGTTATTAATTCATTCATTTCTTCCTCCATTCTCTTTTTTCTTCTCTGAAATCCAAATTACACAGTTTATATCTTGACATTTTCTAACAGTTCTTAGTCAGTTCTTAGTCAGCCTGTCTTGAAGTTTTTCCCTTTGAATTTTAGTTTTAAAAGTTTCTGTTAACCTAATTTCAGTGTCACTTTTGACTATGTTGATGGTTTTTACTGATAACACTGAAGGTTATTTATTTCTTGCATTTTCTTTTGACTCTTAAAAATTCTATTTCTCTGCTTGTATTATTCATCTAGCCCATTTTTGCTCTTAAATAATCTAAAACTATGAGCAATAAATTATCTGATAATTACATCTTTGTCATACCCCAGTCTAAATTTCATTCTTGGTTTTTAATCAGATTTTGATTTTCTTCCCTTTTTGTGTACTTTAGCTTTTTTTGTCTTTTTGTTATCAAAAGTAACATTAAAGAGGTAGTTAGGCCTCTAGAATAAGGATTTGTTTAGATGGTTAGTACCTGAACTTTGCTTTATGTTACAGCTACAGATGTAAGGTGCTTTAGATTTATTTGCCAATTATAGTCATAATCTGCCAAAACACTCCACAAGGAAAAAATATAGTTGCAGTTGCCCCTATTTCCTAAGGAAAATTGTTTAATAATCAACCTCTAAAAAAAGAAAGCACCTGGTCCAGATAGTTTCAACAAAGAATTCTATCAAATTTTTAAGAAAATATATCAATCCTTAAGAAACTCTTGCAGAAAATAGAAGCAGAGAGAGTTTCCTGAAATACTGAGAGTAATGTGATCATGAAAGCAAGTGCTAGAACCCCTCTTACTACTAGTATTCATCATTGCATTGCAGTAAAACAAGAAACAGAATGAAAGGTATACAGATTGAGAAGGGTTAAGATTCCAGGATAACAGAATCTAAATGTACCAAAAGTGTACGGGGAAATAATCACTAAGAGGGATAGAGGAAGGTGGTTCTAATTTAAGCAACTTCAGAGTTGAGTGACATCTGTAAGAATAAAGACCAAAGGTATTGTTCATTAGTAATTTTCCTTCCTGTGGAACTCTAAAAACACTATGTAATTATAACTATACAATCATGCTACATATAAAACAATGTGCATGAATTGAAATGTAAACTGATAAATGTATGGTGAATGGTTAGAGGTTTCTAACTGCTACTGAAGCAAGTGGTGATATCTGTGAATTTGCTGTGAGGGTAATACTGATCTCAATATCTAGTTGTTGGAAGAGTTTGGGAAGAACTTATGCTAATTCATAAAGTGGATTTATCAATTTCTTTGAGGGGAGATTTTAAATAGTAATGTGACCTTTTCCTACAGTCCTATTTAGAGTATCAATTTATTCTGATTTCAGGTTCAACAGCTGTGCCTTCCTAGTATTTGTTACACTTCATGTGAATGAACTGATATGCTAGTGTACAATAGTTCATTGCTCTCTTTTATAGTATTTTATTAATTTAAGATCAGCAAATTACTCAGTAATTTTAGGCATATCCTTCTTTGTCTATATCATTCAATACAGAAACTCATGATTTTCTTTGTTTTTTTGACTTTTCAATAGCATTCATTTCTGGTTGTATTTCCTTTCTTTGGCTTGATGTGACTTTAAAATATTCCATCTGTTTAATACAGATATTTACAACTACAAATTTTGCTATGAACACTGCTTTTGTTGTATTCTGTATACTTGAGATGTTTTCTGTATACTTAACATCTTGAGATGTTAAGATTTTATTTTCTTTACTAGAAAATTAATTTTTACTTGTTTGGGGCTATAATGATAAACACGTATCTCTTTATAACTGGCAAATCTCCTTGGTGACATGACCTTTTTAAAATTAAAAATAGAGTCGGGTATGGTGGTGCATGCCTATAATCTAAGCACTGGGAGGCAAGAGGACGGGGATCGTTTGAGTTTGCAGGTTTGAGACTACCCCGGGCAACATAGGTGAGACCTGGTTCTCAAAAAAAGCAGCTGGGTACGATGACACATACCTATAATCCCAGCTACCTGGGAGGCTGGGGATAGCTTGAGTCTGCGGGATCAGGACTACTATGGAAAACATAATGAGACCTAGTCTCAAAATATAAATAAATAAATGAATGAATGAATGAATGAATGAATAAATGAATGAATGAATAAATGAATAAATGAATAAATAAATAAATAAATAAACATTTTAAAATATAAAATTAAAAATCTTTTTTCTCCAGTAATATTTTATGTCTGAAAGTTTATCATCTATTTATTTATTTGTTTGTTTTTCCCATCCCTTTGCTTTTGAACTATTTGTTTCTTTGAACATGAATCATATCTCCTAAAGATACTTTATTATACAACATTGTTCTCTGGATATATGATCTTAAAATAGCTACTTTTTATTGCATTTTTTAGGTTAAAGAGATAGCAATGTTTTACTGAATTTAGAATATATATTTCTTCTAATTATTTTCTTCTATTTTAACCTTAGTGCTATTAGAGACACATCCTTACCCACTTCATCACTTCCAAAAGCCCTTTCTCCCAGTCTTATTTTTTTAATTTTAATAACTTCGTTTAAATTGATTGCACATCTATCTAGCTAGCTACCTACCTATCTCATCATTTTCTGCCCCAAGATTCTCCCAGCACCTTGTCACCCATGAACCATCATCTTAATCTCTTGCTTGTTTCTCCTCCTCCTGTCTTTATGTTCAGTGGGTATTTTTATCACATGACAACTCTATTTCTTTTTTTTTTTTTACTTTTTTCTCTAATCAGTGGTTATATGAAAGTGAATGAGGGGGAAAAATACATAATTTAGTTAAGATGAATCACAATCCCTAGAATTTCTGATATCCCATTTTGTGAAGTCATTTTCAACCTCTAAATAAATACCTAAAATTATCAAGGAGTGTTATTGATGGAAATGCATTTTGTAGTGGGATAAGAAAAAAAAGCATCTATGAAACATTTTTCTATAATAGGTAGAAGAGAGTTATACCCTGTGAGTCACAAGGAATTGAAAACATTACTAAAGATTGTGAGACCTTATCTAGAGGAAAAGATTTGCAATATTGAGAATTAATATCAACAGCAAGTCAGCATAAAGTTCAGGACTATGTATAAGCACACACATATATATGTTCATATATGCAAATATATTTTATGTGTTTCTATTACATAAGTAACACTGAGATGTTTAATCCAATTATTTTTAAAAAGTTGTATTTTTTTAAATGTATAGGATTCTTCAGGTAATGATTTTATTTTCATTTCCTTCTGTGCTCCCTATAAATCTTAGTACATTTTGTTCTATTTTCTTCAAGAATATTACTGGAATTTTTCAGGGGTTGCATCAAATCTATTTATCACTTTCGGTAACAAAATAATTTTGATAATTCATACACGAACATGAAATATCTTTTAATCTCTATTTGTCTTTAATGGTATAAATACTTTTTGGTAAAATTTATTCCTATACATCCAATTCTTTTTGATACAGTTATAAAGAAAATTGTTTAATTCTTGCTGATCATTTTTATTTAAAAATGTGAAGAATTTATATATATTATGTTTATAGTCTGCCACCCTACTGTATTATTTCTGGTGGCATCCTTTAGGGTATTTAAGATATAATCCTATTACGTAAGTAATAGCTTGGTCAAGTTTCCAATCTACATTTCTTGTTAGTTTTCTACTCTAGTTGAACTTTCATACTAAATTAAACTTAATATTATTGACTGCAAGTTTGTGATATGCCTTTTATTGTGTTGAAGTATTAAGTTTATCATAAATGGGTGTTAAATTTTGTCAAATACTTTTGCATAGCCTATTGATATTATCATAAGGTATTTTATCGTTTTATTTATGACATGTATTATATTGATTTCTATATGTTAAATCATCCTTGCATGCCTATAATATATTATTAAATTTTATTTGCTCTATTTTGTTGAGAATTTTTGCATCTATATTCAAAAAAGATTCTGGTCTTCATTTCACTTCTTGTGATTTTCATACCTAGTTTTGTTAGAAAATGGGCTATCTTTTTATATCTAGGTTTGATAAAATTCACTTGAAAAGGCATGTAACCCAGAGCTTTTGTTTTAAAGGATTCTTGGTTACTATTATGATTTCCAGAGTTGTGATTCAACTATTCAAGAATACTTCTTTTCATGGTAGTCTTGGTAACAGATTCCATTTTAAATATTATCCATTGTATAAGATTATCAAATTTAATGGTATATAGTTTTCATCCTTTGCTTTTCTATGGTTTCTATAGTGATTGCTTCTCTTCATTACTGATCTCTTTAAAGTTTCTCTGTTCTATTCTTTGTTAATCCAGTGAAAGATTTGTTACTTTTATCTTCCTGAAAATCTTAATTCTTAATGTTACTGATACTTTGTGCAAATTTTATTTATATTTTCAAACTCTTCCAGAACATTAAGAAAGCACCACTCCTACCACTATCTGTCTTTGGTTGCCTCAGCTTTGAAGTCATATGTTGAGTTTATTATTGGTTTGGTTTTGAGTAGTCCTTCCTTACATGTTTCTATATTCCATATATAAGTGAGATCATCTAGTACTTGCCTTTCTTTTTCTCACTGACTTTGCCTACTATTGTCCTCCACAGATTCATCCATGTTGTTGCAAATGTCAGAGCTCATCTTTTTTTATTGCTTAGTATTGTATTGTGTTTTTATGCATACACATAGAGCACATTTTTTGATCCATTTCTCTGTCATTGGACACTTAAAGCTGTTTCCATAATTTAGCTACTATAATAGGGCTGCAGTGAACACAACAGTTTGTGTATCTGTTCAAATATTTGTTTTTATATTCTTGGGGTAGATACCTAGGAGTGTAGTTTTCTGGATCATTTTTTTAGAATCATTTTAATATTTTGTGAACCTAAGCATTTTTTGAGGTTAACACTACTCATACTAAAAGAAAACAAGAATATTACAAAAAAAGTAAACTACAGACCCATATTCCTGATGACTATACCTGCGAAAGTTCTCAACAGTATTTTAGCAAACAACAGTACATTGAAGGATCATGACCAAATGGAATTTTTTCTAGGGATGCCTGGATGGTTTAAGAGTTGCAAAGCAAGCAATGTAATTCTTTTCAACTGAAGAGAAAAAATCGTATTTCATATATAAACAAAAAGAAAAACATTTGCAAGGGATAGCATCCATTTATGATGAAAGGTTTTCTTCTGAGTCAGGTAGAGAACAAAGATGTCCACTTTTGCCACTGCTATACAACGTAGTATTGGAAGTCCTAGTTATAGCAGTTAGGCTCAGAATTAGGAATTCAGACTGAGAATGAAAACATAAACCTATTATGGTATACATACAATGCCCTAAAAATGTTGAGGAAAAAAATCGGTAGAATGGCAGGTTATTTTATAAGTATGTAAGAATTGGTGTGTTAATAAGTAGAAATAATGAACTGTAACAATTCAAGGAACAATATCATCTACAGTCATGTAAAAAAATGAAATATCTAGGAAGAAATTTAAAGATGTTGAAGACCTATACCATAAATACTGTAAGAAATTGTTAAAAGAAATAGAAGGAAGACAATTAAATGTAGTGATAGTTCCTGTTTTGGGAATGGAAGGATCTTATCAATACAATCTCTATCAAATTTTCAGTATTCTTGAAATAGAACATTAGTCAACGCAATGATAACAAAGGAGGTATATCACATGCTGATACTTTAAAATGGTATATCTACCCAGAGAACATGAAAACACTAAAAAGGACACCTGTATGCACATTTTATTGCAGCTCTGTTTACAATTGCCAAGATATGAAAACAACTCAAAAACCCCAAAACAGATGAATGGCTGAAAAAAATGTGGTGTATGTACACGATGGAATATTGTGCATCAATCAAGGAGGACAAACATGTCATTTGCAGCAACATGGATGGAGCTAAAAGGACTCATATTAGCAGAAATAAGCCAGAAAGAAAAAGAAATACAGGATGGTCTCTGTTACATGAAGGATATAGGGAAAACAAACAGATGAATAAGAAAAATTAGTAACAACCAGCAGAACTGAATGATAGAGCGAGAGGAGGAAAAACAGGGGAGGCAGAGGGCACAAAAGAATAAGATGGTTAACAGGTGTTAAAGAAATGAGAAAACCCCAGGTACACACACACACACACACAAATAATAAGACTAGTCAGCCAGCCAACTTTGAGGTTGTCATTTTGTTGATTTGACCTTTTATTCTTCTGAATAACTAGAAAAGTAGATGTAACTACCATATTTCATTCTAAAAATTTGAAAGATGTCACATTTCCTGTCAGTATTTGGTTTTTGACTGAGTCTCCTTTCAGTGCCAGTGGTTAAACCCTGATTAATCAAAGATAACTACATCTCACCATCAACCTTAAGTTAGTAAGTTAGTACATGCGAGAGCAAATGAGTACTAAATTTTATTTTAAACCAGTCCCATTCCTTTGTTTTCTGTTGATATAAAAATACCCCTTTTGCTTTTATCAGTGGGTTCTTTTCCACGTACAACTAAAACATCAATCAATTATAGAATCTTGACCAAATTAATAGGATTTTATGCTTAGGTACAAGAACAGTATATAACATTAGATTAAATACAACTCAGGATTTTTAAACACTCTGACATGAGAGCTAAGTGAAAGTTATCTTGCTTATCATCAACAATATGACACATAGCATGATACAAATGAAGAAGGAACACTTTCTAACTTCCCTGAAGGTATAATTTCATCTTACACAGAACTGTTTTCAGCATAAGGAAGTTGACTTGTGAGAGTGTACCACGTCAAGATGCCTGTCTCTTTAAACTTGTTACTGATATCTTACCCAACTCAAGCATACCCACTCCTTAAAAACCTTGAAATCTCTTCATTCATGGTGGTGGATTTGATTTTAAAACTCCCACCACCTCAGGGTAATTCTATTTTCTATGACTGTGTCCCTGGACATCAGGCACTAAAGAGACTTGGAGAGAGGTAACATTAAATACAGGATCTCGCATACCCACAAAGTTACATGTAGTTAAAATGTTTAAATGAGAAAAAAAGTGTATATATATATATATATGCAAAATACATTATATATATATAAATTGTATTTTGCAAATACTGGGAGATGGTAGGAGTAAAGGGAAAATAAGAAATTAGTTAGTTAAAAACTGAAAATTAAGCAAAGCTTTAACAAAAGCATATTATGATGAATAATATCATGTGGCTCACACATCTAAAGCCACAAAACTGTTTTACCAAAGTTTTAAAAGTTATTGGATTATTTTAAGAGACACATTGAAAGTTAGACATACTAATCCTTTGGCATTGATTCTTTAACTTGATACCAGTATATATGGGAAAATAACAGCCAGTTACTTAATGAGGGAAAGGCCTGTTGATACTAGACTATCCAGATAGAGGCAAACCATTGACCAAATGCCTCCTGTTGTGATCACATCCCTACTTCTGCCCCATATTGCAAGCTAATTGCTGCAGAGTCTAGTCACAGGAGTTTCCTTACATCAGTATTTAACTGAGTGCTTGGCCCAGAGAAGACACAGAAATAAACAGAGGATGACAGAGTTAGCAAATATATGAATAAATGAATGAGGGAATGGATTATTTAGTTAATATCAACTTTAGGAGATTGTTAACTTTATCTTACATTCATCTTTAGAATTTAAGGTTAAAATTTCCTTCAGATAACCATTAGAAAGTTTCACAGTAAACTGAAGCTGTATATTCTATCTCACTGCATATACTCATGAACATCTGAAGCATGCCCATTTAAAATTCTGTTATTTGCATATATATCAGCCCAGAAATAGTGACATTGACCATACAAATAGCCACATAATATTCATCCAACATTCCTGAAATATTTTAAATAATAAATGAAAAAAGTACTGCAGTTTCCCAGTGGGAACAATATTCACATAAACTAGGATAGCAATCAAATATCTTCAAAAGCTATAAAATATTTACACTATTATCATTTGCAGCAAGATACTTTTTCTTTTCCATTTAGAAAATTTATAAGTTAACATGTGTTGTCTAAAAGATATTTTTAGAAGCATTTTATTTTAACTAAAAAGCTAGCTTGTTTACAGCTCTCTTCTGGGAAATGAAATAAACTCAGAGTATTGCTGATATATATATATATATATATAGATATAGATATATATATAAATGCCATTTATATATAAATGCCATTCCATGATTGTGAATGTTTTTAAGACATAAGAAAGTTGTTTAGAAATCTGAAGGCAGGATTAAATTGAATACCTAAGAATTTAGAGTGACCTTTGAACCCTGAGCTTTTCATTCCTAGGTGATAGTTTCAGTAACATAAAGGTTTCAAAAAAGTAATTTCCTTTAGAATGAAAAAGCACAATCTTTCACACCTGCCTATAAACAACCCAACACTCTGCTTTAGTCTACTTCTAATTCACTTAAACTATTCATTTCTTTTTGCCTGGATTTTCAAATGGATAGTGGAAAAACTATAGAGCAACATTCCAGTAATCTTCAGTTTAATAGAAAATTTTTGTCTAGCTCCTTGGAGTTCAGCAAGAGTTTTCCTGTCTTTCACCTAATCTGTGTGAATTAGACGAATGATCCCCTAGGACTACTAAGGTTGAAAGACTCAATCATCACTGTTGCACAGTTTATGACTACAAGATTTTGATCCTTTTTCATAGAAGGAAATTTCATCAGGATATACCTTACATACATGCATGTGTAACTTAAAGGCTTAAAATGATTAAGGCTCACAAATATATTTGGTCAGGGTATGTAGACAGAGTCTCAGGTTCAGCAGCATTAGGGTAGGTGATGCAAGTAGGGACTGAGAGATCAACTATTAACTGCCTCACACAACTGCTAGGTTGGTGTTGGTCATCTTTATAGAATAACAACTGGTTTTAAAGACCAAGAATTCCAAGAAAGCCAGGTAGAGGCTGTATCAATTTTAATAACCTAGTCACATAACCCTGTCTGTATCACTGTTTAGAACATACTATAAACATTGTCTAACTTGGCAAATGTCCCATGTGCACAAGAAAATAATATAGTTGTTTAAATAGTCATTTATAAGTGTCAATTTGATCGCTATAGATGATAGTATAGTTGACTGAAAAAATATCAGTTTTTTAGAGTTCCTACCAATTGGTAGGAAAAATATATTGCATTTTCATGTGTGGAAATGGTTTCTATTTTCTTTGATCAATTCTTGCTTCACATATCTTGAGGTTATATTTACATGTATATTATGAATTATCATACTCTCCTTATGATTACATTTATTGTAAATGTGCAGTTTTATCTATAAAACGTGTCTTGAATTTCAACATTCAGGAAGTTTATGTAATTTGATATAACATTCCAGAATTTTTAAGCATATTATTTGTATATCCTATCTTTTCATCCATCTCCTTTGGACCCATCTATGTCATATACTATTTCTGCTAGACAGCATGCAGTTGGAACTTATTTTCATAACTCTTGCATTCTCTTTCTTTGTGGAGTGTTTAGTTTAAATAGAATGCAATAATGCAATATATGCTTAAAATCATTAGACTTGAAGGTGTATTACATTATGATTTGTTTACTCATCTGTCATTATAACTCCTGTTTCCCTTCCATATCTTCTTTTGATATAATTCATTCTTAGAACCCCATTTTAGTTTGTAAGGGCTGGGAACTTCAGCATGAGAGGCTGCACAGAGCTCACAGCACAGCAGCCCAGAAGGGCCCAGTTGGGGCCCCAACCTCACACAGGACTTAACTCCTATTGCCAAGGTAACACACCTGTAGGATAGGGAGGGTCTGGCTTTTTGCATTTCAAGAGTTTTCAGTCAGGGAGGCTGAGGCTTGGGCTGAGTTTATAAAAGACTGAGTTTTAATGGCTGGGAACTCCAGCATGAGAGGCTACCGAGAACTCACAGCATGGCAGCCCAGAAGAACGGGTGCCACGAAGCGGCACTGGTGCCAACTAGGGAACCAAGGACACACATTACCCAAGTCTGTCATGACACCCCAAGCAAGAAGGCTATTACGACAAACCCCAGAAACACTACTAAATAAAGCCACATGTTCGGGGGCACTGAAAATCATCTAAAACCCATCAATCTAAAAGAGGAGAAACAACAAAAAAAGAAGATAGACAATACAATAGAAACCACATATACTCACCACATCCACTGACTAAAAAGGAACTTGTCCCCCAAATTAGCCAACGGAAACAGATATATCCACCACAGCAACAAAAGCACAAAGGTAGAAATAACCACAACTTGGTCATCTTCACCATGCTATCTGATTCTAGAATAGCAGTGAATCAGTGGGGCAAGTCCAAAGAGAAAACACAGGAAGGAAGAAGAATACAAATACTAAAGCAAGCCCTAAGAAGAATAACTCACCACCAAAGGATAAACAATCTGCAGAAACCAAAATGGAGGACATGAAAGAAATGCTATATGTGTCAAAGAATTCAGAATCTACTTGTTAAAAGTATTAAAAGAGGCAAGGGAAGATGGGACAAAAAAGGGGAAAACAAGAGAAGTAGAAAAATTTAAAAAAGAATTCAGCAAAATGAGCAATATCATTGATGAACAGAAGAATGAGATTGAAACCCTAAATAAGAAGCAGAATAAGATAAGTTTCTTAGAGGAGCAATAGAAGAGTTCAAAATGCAGGGAAAAGCCAGGAAAGCAGATTAGGAATAGAAGAACGAAACAGCACACTAGAGGACAGAAGTAGAGAGGATGAGGAAAAAAAATCCCAGATCTGTCAGATACCCTAAAGAAAACAAACATAAGAATAATAGGAATCCTAGAAGTGATAGGGTGTGCCCCCCATTGTCTCCTGTTTAAGATTGCAGATTTCAAGGACAGGTAATGTTAAAATGGGGGAATGACCTTAGCTGAAATTTCCCTTCAGGGGGATACAGGGGGAAGAAAGAAGTGAAATAGTCAAGGTGAAACAGATTTCCTGGAAGGCGGGAAATCAGGGTATAGAAAGGGTGTGCAAACAAAGAAGGAGGGTTCGTTTCAGGATTCAATTGGATTGGGATTCCAATATGGAGAGGAGATGGGAATCGGCCATCTTGTAAAGATGTGAGCCATGTGAGCTTGGCCATGTTGCCACCGAGGGCCTGCAACCCTCGGCTGACCCAGGCTGGCAGCATGTGTGCTGAATGCAGTTAAGGAGTTTGCAGATTTGAACTCCGTGTTGGAGTTTGCTTTGCTGAGTTTGATTTGTGTCTAAAAGAGGCCGTGCAAAAGTTAGGCCTGAGAAGAAAGTCAACTTTGCTGGTTCGACACCATGGAGTTCCTGCTACCCGAAGGTGACAAGGAGAAGACAGCGTGGAAGACAAGGAGGAGCTGTCAAAGGAACAAGTCTTGCAAGCATCTGGAGATGGACTCTGTCTGGACATTGGTGAGATAATCAGGACTGAGAGACTGAGGATTTTGGGGCAATCTGGGAAAGGACTTTGGACAATACTAAGAAAGGTTTTGGACAATGTTGAAGTATTCTGAGTCTTACATGTTTCTTTTGTAATTATTAGGATAACTAGAAATCACTTTGTTAGAAATAAATTAGTCTGTACTGCACTGATAGTCTTACATTGGTTTGGTATTTTGGTTGAGAAGGCTGGGGATGGTGGTAAGAACCCACGAGTGGAAAGTTTAAACTGTTTTAAAGTTTTTCTTTTCTGCAGTTCTTGGAGCTGAAAGCAGAGAGCAGTTGACTGGCTTTTGCATATCAGTGGTAAAGGTGATCAGTGAAAATGCTAATGAAGAGTGTGTAGCCTGCTTTGGAGAGAGTAGCAGGCAGATAAGTGTATCCAGTTAAGGTTAAAGGTAGATGCAAAGGAACTGCTTCGGAGAGAGAAGCAGGCAGATAGCTGTATCCAGCTAAGTAGAGTCAGAAAGTCTCTTTATACCCTGTTTCAGAAGGAAAAGAGAAAGACATAGGATATGAAATACTTTTCAATGAAATAATGGAGAATTTCCCAAATCTGAAGAAAGAAATGAAAATAGACATACAGGAAGCAAAAAGGACACCAAACTACTTTAATGAAAGTAAAAAATAGAGCAAGACACAACACAGTAAAACTTTCAAGAGCCCAAGATAAAGAAAAAATTATGAGAATAATAAGAGAGGTAACAGATAACCTACAAAGGAAAACCCATTAGACTGACCTCAGATTTCTCATAAGAGACACTCCAAGCAAGGAAAGATTGGGACCTCATCTTCCAAACACTCCAAAACAACAAAAAATGTTAGCCAAGAATGTTCTACACAGCAAACTGTCCTCTTTGAAAGAAAAATTAGAACCTTCTCAGACAAAGTCTCCAGAAATTTGCTACCACCAAACCCCCACCCCAAGTACTCCTGCAAGAAGCCCTAAGACCAAAACCCACAGAAGAATAAAAAGAATGAATAATAATAAAAAAAAAAAGAAATTAAACAGAATCCCAAATGACCACCAGGAACCCAATGTTACAACTTCAAACATCAATAATTAGTCTAAATGTCATTGAGCTAAACTTATCAAAGGACACAGAGTTGCAGAATGGATTACAAGACAGAACCTGACATTCTGCTGCCTCCAAGAAACACATCTGATCCCAAAAGATACATATAGATTGAAGGTAAAAGGATGGAAACAATTCTAAAAGCAAATGTCCCTCCCCCCCCCCCCCCC
>PVHY01000448.1:0-146779 GCA_004024945.1 Uropsilus gracilis | reverse complement strand
AGAATAGAAAATAAATAATGGTGAAAACACATCTGTAATAGGAGACTTCAACACCCCACTCTCAACAAAGAACAGATTAAAAAAAAAAAACGAAACAAAACAAAAACAAGCTACACAAGGCCACAAAAGCTTTAAAAGAAGACCTAGACAAAAAGGACCTAATAGATATATACAGGACACTACACCCACAAGGAAAAGAATACACCTTCTCAAATGCACATGAATCATTCTCTAAAATTGACTGCATACTAGGTCACAAGGTAAACTTGAATACACAAAGATTAAAATACCAACTTTCTTCTCAGATCATAAAGGTATCAAACTAGAAATCAACAATGAAAAAAAAGCAAGAAGAGCATCCAACACCTGGAGACTGAACAACATACTAGTAAATGAAGAATGAGTAATTGAAGAAATTAAAGAAATTAAATCCTACTTCAAAACAACAAAGAAACAGCATTCCAAAATGTCTGGGATGCAGCAAACGCATATCGAAAAGGGAGGCTCATAGCAATACAGGCCCATATCAAAAAACAAGAAAATAACTAAAGAAATAACCTTATCTCCCAAATAGAAAAATTAGAAAAAGAGCAACAAAATCACCAAAAAACCAGCAGAAGACAAGAAATAATAAAAATAAAAGAAATAAATAACATAGAAACCAAAAAGACAATCCAGAAGATCAACAAAGGAAAGAAGAGAGAAAAGTCAGATAAACAGGGTCACAAATGAGAGAGGAGAAATTTCAACAGACACAAAAATACAAAAGATAATAAGAGACTACTATGAACAACTATATGGAAATACAACAGCCTGGATGAGATGGACAGGTTCTTAGAAAGATACACCTATCCAAAATTTAAACAAAGAAGATATAGAGAACTTAAATAAACCAATTATAAGCAGCAATACAGAAGAAGTCGTCAAAACTCTACCTAAAAACAAGGGCCCAGGACCAGAAATTCAAAGATGAAATAATGCCTGCACTACTAAAAGTTTTCCAAAAAATTGAGAAAGAAAACTGCCAAACACATTCTATGAAGCAAACATCACACTCATACCAAAAGCAAATAAGGACAGCACCATGAAAGAAAACTATAGACCAATTTCCCTGTGAAAACATATGCAAAAAGTTTTAACAAAATCCTTGCAAATTGAATTGAAAGATGCATTAAAAAGCATTATTCACCATGATCAAGTGGGACTTATCCCAGGTACACAGGATGCTTCACCATTCAGAAGTCAATTAACATTATACACCACATCAACAAAGAGAAAAACAAAAACCACATGATCATATCAATAGATGCAGAGAAAACATTCAAGAAAGTCCAGCATACATTCATGCTAAAAGCCCTTGAAAAATTGGGGAGTAAAGGAACATACCTCAACATAATAAAAGGCATCTATGACAAGCCTACGGCAAACATCTTCCTAAATTAAGAAAAATTAAAATCATTCCAATTAAGATCTGGAACAAGGCAAAGATGCCCACTCTACCCACTACTTTTTAACATTGTATTGGAAGTTTTAGCTGCGGTAATAAGGCCAGAGAAAGACATAAAATTGATACAAATAGAAAAAGAGGGACTGAAGCTATTATCATATACAGATGACATGATTCTCTACACAGACAACCCAAAAACAAACACCAGAAAAACTACTTGAAATAATAAACCAGTAAGGTAGCCAGATACAAAATCAACACATGGAAGTTGTGAGCTTTCCTATATGCAAAAAGCCAAATAGAAGAAGAAATCAGAAAAACCATCCCTTTTACCATTACACACACACAAAAAAAATTAAATACTTGGAATAAACATAACAAAACACGTGGAAGAACTATGCAAAGAAAACTTTAAAATGCTGCTAAGAGATAAAAGAACATAAAGGAATTGGAAGACATTCCCTGCTCATTGATTTGAAGAATTAACATCATCAAAATGGCCATCCTACCAAAAGCAATCTGCAGATAAAATGTCATCCCTAAAAAAGTTCCAATGACATTCTTTAAAGAGTTAGAATAAAAAATTACAGAAATTCAGGTGGAATAACAAAAGACTTTGAATATCAAAAAACATCCTGACCAAAAAAAGAACAAAGGTATTAGAATTCCAGACTTCAAACTATAATACAAAGCCACAGTAATTAAAACAGCTTGGTATTCATACAAAACAATCAGACCAATTGAGTGCCCTGAAATAAAACCGCACATATATAGTCAATTAATCTTTGACAAAGAAGTGAAACACACTGGAACAAGGACAGCCTCCTCAATAAATGGTGCTGGGAAAACTGGTCCAAAACATACAAAAAAAAAAAGGGGGGGGGGGAACCAAGACAGCTCCCTCACACCATGTACAAAAATCAACTCAAAATGGATAAAAGACTTGGATGTAAGACCAAAAACCATAATATACATATAAGAAAATGTGGCCAAACTCTCCATGAGTTACAGTCCAGAAATTTATTTCTGAATACGTCTATAGTAGGTTAAAAAATTAAGGAAAACATAAACAGCTGGGACTATACCAAACTAAAAAGCTTCTGTACAGCAAAAGAGACAACAGAAAAAAAAAAAAAGAAATCCAACTGAGTAGGAAAAAAATTTTGCCCTCCAAACAAGTGATAAGTGTCTGATAACAAAGATACACAAAGAACTCACACAACTTATCAAAAACAAAGTAAAAAACCCAGTTAAAAATGGGGAGAATTAAAAAGACACTTTTCCAAAGAGGAAATACAAATGGCCAATAGGCACAGGAATAAGTGTTCAATATCACTAGCTATCAGGGAAATGCAAATCAAAACCACAATGAGATATCACCTTACACCAGTAAGAATTCCCCACGTCCAAAAAAAACAGGCAACAAGTGCTGACAGCCATGTGGAGAGAAGGGAACACTCTCACACTGCTGGTGGGAAAGTAAACTAACACAATCTCTATGGAAAGCTGTGTGGTGGACCCTCAAATTAATGAAAATGAAACTACCATTTGGCCCAGCAATTACTCTCTTGGGAATCTACCCAAAGGAAACTTCAATGCTTGTACAAAAGGACACCTGTGCTCGGATGTTTATCGCAACACTATAATTGCAAGGTCATGGAAGTAAGCTAAATATCCCAGAACCGTTTACTGGATGAAAAAAGATGTGGTATATGTACACAATGAAATATTACTCATCAATTTAAAATAACAAAATTGATGATTTTATGATAACCTGGATGGACTTGGAAGAAATCATATTAGCAGAAACAAGTCAAAAAGAAAAAGACAGAAACCAAACGGTTACACTATTATATGGGACATGGGGCAAGATAAACAAAAAGCTATGAAGAAAAGTCAAAACAAGTTAACAACCAAATTAAAGTACACAACTCAGGGGCTGGGGGCCAGGACAGGGTGAAATGGTCAGAGAGGGTGGGGGGGCGAACCCCGGAGATCAGAAAGATGTGAAATTTATATATATTTAAAAAAAAACATTTTAATTGTTAGTTTTTTTTAGTTATGAAGCATATATTTTTAACAACTACTCTGAAAAACTAGAGTGTTTTATGATATGAAAATTTGAGCTCTGTCTTTTGAAAAACAGCTTAAATCTAATTTAACGTATTTACCTCTGCTTACATCATTTTGAGTATGTGCCAAATATGATTTTGAGGACCAGAGAAGACTTTGGGAGTCATTAAATGCAGTCATTAAATGCAGAACTTAGGGCTCCCCATCTGGGACTTGCCCTTTTCCAAAATTCCTAGCTTCCTCAAGCTGATGGTGACTGGATACTAAACTCAGCTCCAAAAAATTATTTCACAAGTACAGTGGAATTATGAAATAGCTTCTACCATCTCATACCCATACCAAGATTAGAATCAAAATCTACCTTTTATAGCCACACAAGCTTTTAGATAACCAACCACAAGTTACTTCATTTCCAAGTTTAATTCCTCTCCAAAATGTGCCCATCTTTCTCCAGAACATTAAAGCTGCCAGTTTGGGTATTTTATCCCAGTTTTATTATTTTTACCTGAGGAATGGATTTCTTTCATTAGCTAATTCTGGCATTAACTTACTTAAATGTGCAATGCTATTACCTTATCCAGTGTTCTGTACTTACTTTGGCTAACTGTTCCTTCATGCTATTCTTTAACCTATAGTTCTGTCATCTGTGTTTCCTTAAATATGGACATATGATTAGCATTTTCACTAGATTTAAGTTACCAATCAGAAAAAAAATATATTGCAAAGAGCTAATCAGAAAAAAAAATATATTGCAAAGAGCTATCAAGATAACAGATCCAGGAAAAGTCTTATATGAAAAGCATATTTTATGATTACAAAGTAAAAATATAAATTGAAAGAAACCAGTTACCAGCTATTCAAAACTTAGATACTAATTGCTCTTAACACATAAACTTGCCATTAAAGTGAAAAAAATAAATCTATTTCAATAGTTTGAAAAATGTGACTGGACAATACCAAACAGAACCTTAGAATATTATAAGGATATGTCTAGATTAACAGGCAGGTGTGAACAAAAAACTAAAATGCTAAAGAGTTAGAAAATGGATAAGTATTCTGATGGATCTTGACCAGGTGAAAAAATAAAGTTTGATGTCAGGAGAAAAAATAAATTTCTATCATAAATTTAGGTAATGTTACAAACAACTTTTTAAATTTGTATGCATTTAGGACTACTCAGCACTGCAGGAGATTTTTAAAGTCATCTATTAATGATGACTTGATATTTCATAAAGTTATTGAGCTGTAACTGACTGAAGAATTCCAGTAGATATACCCCAGGGGCATTTATCTCATCTTTAGACAGTTCTAATCCCTTACATTATGGATATAAAATTCATTATTGTGGAGCAATAATACATTTGCCCTAGTTTTGCACAAATATTAAGCTCCTACTATACTGTAGTGTGTTTATTGAGTTCTAGGTTCAATATGCTTTAAGAACAAAAGCTATTTGACAGTCCTTTCAGTGTGAGTTGATGAGTAGTATTTTGGTGCAGACTAGTATTTCAGTGCAGACATAACTTTGATTAAAGGTGCAATGCAAAACAATGAGTCATTTAGTATTTAGTCATTTAGTATTCAAGAAAAAAATATATATATATACTGATTGATAATTATGCTTAAGTAAAAAGAAAAAAGTATTTTTAAAATTCCTTGTTAACCATTTTAACATTAAATGACATTCTACTATGATATTTACACTATAAAAGCCAAAATAGATTCATCTTTTCATTGAATACTGGTTGTTTTAAAATATCAGTAAAGTTTGAAGTGATTATATTTCTTGCCTGCTACAGTAGGACTGAGCAGTAGCTGGCTCTACATACTTAACCTGCTATTGAATGGCCTCCCATTGCACTTTATTTGAACACTGTTCTGACAGCTTTAATCAACCATATAATGATACCAGCAGAAAACAGACTAAAACCTTCAGAAGGTTTGCGTTAAGTATTCAATACTGTCATAAATAATAAGCTTTGTTTCCAGTGTTCATTTCTCTCCTACTTCAACCCAATTATAGTTTGCCAGAAAAAAAGCTTCATAATAGAAAGCTTGGTAGGAAATAATTAATTAACATCCAACTACCCTGACAATGGGATTCTCCTATTCAGAAAGGGAAAGCAAGTGGGAAATACCCTTGCTAACCAAAATAGGCCAGGAAACTCAGCATTTCTAACTTAAGAAAAGAAAAAGAAAAAAGCATGTAATTTAGAACTCATCTATTCAATAGGAAAATATATACCTGTTAGTATACTGTGTACTCCACTTGAAATGCTGACACAAAGCAATTAATAATAAAGAGCAAGCAAGAAATCTTTTTGGTTTCCTTTCATCAAGTCAGGCAATTAAGCATGCTTGACACAGGTATATTTGTGTGGGCTCTATCTCTATGTACCAGGCAGCTGTCACGTGCAGATTAAAGAAATATGATACTTTTAAACTGCTGTGACCCAAAAAGTTTTTAGATCCTTTACATTAGCAATCAAATGTGAACAGAATATTGACTCATTGGTAGCACTGTACATGAGAAACTCATTACATTTGCAACTTTTCAAAAGAATCAAATTCTGAAAATTCACATTCTGCTAGCAGCTATGGTTGTGATTGCTTTGCAAGTAGAAGAATAGAGAGCTATTAAATGTTCAAAGTCAGGCAGGACAGTTAGACCTCCAGCAACAGCAGATTACTTGATGCTTTAGCAATTTAAGAGAGGACAGTCAGTCACCTCATACGTGTTTTTCCCAGACTGGAATTTAGGCAAATAAGAAGCACTTCAGGTGGATGAGATCCAGTCAGCACAACCACTTCTGTCATCTTTGCATTACAAGCACTGAACACAATGCCTCTTGCTCTCATGGAACTTCCCGTTACCATTAGCACCTTATTCAGAAAGTATTCATATGTCTGAATTATTTGCAGTTGTATATAGAAATAGCATCATATCTTTCACTCATTTGCTTAACAAAGAATGTCATTCTATTTGAATGGGTAAGTGTAACTGCAAGTGTATGATGATTCATTGTATATAAATCTATTGCTAAATTACTGAAAGATTATCACTAAATGTGACCTCTGCTTCTTTTTGTAAGATATGTTGATGCCAAATGCTTCAGTAAATGAGGAACTTTATTATTAAAAACAACTATGTCAGCTTATAGATTTATAGCTTACATTTGCTGTTCTATATAAATAAAAGTGAAAGAAGTGATTTTAGCCTTTGTTTTAAGCCCTCCAGAATTTTTAATAAATCATACATTAATAATACCAATCATCCATTCCCAGCCAAGTCTTGACTTTAAAGACAACTAAGATTAAAATTCCCCTGTAACATTATCTGAGAAATAAACTCTATAAAAAGTTTGGTAGAAAATGTATAGCTATGTATCTAGTGAATTAGTGACTATGCAGCAAATAATCAGTGTAATATACATGAAATATGCAATATAGATTTCAGCCGTTATTGCTAGGCTATCTAGTTTTTGGTTTGGTAAGCAGTTTTTCACTTTGAAATATATCCTGAATTTTATTGCACATCATTAGTAGCTTGTAAAAACATCATATTTGATGTTAAATAGCAGTTCATTATGTCAATATACCTCATTTTTGGTAAATATACACTAAATGGAAGCTGACTGTGATACTGAAGTTAGATAGGCACTATCAGAATACAAGGACAAATCCCACAAAGATATAATCTAGGTCATTGAAGTAATACAAGATTTGATGTGATCTATCTAAATTCTGTTTTGTATTTTCTACAATGTAGTGGCAGCAGAAGCCTCCTATATTAATCAAATTGGTTTGATTCTTCTAATATCGATTATGAATTTCTAAATAATATTCCTATCTATATTTATGATGTTATCTTCTATAATAGCCTAAAATTAAGGAATTAAAAGAAAATGCTATTCAAACATTTTTATTTTGTACCACAAAAAATTTTGCCATGGTGTATAATACATAGAAAATTTTACCTTAGGTCTCACATTCATCATTTTTAGTGAATGAGGACATTAAAAGGATTATGGCACTTTGCTCTATTACATGTTCTCAGCCACTTTACTAGTATTAACACTAATTTCAATTATACTTTTTCATTATTTAGAAAAAATATATAAGATTTGTTTGATTCAAATTAGTTTTCATTGGACCATCTTTCACAGGTACTTTTGACATATTTCATTTAGTTTAATTTTCTCAGTTTAAAATTGCTTTTCTTAATGATTTGAATGTCAGCTGTGTTCATACCTACACTAATAATCTTTTATCTTTTCCTCCCACTGATGCATCAACTATTTCAGACATTTACTAACCCCCTGTCTAGACCCAGCTTTAGATTGAGTTCATATGTACAGCAACACAGTTTTGTGTTTCTATCCTGCAGTTTCAGTTTCCAGTTTGCAGTCATGGAAGCTGGAAAAGAAATTGTGGATGAAGTGGAATTGTCACTGATAATTTTACCTTTCTTCCAGCAGCAAATTTGTGTGAGATACCAATAAACCAAATTATTGTGGAACTGTCCCTGAGAGGCTAATTTCTAATGGTGTTGTTTGAATGGAAAGCAGAATAACTAACTTTGAGTGCCAGCAAAAAAATAAACGATTTTCATGTGTCTCAGCACTTAAAAGCTCCCTCATGGGTTTTAAACTAGTATCCATTATTATTGAGGAGTAACTTCTAATTTCTAAGTCAGACACTTTTCTCATTTAAAAAAGACAACTCTACTGTGAAAAAAAATATATGACATTGCATTAAAACTGAAATATTATTGTGGAGGCAGAAAGTCATTTCTTTGAGTTC
Organism: Uropsilus gracilis; assembly: GCA_004024945.1. Classification (NCBI taxonomy): domain Eukaryota; kingdom Metazoa; phylum Chordata; class Mammalia; order Eulipotyphla; family Talpidae; genus Uropsilus; species Uropsilus gracilis. The sequence goes on along the minus strand of PVHY01000448.1, from coordinate 138,456 downwards.
TAAGTTATCTCTAGTCTCAGTCCTGACTTTTTTTTTTTTAACTAAAACCAAAGACTAGTCACTTGGTGATCATAGACATTTTTGTCTATGATTCCACACAAGTCAAAGTCGACTTGACCAGCACCACAATCTCTAATATCATAGATACATCCTCAAAATGTTTCTTAATATCTAACAGACTTGTCTCTGAATTAAATCTATCATCCATGATTTTTTTTAATAATCCTTCCTGCTCATGTTTTGTAAAGAAATTGTGGAGGTTTAAAAAACTCAAACTGAATTTTTTTTTCATCCAAACTTGGCAGATTATTTTGATCAGTGAAACACTACCCCCCCAAACTAAACAAAACACTTAAAATCTCAACAATAGAGTAGAAATTCTAGACAAGAAGCCAGAATAAAAATATGTTCTCCAGAGTATCAAAGTCATAACGACTTGAAGAGTCACAGTCCCATAGAGAAGAAATGTCAAAAAGTGTAAGTATTTCTGGTAACACTGCTTTTCTTCAAAAATGATTAGTGCCTTACCCATAGCAATAATGTGAAATTTTGTTTTGGAGGGTAGTCCTGCATATCACAAGAAGTTGAGCAGTACCCCTAGTTTTTATCTAGTACATACAAGTAACAAACATGTTTTTAGACATTGCGCTGTGTGGAGGGGATGGCTCAGTCACTTCTACTTCATAATAGCTGCTATAGAACATTTGATGGACAAGATAATTATCTGAGAAATCAAGCAGAATTTTGATAGCTTGGGGGGGTGGGGGCTTGTGCACCAACGCAGTTCCTGTAAGTTAGATATTGAGGGGTTACCACATAGCAGAAAGTTAAACCACAAATAAAATAGTTCCTCAGATTCTAATTCTAAATCAGTTAGATCCATGATTAGAACAAAATCATTTACCCCGGGCCTAATTGTCTAGAAGAAGCAAAAGGTGATCCTCTCTGAAATAACATTAGTCAGCTCATTAAACATTTGGACAAGTTTTTCTACACATATTTAATATTAACTTTCTTTACAGGTCTGAAAGAAGATAATAATTGACCAAATTCAAGACAGGAAAGAAACATCAATTGAAATAAGTACGTTCTTGTTAAATCTATGAATTTAACAGATACTTTAACACAGCATGTTTAATACATTGCACTACAAAATGCATAATTACAGGACAGAACCTCATTATGTGAAATTAGAAAAGAGTAATTAGCATAAAGTTAATGATGAAAAGCTTTAATTCAAGTGTTTAGAGTATCAGAAGCTGAGGAGAAATGCAAACACAGAAGGGATATTTATTATTATAATAGAATTTTTGTATTTTGATGAGTAGCATCATCTCTTGAATTTAAAAAGTTTCATAATGTCCTAAGGATATACATTAGAGAAACTACAGGTATGATATTACTACATAGAATACTGCTGAAAACCAGAGAAAAAGAAACTTGGAGATATTAAAAGTGGAGTAATATAACGTACAATTTCCCAATTTAAACAGTTCAAGGTTGGCATAATATAGGTACAGTGATATACAATAACACTATATTATGCCTACCTTGAACTTTGTATATAATAAAATATTAAAATATTTTTCATCACTATAACCACACTACAAGCAATAATTAAAGGTGTTCATTAAATAGAAAAGTGATCCTGGATAGAAGCTTGAAAATTTGGCATAGAACATATGTCAACAGAAAAGGTGAATAGGTGGTGAAATCTAAATGAACCTAATTATATACAAAATGATAATAAGTCTCATGAGAATTAAGCCATATTTGAAACTAGGCTACATGTAACTGTCAAAAAAAAACCCAAAAAACAAAAAGACAGGCAGCATAGATTTAGTATTGCAGCTTCTTTATCTAGCAAACGAACAAGTATTCCTATTTCTTACATGTTTAAGTCTGCTGAATTACTACTGAAATAATAGTAACAAAATAAATTAGTATTATTTTTTGGTTTCTAGAGCAGGAAAATAAAAAAAAATGTGAGTGTGTGTACATATTACTACAGACAAACAAAAAATTAATAGTAAGTTTATAGATTAATATACCAATACATTAAATTTAGACTGAACTTACCGTTAATTTGTTCAAAAATATTGAGCAAGTGCCTGCTAAATAAGTTATTCTACTGGATGCTTGCTACTGCAAATAGGTATAATTTTCAGATAAGTCCTGCCATAGATAGCACAACAGCATTTTAACAGCACCCTAAAGAAATCGCATTATGTATATAGGTTTTATTCACAATGCTAGGCTATATTATTCTTGGGAGATTTATGAAAAATATTTTTAATAATGTAATAATGACAGCAATGTTTTAAGCTGGAATGAAATGTCACCATTCTCACCTCAAGATTCATTTTTAAATCTATTTCTGCTTCTCAAATGTTCTAAGAGCTTTATTTCCTCTAAAGTTAAATAAACTGTGATTCAGTTTTCAACTCTCCTTACAAGAGGCATTGCTGATATTGCCTCTTCCTCTGTAAAGTTATTAAATATCTTTTTGTAGAAGAATAAATACTAATATTCAGGATCCACATCTAACCAGTTAAGTCAGTCTCTAGAACTTGCATGCCAATTTCACTTATATATATAAAGCATAAAGATAATATCTTAAAATTTTCTTTCACATGTTAAAACATTGTGAATATTTAGTAAGCTGAAAGAATATCATGAATTTGCAAGAACATTAAAATGTTACAATTTATGTTTTGTAAGAATGAAAATGAATTTGTTTTAAACAAAAGCTATACTGTTTAAAGCTAGTCAGCTAAGTGACACAAAAGAGCTTTCTGTAGTGTTGGAAATGTATATATTCAACTCAAAAATAATGACTCAATACTTCCATAAATAGTCACTAGTTATAGACAAAAGCATGTACTTTATGTAAGTTATGAACAATGAAACATTTTTAAAACAAACTTCCCATGATCATTCTAAGGTGTGATTATATTTAAGAACCATGAAGCTAAAAAAAAAAATAGAAAAGAAAGAAAATGGGCAAAAGAAAATCCTCTATGGCGAATGTACATAACAATGTAAAAAAGATGTAAGTAAAATTCATTCATACTACAGCATTAGATTTTAAAAAATGATTAAATATAGGGTAATGAATAAGAAGAACAAGAGAAATTAGAAGTATGAAAAAGATCAGAATAGAAAACTGAAATCTGAGATTTAAGGAATGCTTAGGAAGCTGAGCACAGGTGACAAGGAGTAAAACACTGAATTTCCACTAAGTTACAAGGGGCAGCAAAATATAAAAACATGATATTTGGGGAGTTAACAATGATATGTGAATGCCAGTTTTTGAGTTTAAAGATACGGATTTAGGAGTTTAAGTTTGAACTGAACAATTTCTTCCAAATTGTTGCAGTAGGAAGAGATTAGCAGATGCTTTAGGACAAAACTCTGGAGTACGACTAGAATCAACGGCCTGAAAAAGAGAGAACTGAACTGAAGAGAATATGAGCAACACAAAGAGAAGAGAATCCAGGACCTCAGAGACAGAGACAGGGACAGAGACAGAGACAGGGAACTAAAAATAAAAAGTTTTAAAGGAAGAAACTGCCTGTGTCAGAAGATGTTGAGAGACCCAGAAATGAATTAGAAAATACTACCGAAAAATTTGTCAGAACAAAATAAGTAGTTTTATGATATGAAAATAAAATACATCAAATTACAAAGAATTTTGAAAGGAATAATAAAATAATAGATCAACTGTATATAGAAAATTTGAATTAGATATTAAAAATGGAAAGTAAAAATGGTGCAACAAGAATTTAAGACAAACTCTTATAGAACATTTAGAATTATATACCAAATAATCACACATACAATAAAATGTATTGTAATCACTTAATACATGTTAATGACTAATTATACGAATGCAAATCATAAAGAGAACAAACTCAGATACTCGTCTATTATGTGAGTATTTCTTTTATACACTGGAAATGAAAATAAATCAAGAACTAAGATTACCAATATTTAACTGCTACAGACAAAATAAATTCAGGCACTTTGGACAAAGTTGCTAATATTTTCCCAGTAGAACTTCATTTATTTTTATAAGCTTTCTTCATAGTTCAATTTCTAGTATTTTCTCTAAAAGATGTGTATGCAATTCTACACATCAAATCAGATGGCAAGGAGCTTTGAGAAACTGCCTTTGAAGCTACCAATTATAAAAATCTGTATGACTCCTAACTTTAAAACAAGTGGATTTCTAAAGTGGCACTGTATCAAAGTTAGAAAATTGCAATTAAAGAGATTTCCTAACCTGCTGTGTAATGACACACTGACATCCAAACTCTTATCTTCAAACACTAGGTCATAAATTACATCAATAGAATCCAATTTTCAGTATCCAGAAATACTTAAGTATTTTATCTCTTCTGCAGAGGGGAAAATGTCCCTATGTCTCAAGTCAGTTTTTTTAAAGTTTTTCAATGAAACAGTATTAACAAGAAAAAACAACTGAACACAAAACCTTGATCAAGGTGATACATAGTAAATATGAATATACAAGGGGGAAAAAGGACAGAATCTGTATAATCAAATGATGATGAGTTGATACTAGCATGGAAGGAACTATTTCAGGGACGTATTGTTGACTCACTTAATGAAGGACTAACAAAACTAGAATAAAAATGGGATGATGATAATTTGTTTAAAAGCAATTATACATTTCAACTCAAATTCATTATTGTCAGTCAAGTTCTCCCAGTATCCTTAACATACTGAATAAAATATATATATATATATATAAAGAGCAATTTACCAATTTCTTACAGAAATGTTAAAAAGCAATATTCTTTTATATTAGGCTTCCTATTGTTTTCCCTTGGCTACTGGTTTGATTTACTGATTTATTGATTTCTAGCTTCATTGTTTTTCTATTTAACATTTTTGTTCTGTGTTTATCAGGATATTTACATCAAACTTTCTTCCCTGAAATATCCCTTCCACACTGGTATCAACTCATCATCATTTGAAAATACAGATTCTGTCCTTTTTTCCCCTTATATCATTCATATTTATTATATATCACCTTGATCAAGGTTTTGTGTTCAGTTGTTTTTTGTTGTTATTGTTTCATGTAGAATTATCTCTTAAACATTTCTTGTAGATTGGTAAATTTACAATATAGAAATTTGTAAAATCAACATGTTATACATCTTAAAAATAAGGAATGTTAGTTGTCAATTACACTTCACTGAAGGTGGAATGTAGTCCATAATCAAATTGGAAAATCAAGAAGAAATGAACAGCATTTTAAAACATACAAACTTCTAGTCTAAACTAGGATGAAATAAACACCAATCACAGAAATGAATAAATTCATTAAACAGCTCCCAAAGAAAAGGCCGATACGAAATGACTTCACTAGTACATTCTACTATATCTAGATATAGTATATATATCTATATATAGTATATATATCTAGATATAGATATAGATATAGATATAAAGCATAATCAGAAAGAACCAGGTTCAAAGATTTCTTTAAATACTGTTTTGTAATAGAAATCCACATAGGAATTTGATTTCATAATGTGTTTATTTGATAAACTTATTCTTACAATAGTGGCTTCCACTTATTGAGTGCTCATATGTGCCAGATATTATGTAAGTGCTATATACAGATGTGCTCATTCATGCCTCTCAGTTATGGGGATTGATGCTCAACGTGGTTAAGCAATGGCTACCTCTAAGTGATGTCATTGAGAACTCAGGTCTTTGTGATTGCATGTGCTCTTAGACATATTGTAAAGTCAATATTATAACTGTCCATATCCTCTAGGTCAGCCAAAGATACATAAAAATACACATGTATATATAATTCTTAAAGGATTCCCTTAAATCTTTAATGATTCCCCTGTATCTCATTCAAAGATATTTGGAACAACTGGTCAAGTGTGCTTCTAAAACACCATACCCCTTAGATTTCACTTTCATTTATTTTCATATTAGCTCAACTCTCCACCTTGGCTTTTTCACAGAATGAAAAAGCAAATTCTCATACCATGAGGCATATCCTAGTTTACCAGGAGATGCCAGGGAAGGAAGAACATGAGTAACACCAAGACTGTAAATTTATTTGCTCCTTTGGCCAGAGCAGTAACAAGTAACTGGCTATAAATTCATTTACAAACTTTGCCTATCTTTGAATGATTTCTGCTTCAAATGAAACACACCTAAGGAAAAAAAAATTACCATGTTATAACTGTGTTTGGAATGCAATGCTGGTGTTGGGATGAGAGATGACAAATCGAAGATGTATAATTCTTTATACCAACTGAATTCTCCAGTTTCTTTTACTGAGGAGTACAGATACTTATTTTTATAAGTTTAAAAATAAGTCTTTATTTTTCTATTTAAATGTAAGGGTTTGACATCTAAATTGACCTAAAGAGACTATCTAGTTTGCATTGTTTTAGTAAGACAGTTTTAACAATAATATATTTATATTAATGACTTACCTGACAATAAACTTGTTAGAAATCAGCCAGGAAAAGTTATGCATATCTTGGCAGTTCTAGCAAACTCTTTGGAAACCTAAAATTTCTGATTGTAGTTCTGTGATCACTGAGTGCAACAGCAGTTCAGGTAAACATGAATTTCTCTGAGAGCCAGAATTGAAATTGAAAGAGTGATGTATACTTTAAAATTTCTCACACACATTTTTAGAACACAAATTTTGAGGATGGACAGTAAGAGTCTAATCTCTGTACTGGGGCAGCCAACCAAAATAAGTTGTAAGATTTTAATTCACATTTTTGTTTGCATTCCTTTTGAGTGAGCGAGTGTAAAGGGTTATTAGTTCTCTGGTCACCATTTTGTTTCCCATGGAATAGAAGTGAGTTTGGATTAAGATCTTGAAATTTTTAAGTCCAAGCATGGAGACTTTGTGGCATAGAGTTCTATATATGAAAACAGTCACAACAGTGGCTGTGTCAGTGTAAACAACCTCAGCCCAATATTAAGAATTCAACTTCTTTATAAATAGAGTGACAACAAGAAACACATGTGGACTTGTAAGACAAGCCTACTTTGAGCCCCTCTCCTTTGTAGATAATTAGGAATGAGTTATTTGAGTTCATGCAAATAAAAAGGCTTTATTTATCAACTGATATCACACTACAAATTCAAGTATATAGGGCAGTTCATATGTTTTTGGGTGGAGGGCAGCAGATTAACACTAAAATGTGAATAATTATAATGTGACTAAGGAAATCAAAGGCTGTTCATGCAGCAATGCCACAGGGATGACAATTTTCAGGCTTACATGGAAGAGGTCTCTTTAGGCATATACCTTGATCCAGTACCAACTGCATCCTTGGTGGCTGCTTTACATTCAAAAAATTATTTCACTTCTCTGTACTCCAATTACCTATTCTGTAAAATAAGAATAGTAAAGGAATGTACTTCACAATTTCCTCCCCCCACCCCAAGATTACACAAATGTTGTATGAATGCTTTGAATAATTTTGGCACATAGGATAAAATTCTTGCCATATATAGTAGGGATTATTATGTATCATAATTTATCAATTTGCCTTTAGAACATGCTTATTAACATTTGGAAAAATTAATTCCCCATGTAGACAAATAAACTCTTTTAAAAACACAATTATTTATATATAAATCTCACATCTTTGTTATCCCAGGGATTCATCCCCACCCTCCCCACCATTTCCCCCTGCCCGAAGTTGTGTTCTTCAGTTTGGTGGTTAGCTTGTTTTGACTTTTCCTCGTGACATTTGTTTATTTTTCCCTTATATCTCATATATTAGTGAAATCATTTGGTTTCTGCCTTTTTAGTTTTGGCTTGTTTCTGCTAATGTGATTTCTTCTAAGTACATCCATGTTATCAAAATCATCAAATTTGTCATTTTTTAATTGATGAGTAATATCCCATTGTGTATATACACCACATTTTTTTTCATCCAGTCATCTGTTTTGGGGCATTTAGGTTGCTTCCAAGTCCTTGCAATTATAACTAGTGCTGCAGTAAACATTCGAGCACGTGTCCCTTTGTACCCACATTGAGGTCTCCTTTGGGTAGATTATCAAGAGAGCAATTGCTAGATCAAATCAAATAAGCTCTTGACATATGCTGTTAAATTAAGAGCAAAAGCCTAAATTTCAATTCAGATAATGAAAAATTTTACTACACTATAAGTAGTTCATATAAAACTACACAGAATTATAAAATGTTTTATTCCTTTAAGAAACTATTGATTTTGTTCTCCTATAGTTCCAGTAAAGTGAAGATTGTTTTACATTTACCTTATGTGTCATGATATTTTAAGGGAGTTACATAATATGATAAAGACATGAGGTGCTCTTTATGTCCATGATTGAATCAAATTTTGGTCAGTCTCACCTAAAAGTCATAGAATGAACTAAAGGGAATATTGTAGACAGATCAAAAAGGAACCAGCATGAATTTCACTAAAATAACAGAAACAAGCTTTCCTGTGGTGACTGAGAAACCTTCAAATGTAACCAAGCTGTTATGATATACCACTGACCTTTTTATCTACAGGAACCATTACATTTTCTATTTAGCGAGCACCAATTTGCATTTGATTTCTCATTTATAGCTGAAAGAGTCCAGCTAATAAAGCAAGTAAAGGTCAACTAACAGGTGGTAAGCAGACAATATTCCAAGCCAGGGACTTGAAAAATCTTACAATTGGTTTTAATATGGGTTCTAACTCATGACTAGTGTTCATCAAATAATGTTCATGGTTAATAAGCATGACTTACTTAGTAAATGCCCAAGGATTAAAATGTAACTAATTTGATGTTTATAAAACAACTTTTGAGTCAACTCACTTGATTTCAGTTTTTTTATAATCAACAATTTTTTTGTCACAAGAATCACAATATATATTCTCTAACAAGGAGGTATCTGTTAGACACATTTAACAAGTTTAAACAAATACAGTTTTCAATTCCCTAGACATATATACACGCTTTGAAGAAAGTGAACAAAAATGGCTGCAGCAGTTTGAGTTTTGATTATGTCAGTTTTTTTTTCTCAAGTATTGTTTAAGATCTAGAACCAGCTGGAGCAGTTTATTTCCTTAGTCTTTTGCTTGGTGCCACAGCATATCTGAGTATAGTTGCAGTAACATTCTTCTTTAATCCTCATGTTTCTGCTGCTCTTTTTTTTTTTGGGGGGGGGGTAATGCGAGAAAGATTTTCTGGTGGTTTATATTTTGGTCAATATCACATTTACTCTGGAAAAATAATGGAACTTTGCATAGATTTTCATTATTTATAAACTACTTTCCTTCCATGTGTGAGACTAAACTGTTATTTGATATTTGAATGATCTGCTTTACCTTACCAGAACTCAATTTTCTTACCTGAAATATTGGAACTTATAATAGCACTTGCTTCATATAGTTGTTGTAAGAATCAAATTAAAGTACTTAAAATAGTATGTGAAGTGTTACTACTATAATTGAATTACTAGCTATTATTCCTAATCTGCAATTTTCAGAGGGAGTGAAAACATTTTATTATTTACCAGGCTTTATTCCTACAATTGGGTAGTTCAGGTTCAGAGAAAACGAAATAGCAGTTAAAATTATGCAACTACTGAGTGGCAGATCTGAGTCTCAGCACTTTGTAACTTTTTTTTTTATAACTGCTATAACAAAATAGAAAATTTTTTGTGGAGACACTGATATTTCAGTATTCTCATAATCTATGATTGGTGTTCCTTGGAATATAGTATATCATGAAAGGCTTGGTTTTAAATTTAGAAAATTCATAAATCATTTTTCTTTTATTAAAATATAATTAGACCACATATTTTACATTAAGTACTTTTTCTTGGTGTTTTTCTGTTAGAGTGATATGCTTTAAAATAGTCTAAGGCTGAAATTTGAAATGTAAGGTGTTTTTGTTCTTTTTTTGGGTTTCTTTTCTGTTTGTGCAGTTCTGTTTGTTTTATTATTACAACTAATAATTCATATTGACCTATATAAAAGTTTTCTCTGCAGGCTGACTGACAGGTAGTAATTAGTGACCTGACTACGTTAACTCAAATATGATTTATTGTTTTTTTCATAAAAATGCTTCTGTTGAGGTAGCTATTACCACATATTCCCAATACTTCAACAGCTAATATATGGAATTTGCAAACATTAACATATGTAAGCACAATTTTAATGCCTATGTTTAAATTTTTTGTGATCATGTTACAAATTGTAAGGTATCATTTATGCCAGGAAAGTAAATAACAGATACTGCAAAGAGAAATTCCAAAGCTGAATTTTACCCTAAACCTTTACTTAAGTAATAGGGAAATGGAATATATTTAGCTTTATAAAAATTTAAAAGAAGATATTCATACACATGATTGTTTTCTGTAATACAATGTACTATATATTCAAGAATGCACCAGATACATGCCACTGAGCTTATTAATAGCTATTAAATGAAGAACAGCATTTATTTGCTATTAGATTTAATTCCTCTTACATAAGTATGGGATTGAACCAGTTAGTAGCACAAAAATTTTCTACTGATTAATAGTCTCAAAAAGTTACTAGAATTATATGAAATAGTTATTGGCATGAAATGGAGGAATACTTCAATAATGTTGCTCATATGTCAAAATTTATTCTTTTTCTGGTTTTATATTGATATCACAGTGCAATTTTATTCATGTATCATGACAAATTTTCACTTGCCATAGAGGTAATAGAAAGTGCTGTTTGAGGATATAAGTTTATGTATGTAACATTTTCTTTTCTTTTTCAAAGGCCACCTGAATACAGGAGGTGGGTTCTTAGTAGAAAAGACACCGTTTACCTTTTTTTGGTTATTACACAATGTGGAATTGAAAGTTTTGTTGATTGATTTCTATTTTATAAAATATACTTTATATTTACCTGTCTACAGAGGCACGGTGATATATACTCATGGAATTTCATGTGGATTTTTACAAACAGTCCCAATAAAAGTCCAAAACAGGCATACCAAAAATACACTAGGCAATATTAGGACTAATCTGAATGCAAATAATGTAACAAAGCTTTATCTTGTAGAAGATATCAGGAAGTTCTAAATTTCCTTTTCATCCATCTTAGACTCCAACACCAACCGTTACATTCTTTCTGGAAAATACCCTTAACTACCTTGACTCAATTATGTTTTTAGTCAGCCACTTGAACCTCAGTATAGTAAATTGTTATTTCTGAATATGAAGAAATCACAACTAGGAATTTACCTTATTTCAAATCACTGGTTCAGATGGGAACTTAATACTCTTTCCATTCTCTTAGCTGTCATATTTTTAATTCTAAGTTTCTTTGAAGATCTTTCTCCCTCTCCTGGTGATACACCTAGAGTCAAAGATAATACTTGTGCTTTACATCCCTACTCGTTTTTCCTCCTTGAAGACAACTTCAGCAACTGTGCTCTCTTGAATCACTCAGTTGAAACTTCTTATTGCTATGAGAAAATAAAACTGTATAGTATTTCCTGTATAAAATGTCTCTTTATTTTTCTTCAGTTAATACTCAATTTTCTTTCTCAGGAAATTGCTGAAATTTTTTGTGTATACTTGACTATTTTCAATTTCCCACCTCAAGTTTCTCTTAAACAGGTCAAACAAGACTTTCATGCACTATCTAAAATTTTCACTTGCTATGGAGGCAATGAAAGAGCCACTTCATTGAAAAACTCTAAAGTTCTTGTTGCTAAAATACATATTCAGTTTTCTATCCTCATCTTGCTCTAAATTATCAGACCTTTTCTTTTGAAATTACTTTTGAACTCACTTAGAGGTTGCATAGTTATAAGTTGTGTTATGTATTCTTTGACCACACAATATCCCCCACTAATACTATCTATAAAGACAGTGCATTTGTCAAAAGGAGAAAATTCACTATTAGCAAAACTATAGATTTTGGGATTCATCAGATTTTCTCCAAAGAAAGCAAATCACTATATGCTTTCTAGCTAGAAACATTCATTAGCATGCTGACCTCATTTATCTATTCCAGACCTCTTGGGGGTTCAATAGATTAATAACACTTAAAAATTTTTTAAAAAGCTTATCTTTTTACCCTAATTAATCTCTTGCCTTTTACATCAGATAATAGCTGCATTCTTTAAATTGCCTAGGTCAAATACTTTCACATCATCATTAATTCATTTTTTTCTGACACCATCTATATTCAACACAACATAATATTGTTGACTCTTCAAAGTCTGTCCATATTCTGAACTTCTTACCTCCAATGCCAATATATAGGTGTTGAACCACATCATTTCCATTTAGATAATTGTAAGTATAATTAACCAATTGTATAACTTCTGATCTAGTTCCTCCCTTTGGTCTACATACAGCTTAGCAACTAGTTGGATCATGTATTCAAAATTCCTTCTAATTGCCCACCCGATTTTGCATGTTCCATTCTCTATCTTCATAGCTACTATCTTTCCCATTACTATTAGCCAAGTACACTTGAATCCCTGATCATTGAAAAAAAAAGATCATACTCCTACATTTGGGTTATAGTAATTGATATGCATGCTCTCTGAAACATGTTTTACCATCAATCATTCTTATTGTTTTTCTTTTATTTTCTAAGTAACTCACCTTGACCATTTTTATATACATTCTCTCTACCTACTAGCATTATCATTTTACTCTGTGTGTATGGTACTTAAATGTCATTGACAAGTAATGTCTTTACATATTTTCATAATATAAGTTACATATATTTTGTTGCTTTTTCTTTTTTTTCCCAGTGCCTAGAAAAATAGTTCAGTGTATATTTTGAATAACTATGTATAAATTATGTTTATAAATCTTGATATTTTATTAACCACCACTTTTATAATTTTCAATGTTATGCTTTCCCTATGTCCATTATACAGATACATTGAACCAATGCTTTAAATAGTATGGGAATTTTATTTGGCATTTTTGTAAGACATAATATAGTTCCCCCTTTTTTTTTTTTACTTAACCCATTATTTTTCTTTGCTTTTTGCTGCCTAATAATTTTTTAAACTTGCTGAGCATTAAGATCATGTTTTGAAATTCATGTACCATGGGTGAACTCAGTTGTTAATAAGTACATTGTTATATCTATTTGCTGACAGTCTTAACTTTCCATATTCTTAAGCACAGACACTAAGATGTTTGGAAGTTAAAACACTTACAGAATGTCTTATATATTGATATAATTGATTTAAGGAACTTGAGGTCATGGCCTAATTTTCTTTACTTATACAGAATGGGGCCCAGTGACTGCCACCTACTAGGAGCTTAGTAAAATAGTTCTGAATAAAGTAGTAAAGTAACTCAGAAGACACATATAGGATGTCACATGTGGCATCTACAGAAACATAACAAAGGGTTAGTCAAAACCAAACAATATTAAACTATTAATATCTAATAGCAATCTGAGGCAACCAGATGGAGGGTGGGAGAATGGCAATGGGGCAGGAAAGGGATCCAATGGAACATGGAGGATTGTTGGGGCACTGGGGATGGGCAGGTTGTGAAAATATTCATTTGTAGATGTTTAAAATTATAACCCTCAGAGCAGACATAAAGATTACACTTACTTTACCTCACTAAACATAATTTGTAAAGGTTATTACTGATTCTCAATTTCACATTTACAATTGATAGAATTTAGATATGATTAGAAAAATGATGGCATTTCTGCTATTACTGTCCTAACCTCCTGCCATATTATTTAATTTCACATACGCATTTACCCACCAGAATAGTTGGTTTCTGTCACATTATCCAGTTTATGTTGTGATATTCTGGTATTACTTTCATATTTAATGACAAGAACACATTTTCTTCTCATTTTTAAACAAATTAATTCATATTCATAATCACTGCCTTTTATCATCACTGTTTGCCTGGAGGTATGATTTTAATATTAAATTTTTAATAAATATGTCAATTGGAACTATCATATTTTGCTTAGGGGTTAAAAAATCAGTTGATGTTTTCTTTTTTTATTTCTTAAGCAAAAGAAATTATTTTAAAGACTGCATTCTTACTAATACAGTACATGACAAAATTAAGAAGTCACATAGAGAATGCTTTGGTTGTGGTGGTGGTTTGCCTTTCAGAATTGTAGGAAAGCATGGGACTAAGTTACATCTGAGGCAATAATAAAGTTTTTTTTTATTAAATGGGGTTAAATGGCAAACTATCAGTTTTTAAAATCTTAATTTCATCTTTAATTGGGCTGAGAATATGATTTCATGGTTGTTAGGTAGCCTGAAAACAGCACTTTCTTACAATGATGGATGTGGTTCCTTTGGCACAATGTTTTAGTGCAGCATGAATTAATCAAATTTGCCCTGGAAATCTGTGTCATTCCTGCATAACTGTTATCATACTTGATGTTTCTATTTTAAATGCTGGCCAAGTGTCAAGCCCTATTCATTTAATTCCTTGAACCTTTTCTACCTCTCACCATATTTTTCTTATACAAATTTATTTCTCTTGAAGGCTTGAGTATTAATATAGCCCTATTTGAGAATGGCTGTTAAAATATATCTCATGTCAATAAAATATCGTGAAACTGGGCCACCTACCTCAATGTCACTCTCTGGGAAGTGACTAGAGGCTACAGCTTGTTTTCTAGATTTGAAGATACTGCTAAAGTTAAAGTCAAAAGTCATCAACAGATTTGGTTTAGTATTAGTATACCAGGGAACCAGTAATACTGGAAGTCTTTCATGTGTTGAAGGAAATACATACTAAGGACCAAAAGATCTGGAATTTTCTTTCAAATTTAAGTTGAATGCATGTCAAAGATCACCTGTGTGATAGCTTTTCAACATTTGAATGATTATTGATTTCAATAATGATTCAAATATATATCCTTTTAAGTGAATCATTTGTAGGTGATCAGAATAAACATCCTTTTAATACTTACAACATTTTACAATAGGTGCATGTGATTTTATATGCTAATTCAGCTCTTCAAACACATTTATCTTTTAAATACTTTGCTTTAAAGCAAATACCATCACTAAGTCAGCAGTAGATAATTGCCAAAATTAATCATTTGACTGTTTTTGCCCTAAAGAGGAAAGGTGGAAATTTATGAAAAATGGGATTTCCAGGATTCTTTGTAGTAATTTTAGTTGTGGGTTTTTAGTATTACTTCATCATTACAGCATGAACATGTATGTTTATTCATTGAATTCAATATTATTTGTTACTGAAGACTGAGAATCAGTCTCCTTTTTTCAAGTTATTTAATGATAGTAGACATAAAGAACACATCAACAGCATAACTATCAGTTTTGACAAAGTGAACCAGTCTCTCTATCTGGAAATAAACCTTGCCAATACCCTAAGAAAGTGCCACTTTATTTCCTCCAAAAGAGCCATGATGTGACTTCTAGTTCTGCTTCATTTTCAACTTTAAATATGAAATACCCTTTCATTTCCTTAACTATTACTTTTATGAAATTTATACATTACATTTTGCATAGTATTCTTTATTGTAATACTATGCGGTAGTATTTCATTGTACATGTGACAGAATGATCAGTTTTGTCATTAATGGGCATTTGACTTAGTTTTTTTAAATTAATAGTGCAAAAATAAACCTTTTATATATTGAATTGAAAAAAAAACAATTTATAAGTCATTATAAGGTCTATATCATCCTAACACTGAAAATAAACACAGACAATGCAGAAAAGGATAATTACAGAAAATGTCTCTCATGAAAAAAGTTGAGAAAGTTTTCAGCAAGATGTTAGCAAATGAAAGTCAACAATGGAAAACAAGAATTATATACCATGATCAAGTGGGACTTATGCCATACAAGCAAACCTGACTTAACATTTGAAAATGAATTAATCTGATTAAGAAGAAGAAAGAAGAAGAAAACCAAGATCGAATCAGTACATAAAAAGCAATGAAAAACAACTGATAAAAACACAGAAAACCAAGCAAAGTTTTTTTACTAACTTGATTGTACTTTGGAATATATAATTTATCATACTTAATCATAAGAAATTAAAAGTTTTCTAGTTTTAAGTCAAATATGTCCCTTTTTGAATTAAAATACAGGGAAACAACACAAAACACTGTTGATAAATATGATTATTTTTCACTTGTAGGTAATATCTGATAGACTTCACATTTTGAATTATATCACCAAAGAGGATAAGATATATTTGCAGGAATTTTACCATATCCAGAAAAAGATAAAAGATCCTGCTTGCTAGTGGGCATTAGTGGTGGGAATATTGACAAACTTGTTTCCTCCCAATTCAGTCTAAAAGGAAATACTAGATAAAACAAAATATCCAGTATTCATTTGGTTTAATACTCTTCTCTTAAGGACAAGTAAATTTGAATTTAAAGAGAAGTGAGTTATCTAGACAAGTTAGGAAAGATGGTGAGTTTAATTAATGTCCCTTACTTTCTAAGCACTCACTAGGAGCTTTTACAAATCTGAAGTAATGCTCTGCAGAATCATGATAGGACATAACCCCAAATAATGTCTCCCCCCACCCCCGGGTTCAGTTTTCTTCTATATCAAACTGATTCCTTCAGAGTGGTTTAAAATATTACATTTGTTATGAAACAAAACAATTTTTGCTCTCAACTTCAAGCAACTGGTCCATTATTTATCATTTTAAAAGACAAGTGTGATAAGGTGATGTCTGGCATTACCAAATAGGTGTATAGAGTAGTAACCTTAGCAAAAAAGCCAGGACTTGATCCCTGAAAGTAACCTCAACACCTGGACTGAACAATACATTTTAAGCCTCGAATTTTTTGACCACTCTTATACTTGAGAGTTGAGGAGAAAAAGAAAAGCTTAACTTATTCAGTGCCATCACCGGATTTCACTTGCATTCAACATAAATGCCTATGCTTTAAAGTACATACTTGTTCAATGCTTGTGTTGATTACAATTTAAAGAAACTTGAAGTCAAAGAATATTTTAAGCTTTTCCAAATGTACACATTATGTTCCTATTCTTAATGTTTTCAAAAAGTGAAATAGTCATTGTTACTTTAGTTTAACTTTCTGCATTTAGAATATTTTAAAGTTCTTTTATTAACCTCTATTATAAAGTGTTTCTTCCCAGTTGTCTTTTATTAGGAAATTAAGCAACTAGCTGATGGTAAAACTAATAGAAAATGAAGGATCTGGGATTTAAACATGCCTTGTCTGCTTCCACTGCCTGATGTTGAAGTCTAAAAGACCCCTTGTAGTAAGAGGTTATAGAGAAGTCATTCTAGTGAGAAACTCTGCTCAGGTTCCTTTTCCCTTGTTCATTTGTTTAAAGAAGCATTTTAAGACTCTCCAGGTTAACTCCCACATTCAATTGTACTATTACACTTTAAGATACCATATTTTAGAGTTAAACCTGGAGCCCTCATTTTGGGTAACTCTCCACACCTCACTTCCATATTTTTCAAATACCTGTGATTATTTAAATATCACTGCATGATTAACTGAGATAATGCAAAGATCCTATCATCTGTCCCATATAAAAAGACATGATAACATACACCAGAAAGAAATGATGCTGTCCGTCTACATTACATACAATATTTTAAGTCATTTCCTTAATAAATGAAACAAAACAAAGTATGTCTGTATATGTAAATATGATACTTTTTGAATCAGACTTATTTATGAACCCAGAAATTCTTATTTTGGGATTTTAATTGAACATCAAAGAATTTGAATAAGGATAATGGTTACATGCTTTGGGTCTGTCCATTGCTTTATACTTCATAAAAAAGAAAACCCTTTCATAGGCTCTCTTTAGACAATTTATTTTATGTGTCTTATTCACATAAATTTTACTTATGCCTATTTTTCATGGTCCAGTCTTGAATTTCAAGATAATAAAATACAAGACCAGGCATGATGGTGCATGCCTGTAAGCGGCAGCCTAGGAAGCCGCGGCTGGGGCCAGGGATCACTGTTAGAGTCCCACCAGGGGCACGTAGCAAGACCTAGTTTCCAAAAAATATAGCTGGGTGTGATGGCGTGCACCTGTAATCCCAGGTACCTGGGCGGCTGAGGCTGGGGAATTGCTTGATTCTGTGGTATCCCGGGCATGTGAGCCTGTGGTTCCATAGGCAAAAATAGTGAGACCTAGTCTCAATAAATAAATAAACAAACAAACAAACAAACAAACAAATAAATAAATAATAAATAAATAAAATACAAATAATCCCAACTGTAATCATATATTAGAAAATAATTTAGTTTCCTAACCATATTTTAGGCTACCTAGATAGGGTCCTGTCAATTAGACTAGAAAAGAGAGAAATATGTATTTAAGTAACTTAGGGATAAGACCATGGACATCTATAACATCTTAACAAAATAACAGTATGTTTTAAGATTGACTAGAAAAAATGGAAAGTATTTTACACTACTAGGAATGTGTGTGTATATATGCGTGTATATATCCTCTGACAATATATTTTTATATATGTGCATATATATATGCATATATATATATGCTTAATGGTCAATAGGTCTAGTTTTAGCTAGGTTTGCTGTATGTAGATTCCTCTTATACCTCTCTCAGAGATGGATATATAGTTTCAGTCATAAATTTAAATCCTTTCTCTTTAAGAACGAAAAGGGGATACCTGAGCAAATTTGTCTTTCGGTTTAGGTAAATAGGAGGGAAGGGAGATTTTCTTATCTGTCTCATTTTAATTGTATTCAGTTCAAAATAAACTTTACAGCAAAATAAGCATTATGGGGTAGCTTTTCTGCTCTCTACATTCTATTTAGAAATGGAAATTGAACTCATTACATTTGTGTTTTTCTTGTGAAGGGTAAAATGAATATTTAGGAATATATTTGTAACTGGTCAGGTTCTCCCACTAAATTCCATACACTTGGGAGCATGACATAGTTTAACAATGTCTAAGACTGATAATGTCTCACAAATTATCAATGGCAAAAAAAAGAAACCGTCAAGAGGGATGCATAAGGAAGCATCATTTCTTCATCTCATATGGAAAAAAAGACTTTAAAAAAAGAATGGTGTAAGCTAGTTTTATTTGATTCTAACAGATAAACTTTATTTGAATTAATCAATTTGGTCTGTGTATCAATATATTATTGCTGCTGAAACAGAAATAGTCTGTGGTAAGAACTAAAGGTTCTCTCATTCCTCATGCCTTTACCAAATCCCAGTAAATTCCAAAGTTTAATCACAATCCTACATTGGACATAGGGAAACAACAGATTTTCCTCAGGACTAAAACAGGAATATCAGTAGCATTTTTAAAGGAAATATGATTTACATTACTATATATGATTTAGAGATACAGGATCATACTTAATGTGTACATTATCATAACACAGCCCAAAACAAGGCACTCATAATTCTCCACAATAATTCATTGTGCTCCATCCCAACTATGCTTTTCTTTTTTCCCATATGGTAACCTCAGTTCTATAGTTAGATTTCTAGAATTGTTATTGGTTTGGCTTATCTGATCTTTTGTTTTCTTTCTCTCGATTCCTTGTATTAGTTATACCACAATATACTTGTGTTTCTCCTTCTGGCATATTTCAGTTAGCATATTCCCTACAGGTCCATCCAAATTTGTTGCAGTAAATGGCAAGAGTCCCCCCCCCCCCCCCCCCGTATTTTAATAGCTGATAAGATCAATAGAAAGCATCAAAAATGCTCTAGCGAAAATTATGGAAGTAGAGTAGACCACCTATTCTAAAAGATCAAATTAGTGACCTTGAAAATGGTTTCACAAAGAAACCAAGTAGAAGAAAAAAAATACAAAGGGAAATGTATAAATCCTTTGAGATTTATCCTATTCCATAAAAAAAAGATTTTTTTTATTATTTTCTTACAACCTTGATAACATCTGTGTAATTATTGATCCCCTATGTATGGCCCTCCCTTTCCCCTCCCTCCAAATCCCTACCCTGGTCACTGGTCATTCTGACTCCCCTTTCTCTGCTAGTTGTTGGTTGATAAAGTTTTGGTCAGTTGATCAATATTTGGCCCCTTGGTCTCTATATTTGACAAATGTCTTTTTTCCTGGCTGAGAACCTGAGCTCCTGGGAATTGTTAGTCCATGCTGTTTAAATTTCTAAGAGCAACTTTGAGGGGGTAGCCTGCTCTTGTAGAGCAGGTATGTGACATTGATCTCCAAGTTCCTTTATTGTGGCATTTCCTGTTGTGAAGTTGATAGTCTCTTTTTCTCTCCAGACCTGTGTGATTGCTAGGATTCATGCCTCCTCATTCATGTTGGCTGCCTCCTCTGTTTTGGTGCCTATTCTGTGGAACTATGAGAACTACGCCTTATAGTTTTGGCCTCCGGCACTGGATCCCAATTCTTGGTCATTGGCTTAGAGTGGCTCCCTAGTGGGGACAGATTCCAGTAGGAGGTTTGTCCAGCTCCCCTCCATTCTCGTGGTTTACAGTTCTGTTGTGGGGCTGTTGCCCCTTCTCTGTGGTTCTCCTTCCCAAATGGAAAAGGAGGGTGCTTCTCTTAAGTTAGTGGCATCTCTGGATAAGGGGCTTGTTTCTTTAATGCCCAGATCATCATAGGTGGTGCTCTTTGCCTGGTCACTTAGGTGACTAGTTTCACAGTCATATCTTGTGATTCTTCAGGCTCAATTTGGGTCCTACTCAGGTGATGATTATGCTCAGGGTCTTTGTTCTTCTCTTCTCCTGAGTATGAATCAGTGGATTGTTGGTTTTCTCATTTCCAGTGAGATCTGTTAGAAGTGGGAGTGACAAGAGGGGGGATCCTTCTACCACCTTGGTAGTTTGAGTACCAGCAGGGATGCTGCTCCATCCCCAGACACCTTATGATCTCAAGGCAGGGGTCCAGGGTAGGCACCCACCAGAGTTCTGGGCAGAGGGAGGGCTTCCTTTAGCTCCTAGTAATGGCTGTTTGGTAGTTGGTGTGGTATAGTGACAACACCTTCAGGGTGAGAATTATACTGCTAAAACACAAACGTTGTAGACCAATGTTACCTTAAAAATAAAGTAACAGTGGAATAGAGAGAGAGAGGAACAGAAAGCTTACTCAGAGAAATAAAAGAGTAAAACTCCCCAATTCTGGAGAAGGAACAATAAAAATCTACTAAAAGAAAATCTAGTCATCTAACTATAATGAGGCCTATACCAAAACTGTAAATGTGAAACCTTCAGGAGTTCAACACAAATGAAAAAATATTGAAGTTGGCTAGGTGGAAGTAGATAGCCATCAAATTTATACTATTAGTAGTTATTAAATTTATATTGACACTGTGAAAAGGACAAAATGGAATGATAGATTCAAAATAATCAAACTGCCATTTAAGGACACTATATCCTACAGAACTTTCCTTCAGGTAGAGATGAGGGAGAAATCAAATCCTCAGACAAACAGAAGTTGTAGATAATTTCCAACACTAGACCTCTCCTAGAAAAATGTTGATAGGAACTCCCATATCTAAATTAGAGAATATTTCTCATTTCTCCCAACCCTTCCCCATGAACATACATAAAAACAAGAAAACAGAACCATGAAACTAAGAATAAAAATGCAAAAATAGGTTCTCCCCTATTCACAATTATTCTAAAAATAAATTAACTGAAATTACCAATCAAAATGTACAGTTACTTGTTATATTAGGAAAACAAACCAAACTTTCTTCATCTTCAGGAAATACCTATGAGTATTTCCTATGAAATACCTTTATCCAAAGATAAAGTTTCAAAAAATGGCTCAGAAACAATCTGATCAGAAGGAATTGTAAGTGTAAGACAACTTTGGCCTATTTGATTTTCTGAGAACCATCAACAACAAATGCAGTAGAGTGGCAGAAAGATAAGGATTTGTTTCAGATTTATTATAAATAGATATTTGCTTGATGATGAATCACCAAAGACCCAGAAGGAAACAAGGCAAATCAAAATCTATTTCTATTTTATTTCCTTAAGTAGATAACAAATAGTAAAATATATTGCTATAGTCTGAATCATTCTAATGCTACTTCAAGGTTTGAAAAGTTCAATCTCTAATAGCTTACATTTTCAATAAAGGAGCTATTGATTTAATGCTTGTAAGAACACAAAGGATCTTGAATTTAAGAATAGCATTATTTTATGACAACAAATCAGAGTTAAAGGAATTTTTCAAGGTTAGCAGATATTTTATAATCTATTTAGAAATCAGATTAGGCTATTTGGGGGCAAGAGGTGACAAGAATGTCAAAATAAATGTCAACTATTATGATGTATTACAAATAAGAAAACTACTTTAGTTGGTCTGCTTTTAAAAGCAACATTGTAATATATAGCATTGCAGGGATAGAAAAGACTTGGAGATAAGTGGAATTAGTAGTTCTTATACCTTTTACATAAAAAAACCCCATAAATCTTAGGAAATTCCAAATAGAAAATAGCTAAAAGCAATGTTTTTTTTTATTAAAATAGGGATACTACTTACTCTTTCTTTGCTCCCCTAAAAACCATATCATTATAGGTTTTTCAGGAAAACTCAAGAACCTTTGTTGGTTTGCAAGTGTGTGACTGAGTGTAAGACTTCATTGTAGATAGGGGATAAGTCCTAAGGATCTTTAGGAGTGAAACAGACACAGAAGGACAAATCAAAGGAAAAACTTTCACACTGGAGAAAATGAGTGACTGTAGAAGGAAGAATAACATTTATTTCTATGCACAGTCTGTCAGTTTGGGTCATAGTATCTATGCTTATCTAGTTATGGTCTTGTTTTTAGTGCTTAAATACATGAAATTGTTATTGATATAGCCCACATGTAATTTTTTTTTTCTTTGGGTTTGTTAGAACAAGAAAATGATTTATGTCTTCAGAGTACTCTGTATGCTAATCTGTGTATTTTCACATTAAAAACTTTGTTGCCTCTAAATGTGGCATTTTTGATCTTGTCATTTAACACCGAGATTAACTCATGAAGATTTCTTTGGTAGAAAGACAAAAATGATTTCAGCAAACTGCTGAAAACTGTATTTTTCTGTGTATATAATAGCATATGTAAGCATTCCGTGCACAGATAGGCACATCCAGTCACAATCTTTGGCCTTTAAAAGTCCCTAGAAACATTTACTATTTTCAAAGTCAGCTATTTGCACAATGAACAAGCAAACTCAAGAGGAAAGTTGAAATTTTCTTTGCAGATTAGTTTGTTATTGCTTATCAGAATTTAGAACAGAAATATTTATGTGTTTAATGAATCTTAATGGTGTTTCCAAATTTAGGAAAAGTAATAAACAGATATTTCAATCTACAATGTACCACTAATGAGTTATAAAAAAATATGTAGCTACATTTTTGAGTGCTTTTCATATGAAGGTAATGCTAGCCTCATATGATTTTAAAACTGGCATTATTTTTCCTTAAATGTTTGGGAGAGTATTCAACAGGTAAGTTGTATTCTTGGTGAAAGACTATAAGCTATGATTTAACTCATTTATTAAGAATGTTTGTTCTGTTTCTTCTTGAATAATCTTTGTTTGTTTTCAAGGACTCCCCCCTCCCCATTTTCTATGGACTGTCATACATTTTGAATCAAACATTCCTTTAATTTTACTATCAGTGTAATTAAGACTGCAATTAAATGTTTAGTAAAATCTGTTGGTGAACTCATGTTGGTTTGGGATTTTCCCTCTTGGAGTACTTCCTCTAATGTTTCTCATAATGTGAATCTGCTTTTTCAGATAATTTAAACTATAACATATTTGAATTTTTTTCTCTATTTTCAAAATCTTTTATAGAGTTTTATAGTTTTCCCTAATTTTTAAGTAGTACCCAATATATTTTTAGGGGAAATATAATTGTTACTGGTGGTAATGTAGACCGATTTAGCCCCAATGAAAACAGTACAGAGTTTTCTCAAAAGACTAGATTGCTCCTAGGTAGCATTAAGCATACCAAACCACTAGTTTAAAAGGAAACTTGCACTCCCAGCAGTACTGCTTACAATAGCCACACCATGAATCAACCTTAAATGTCCCAAAACAAATGAGTTTCATTGATATATATGTATATATATATGTATATATACACACACACAAATGAATACTATAATCAAAGACAACAAGTCCATGTTATTTGTGCTAATATGAATAGAATTGGAAGGGATATGCTAAGTGATTTTAAAGGGAAAAGACAAATATTGCATCATTTCATTCATATGAGGAACACAGAGAAACAAAACAGAGTCATATAAATGTAAACTTAAAAAATAAGCTTTGAAAGCTGACCATAGAACTGAGGCACAGGGAGAGAGGTGAGAATATGACAGACTATGTGGTAGGACTTACAAATTCTAACAATAATTTAAGCTATACTTAAATTATACTTCTATAAAATTAAAAATATATGTATTAAATCTCAAGGCTATATAATACAAAATTAGATCTATAATAGCTACACAATAACTTCATTTGTAGTGAAAATACTTTATTCATTACTTTTGAATTAAATATTTTTCATTTGGTGTTTATTCTCCTTTAGATTCAGTATGCTATAGCAACACAACTTTTATCATGTGCATTTAGAGAAAAATCCCTGAAGCTTTCATGATAATATTCTTTCAATGTCAAAAATGTCAGTTACTCAATGAATGCAGTCAAGTGTATACATATCAGGTTCATTGTTTTTATCATACCTTTACATCAAAAATAATTTTTATGAACAAACTGACATTGTTTCTATTGTATTTCTTCTAAATCAAGACGTTTCAGAAACTTACTGAAGTGATACAAGTTTTTAACACACTCACTAATTACTGTTTATAAGAACTAAAGAAGTTAGATTCAGTCCTATTCTGACTTTGTCATCTATTTCCAATTTAGAAAATAGCACACTTAATTTAATAACTACAATTCCCTAATACAGATAGGGATATCATCTTAGAACTGAATTTCTAAGTATCTTCCATATTTCTTACAATAGCTAGAGTCACACAGTATAGTGCCTACATGTTTGTTAGCAGAGATAATTATATCAATGATAAA
This sequence comes from Uropsilus gracilis, assembly GCA_004024945.1. Lineage (NCBI taxonomy): Eukaryota > Metazoa > Chordata > Mammalia > Eulipotyphla > Talpidae > Uropsilus > Uropsilus gracilis. The sequence goes on along the minus strand of PVHY01000448.1, from coordinate 113,416 downwards.
CCTTGAAGAACTAAAGAAGAAATTTTCATTTGTAAAAAGTTATGACTTTATAGAGATATTTATAAAAAACAGAATTCTGTCCATAGATCATTTTCTAAGACTCCACAATATTCTCATCTCAGGTATCTAGAATATAAGTTGGTATAAGAGGTGTAAGTGATTCTTCTAATGCAAGACAGATGGTTTTTGTCCTGAACACACTGGAAGTATAGATGTGACTATACTTTTTTTTTTTAATTAAAATAGTTAGAATGTCAACTAAATAGTACAGAATGTAGGCAAAAGGAAAGCCAAGAATTAAATAGCTTGATTGAGAATCTAATATGGTGTCTATAAAATGATTCTCACAAAGGTACAGCATAAATTTTCACTAGGATTGTGATAAAGCTCATCAAAGTAGAGAGGGGAAGAGATGGAGCCCTTCATACTAAAGAGTATTCAAAAATGAATAACATCAATAACTTCAGAAAAAGAAATTATTCAACATAAAATTCTGTAAGGTGCTAACTTGTTAACCACATTAAACAGATAAAGACTCATAAAATTTATATTTGTACCTTTTCTTAGGAAGTTGAGCTCTATCCAATTCAAAAGGAAAACCAGCAAAGAATGGGACACAGCAACCAAGTAAACAGCAACTCTGACCTCATCAGTGAAAGAGACATTTCAATTGAAAAAAATCAAGTATGAGCCTACTTGAGATGGTGACTGCCATCAGTTATCCTAAAGAATTAAAGAAGTCCACTTTTGCAGATACTGTCCCATCTGAGTGACCAGTGTGGGGTGATTTTTATTTTTATATAACATTCCGGTGCTGTTTATTTAAATTAATATTCAGGAGTAAACACTGTATAATAATTTAAATTTTAATGTATATATTATAAATATTACGAAAAATATGTTGATAGAAGAAAATACATGTTATTGAAAGTTTCTGGACCTAAAGTCCTAAGCAAATGTATATATGCATATGGATAACACATGCTGTTTTATTGATCAATAAATCTAGCAGAAATTCAGGAAGTGTGGGGAATAAATTTCATTCACTGATACTTTGGATTTCATTTTAACAATTCCTAACATTTCTCAACTCTGCTTAGCAAACCTGTCAATCACATTTCCTGAGACCACATCATGACTTAAGAGATGCAAGACATCATGGCACAGCAGAGACTTATGATGACCCCAGAAAACTATGCTCTTTTTCTTTCAGAAGGGAATTTGTTTATGGGTCTGGCTACTATTTTCTTCTTCTATTTTTGACTCATCTTTTCACTAACCTTTGGAATAGTAGACACATAATAAAAGTTTTTTCATCATGATGAGGCAGACATGCCACGATTTAAATTATGGCAGCGAGCTCTACCTGTATCTGCCTCCCACTATCTGCTGTCCATGCTTGCATTGCAAAAGTAGTGGTATTGGAAGACAACATTCACTGTGGAAGGCACATACCAAGATCTTGGTCATTGCACATTAGTCCAAAGGTAAATATTTGTTTTTTTAGTTTAAGGAATGCATGGTGTCATCCAATTTGATCTGGACACTAAATGGGGAATGAGCAGTAGCTTTCCCACTGGCTGCCTGAATGGAGGCTGGGAAGGGAATCCAGGCTGGGAAGGTTGCTGCTGGTCGTGGGGCAAAGGAAGAGGACAATGCAGCAGTTTTCACATTGCTCTTTAAAAAATCGTTTGACAAGAAAGAGGGAAAGAGACATAAGCACAGGTCACGCTTAATTTTAAATTTCCCTAGGGTTCTAGCACTACACAGTGTTCTGAAGTAGAAAATTGAAAAAGACACAGGAAAGGACACTGACAGCTGGATTTCCCAGCAAACATTTGGGGAAGAGTAGTCAATGGTTTATTTAAAAAAAAAAGTTTTAGTTTGGAAAAAAAAAAAAAAAAAAAACAACAACCAGGAATTGGATTTTTGACATAGTATTTCTATGAAAAGGAGATAAATATAACTAAATAAAACATTAAATTACAAGCCATTCCCATGTGAGATTATAGAGCTTAAAGAAGCACCTTGTTTTTATAAAATAAGCTCTGTGGGAGATCAGAATTCAAGGGCATTAGGTGTTGAAATGGGGTTATCTAGGGAACTCCTAATCATTTAACCAGAAAATTAAACTAGATGGAAATGTTAAAAATAAACTTGCTAGTGGCAGAAAAACACTCAGTGCCACTTTTCTTATTAAAAAAATGTTCAACAAAATGAACATCACCTATCAAAAACCTTACATTTAATCAGCAGAATAAGCTACTTAAGCAATTTTGCAGAAACTACCTGTGTTGTTTTCCCATATTTGCATGCTTCTATACTGACAGTTGAACATTCTTTCATTTTGCCTAAGGGTTTTGTTTTTGCATTTCTATTTTCTCCATGTGGAATATGATTCCAAATAGTCAGAAACAAAGATGATTTCATTTTGTCTTCATACACTTACTCTGTTGTGGTTTAATGATACTGTATCATATGCTTGTACAAAGCAAAATTCAAAGTTACTTTCTATGTTCCAGGAAATTTGATAAATTCAGTGTCTTAGATTTTTTATGGGTCAATTCAGCTACCTTTCACCAGATGTATACATGGTACTAATAGAAATGCTCTTTTTGCCTTCTTGACTCTGGCAGTCCTGCACATTCATACTTCCTGTGGGATATTTCATCATTTGTAATGAATTAATGTCATACAACATGATGGGTGACAGAAAATTGGCTGAAGTAAAAAACAAGTCAATAAACATTTACTATTAGAACCATGTTAAAAAATATGATGAGTGACTATCCCATAAAAGTCATAAAGGAGATGATTACAGTCCTGCGAGACCTTTGAAAAGTTGCCGTTATTTCTCTTTTTATACTTTCCTATATACAAATGGAGAATGGAAGTCATGTCAAATAATTTGGAATTATTGGCAAACATTCAAAGAGGGCACATGCGATACATCTTTATGTAGTTTTTAATATGTACTTGGGGAATTTACTTTCTAAAAGTAGAGTTAACAATGATCTACAGTTTTTTGTCTAGCCTACACAGTACTCAAATTCCAAACAATGAAATTAAGATTTTAGGGAGAAACTGCTTTGTAAAAATTTCCAAGACCCATATCCAGTTATCAATAGAATCTTAAGATTGTAGAAACACACAGTAACCCTCAGATCATTAAATTCAAATTTCTGCCCCTGACACCACCACCACACTGCCTTACTCAGTAGGAAATACCACAGGAAGGACAAAAGCATGGTAGTTTGTAATTTTGTAATGCAAACTTCCCTTTCCTAAAATGTCCAATTGCTCTGTGTTGGTAGAAAGCCCAGTACTTAAAATAATCAAGTTTTTTGGGAGTTATCAAAGAAAATTGAGAAGTTGCCACATTAAATATCCCTGACTATTGCTAAAAGTTACATCCACTTATTTAATTGTAGACCACATATTAGAGTTTTTGCTTTAACTTTTTCACATTTAGCCTACACTTTGGAAACATTTTTGGTTATCAGTAGCTTGCTATGGCATCACCTTCACTTTTATGGCCTGTTTGGGTGACCAATAACATTGTATCTACCATCCCTTGTACTGAGTAAAACATTTATGCAGGTTGAAGAGACCACATCTTTGCTACCTATTGTCTACAATTACCATTTTTTCTCCATCTAGTCCCCATTCCCCTGAAATAAGCATCATCTGACCACTAGATCTTAAAAACATTTCATAAAATAGAATAAGATATTTTATTTTATTAATTCACATAACCAAAATTCATGTAACACCTAGTATGTGTCACCCACTTTTTTTGTTCTGGTAATTAAGTTATAAGCAACAAGCAGCCTTCTCTTGTGCCTTACATTCTTACCCTTTCATTCTGCATATTCAGTTTTCTCTTTTGCTGAGGAAAATGGTCTCACATTTCTATTAATTACCTGTCCTTTCTTCTTTTTCTGAAGATGCAAATGTTTTATTATTCTAAATCTTTTCCCCAAATATCATTATCTCCCTATTTCCAAGACATCTGGTGTTAATTACATTATTTATTATTTCATAATATTAACTATATTCCATGCCATTTTGTTATTTTTTAAATTACCCTAGTGTTATTTTTAATGCTCAGAACTGTACATTACTCTCAGACAGAAAATTTCAATAATAGGGTAGAATTAAGTAGATTACACTGTCAATAGCTTTTCATTACCTCTCTGTACTTTCTCTATTTGCCCCATGACTTTGGAGTCTTGCCTACTAACAGTTTACTGCATTTGGTCACTTCATGGATATGTATACACTCACTTATACATGATTAGTTATATAATATTGTTTGTGATAAAGTTAACAAACACAGTAGACTTCACCAAGACCCTTCCAGATTTCTGAAACTCTGTTGTATTTTAATCATCAGTTTTCAGTCTCCAATGTATCCCAGAAGGATGTTTACATATATTTTTGAGAAAGTGTAATCTCAGAAACATTTTTTCTGTGGTATATTCAAACAAAGTATAAATTACTCATTTGTGATAATGATAGGTCTACCTTTTTAATTAGTAGGAATTTCAGTTTGAATGCTTCATATTCTAAAACTATCACAGAAGCAAAAATATTAACTAAAAGACACATTCTGCCTTGTTAATTTTAGTATTTATTTTTTGAGATACATTGGAGTTTATAAAAATGGAGGTTATAGCTTTGCATCTAGGGAAAAAAAACTGCTTTTATCTTGGCTCTATTTTAAAAAAATTGTATTTATGTGAAGATTTCACTATGCTGTGATGGAAATGAAGCATTGCATTTTTGCTGTGGCACCGGGGGTAGAAAGATAACTGCAAAAGTTTCCCAGTTCAAGAAAATTATAACAGAATTGGTGGTTAGAAGTTGTAGCAGATATTTAAAATTGGAAACAGGTTAAAGATGGGTTCAGCTAATTCTAATATCATATCATTCCCATAAACAACTCCCTTGTGAAATTTTATAGCTTGAAATATCTATAATCATACGTTTGGCCTCACATGTCTTTAAGTATCACTCTGTTCTTAACAGAAAATATTTTCAAGATATTTATCTATAGTTAACATCTTTTGCTCTCCTCCTTTTCTTACTTGAAGATATTTTAATAAGACTTTTAGGTCAACAACTTCTGTCAAAATCACCTTATCTGTATTGCTAAATTCATGAAGAACCTTTTCATTTCTTCTAGCAGCATACGTTTTCCAACTTTCTCACTGCACTTTTTCAACTGTATTTCAAATCATTTCACTGTTATAATGTTATAATGTTTCTCTTCTATAATATAGTTACTCTATATTGATTCCTAGAATCTCAATATTGAATAATTCCTGGAAATATTCCTAAGTTTTTTTCCATTTACATAAATATACTCTGATGATTATGGTTTTAGTAATTGTCTAAATGTCAATGCATAATACAAGTATTTCCCAACCTGGAGTTCTCCCTAAATCTTTGAATTTCAGAACCATGTAATATCACCTAATCATTGCCTCTTCCTAAGAATTCAAAAAGCATTTTTGATTTTAACATTTCACAACTTCTGGTGAATAAACATACCTCATATTCTCCCAAATCTTCTCCTTTGGAATCTTCTCTGAACCACTCTGTTCTTCAGTTGTTTAGGCTAAAATTCTTTTCAACCTTAATTTTTCTTAATTATACTTTATTACCTGCAGCTTATTAACATGACCCAACAGCATCATGTCTATTTGGGTCAGTTGTAGTTACATCAAATTTATACCCTGCATCTTGACTCAATTTTCTGTTCGCCATCTAACATCTGGAGGGAAATTATCCATATCTATGTCTAAATCTTTGTGACACTAATACATAGATATGCAGATATATCTTAAAAATGCCAAACATATAATATCATTCAAATTCTTTAAATGGCTTACTAAGCAGCTGAGAGAAAGAAAATCTCATCACATAACCTATCATGTCTTGCAAGATCTATACTGTTCTCTTCAAATCACATTACTTGTCTCAGTTCATGCCCTATTTTTCTCTCCCTTATTCATGCTGCTGTAGTCCCAGTGAACCTCTGGTCTTTGAACATCCTGAAAAATATATGCCTTTACAAATACAAATGTTGGTTCTCTTTGTTTCATTCAGAAAGCTCTTCCACCATAAGAACTGCACTCCCCTTGTTATGCTTTATTTTCCAGGCACTGCCTCAGCAAATTCTTTCCTGTCATCTTATTTAAGAAATGAAACCTTCCTTTCCCTTCAATAAATTATTTTCCTATTTTTTGCTTTGTTTTCACCTATTACACTTACTGATAGCTAACATCGTATCCCTATTTTTTTCTACTCCTTGCAGTAGAAAATGAGACTGGATATTTTAATTTTTACCTCTGTATCCACAGCATAGCATAGTATTGGATATGAATGAATAAATGGTTAAATTTCCCGAGTCCTGTTTTGCTGAAATAGTTGATGAATAAACAAGTCAATTACCTAAACCTGTGAGCAGATTTCAGTATAAAATAAGGATCTAAGTTTCTGAATTTTTGTACAATCTTACACTTTACTATGATTCTGTTTAGATAGTACATATATTAGTTATGAGGAAGAACTTGTTTACTTCCTCTTTTTCTCCAGATGGTGATAACACAGGCAATAGAACTTCTGTTGAAGAAATATACCTGGTCTACCACAGCAGAATACACTGACCATAGGAAACATGGCACATGGCAGCATTTGCCTCCTGAAGGCTCAGGGCACTGAGCAAGGACCATTCTGTAGGACACAAGGTCCGCAGTTCTGTGGCTCCAAGATAGCCTCAAATATGCCTATAGAATTGAGACTACCAGAAGTGGAGGGAAAGGAGTATTAATGTGGGTTCCCATGGGACTATGGTGGAGGCCTGAGTGCCATAGTGATGGGTGGTTGTGGTTAACATACACATGAAGACTGTGACTCTATACCTCTAAATTATACACATTGTAAACTGGCTACTTCAACAACAACAAAATTTAAAATAAAAGATATAATAAGCAACTGATAGTGACACTGATTCATTTCCTATATTAAACGTACAATCCGATAACAGGATGATCTGGTTTTATAGGCGGTATTTACGAGAAGGCTATCTCTTGCCACTGAGTAGCATTGTTGAAATTCTATGTTTAACAAAAGTTATGCCCACACATATTTCAATAAACAATTTGGGGCTTTATTTATAATGTTACAGTGCAGTCTCAATGCAGTTCTCATCTGCTGTGCATAAATAAGGATTTGAAACAGCAGGAGTTGCATATCTATGGGTGCTGAAAGATAAAAGCAGCAAAGGGAGATGGTGTTAGTGTTAAAGGGAAGCAAATATATACCTGGTTTTTCAGGCATGGATGGTTTATGAAATTTGATAATCTAAATTAAAGACTTTACATTTCCAAATTCTCAAATTCATTTAACTTTTTTAAAATACCACTCCTGTCATATGACTTTTGGGGAGACCAAAAGAAAATATACTTGATTTCCTCTCAGATCATGAAAGCTAACTGAATGGCTGAAAACTGTTCAGTACATACATTTGACATGAAGGAAAATTCACAGAAATCAATAAGGAATCTTTTATTTCATGTTCTACAAACTGACTTACTTTTCTAAGATGGCCCTACCTTGGGTGCTGGAATAACCAGTCTCCTATAAAACTCTTAGTTCTACTTTGACATAAAATACTTAACTCCACAATAATTAAATAATTAATACTTATTTATTATCAAAGGAAAGAAACAGATTGGGAATTTGAATGACCATGAACTAGGAAAATGGAGGTCTTTGGCTTTTCAGTAAAAAAAAAAAAAAAAAAAAAAAAAAGACAGTACATGTAGACTCTGGAGCCTCACAGTGTGATTGGCTGATAATAGAGCAGGATGTCCAGATGGTGAAGAACTTGGCACAAGGTGATAAAAAACCTAGGCCAGAAGTCTTTGTACTTCCAAACAGACTCTAGGGATTAAAACAGCATGTGGTTGTATACATATGATAATTTAGAGCACAGCAGAAAATAGCACAACCAAAACATGATTAAAAATGAATATGCCCAGCGGGGAGAAACACCACTGTGCTCAGAAAATAGAAAAGGTGATAAAGTAGTTGTAAAGATCAGTATACTCCATAAACAGCATTTATGCTATGCTACCTTCAGTTGAACTAAGGCTACAGGGACCCTGGTGTTTTATTGAGGAAAGGAAATGTGGCCCCATCCTTGAATATTATCATTGTTGATTATATCAGCATCTAGAAAACTAAATTCTCTTGGTGAAAACTTTATCACTAATGTGATAACTACTTTCCATTCAACTAGGCAATTTCATAAAATTTATAGAACCTCATTAAATGCAGTTTGAATGTACTATAAGAATATGTAGATTTATTTACAGGTTATATATTGAAGCTATTGGCTCTTTCTGCATAATCATATGTAACATGATATCCTTAATATGAATTATTTCAATAAAAATTTTTGATAACTCTGTTCTATCATTAAATAATGGAGTTTATATTTGTCACAGACTCCAGAGTCTTGTCTTGGAGTAGTGGGAACAGCAGAGCTTAGAGGAACAGGAACACAGCCAAGCTGAACAGGACATGGTAGCTGAACATCTATCTTATTGATGAGACATAAAATAAAATTTCTTCTGGATAAAGGCCATGGTGGACAAGATAGTGCAGAGTATAGGGAAGAATTAGATTTGAAGAATTCAAGTTGGGAAGCTTGTGTGTTTTCTTGAAATGGTAGAGTGGGCAGTTAAACAGAGAAAGTACATTACATTTCTTAAATGCTCTGAATTTTTCAAAGACCTAGTCAAGAACTCATCTCTTAACCCCTTTTTACATGACTGAGATAGGTAGTTGTGGTTAAAATTATAAACTAAAGTGACGGGACAGGGCGGGGGGGAATTACAAGGGAGGGATAAAAATATATATATATAAATCTAAAAAAAAAAAATAAAGTGTTGTAGAAAATAAGGCTGGAGAGTATAAAGAAATTAGTAACAGCATGAGAATAAAAACTGAATTATTTGATTTAGTCAAGTCTTTTAAAGTATATTCTTATATTCTCCTCTATTAAACTTTGGGTGATTTTATATATATATATATATATGTGTGTGTGTGTGTGTGTGTGTGTGTGTGTGTGTGTGTGTGTGTGTGTGTATAAAATATGGTATTATCACATAGCATGCAAGGTAAGCTCTTGGTCAATCCTTGACTGAGAAAATGAGAAAAAATTTTAGTTTCTGAGTGTAACCTATAATTTGCATTTGATCTTGTAAATTCAAGGATGAAGTAATTACAGCATGCTGCATATAGTTAAAACTTGGACATTTATTTTATACACTAAAAATATGCAGATTGAAAAGAGGTCAATTACAGTCACACTGAGAATGGTAGTGACAATTTGCGACGGGGAAAAAAAATAACTATTTTACATTTGAAATAGTATGTGATTTCAACTTGAAGATGATACCAGATTTTGTAGACTGGAAGAAGAGTAGAAAATACTAAAGTGTTCATAAATAGTAAAATATGAAATTAAAAGCTTAGTGTTTTACTCTGTGTCCATTTATCTGCCTAAACAAACCATGTAACATATAATACTTTATCCATTGTAAAGAATGTGAAATGGAAGACACTCTTCCTTAACTCAGAGAAATTGTGAAAAGCTAAAAGGAAAATTTTTCTAATATAATAAATAATACATTTATTTATTTTTGATATTTCCAATCACTTGAAGACTGAGTACTATTTAGTGCTACTTGTAGACCAGTTTTTCTCCACTACCAATCAGCAACTACTTTGTGAACATCCTCAACATAATATCAGTCTCTTAAAGTACAATGTTAAACACTCAAAATGCAACCCTACTTGACTTCAGCAACAAGCTCAATGTCATCCACTGTCTTTGGCTATATTGTCAAAATTCTTTATAACTTCAATCTCAATACAAATCTTCTGCTACCAGAATTCATACCTCATAATACATCCATCTGTTTCAATGTGATTTCTATACCACTGAAATCATGTTCCAATAGAAGAGCTATTTGGAAATGATCCATCTTAGATAGTTCATACATGAAACATGAAAATAACATGTTTGTGTTAAAATAACATGTTTATTAAATTTATTCTTTAAAGATTTTCCATCTAATGTCTCTTCCGATTCCACAGTTAATTATCTTGGCCACTGCATTAATGAGTGACTGGTTGATTAATTTATTTAAATTTTACTAGTTATTGTTACTGATAAATACTACATTAGGGTATTGGGATTTGAGGAATTTTAGACAGAAACAAATTTGATAAATACAGTAACTTTCTTTAGGAAATTTAATTTAGTAAGTTCTAGAAAATACAGTTTTGTTATTAGTTGGATACCTGTAGCAAATTACAAGACAAATGCAGCAATGCCAGGGGAGATTGTTCACCAGGTGAGCATAAGGTCTTTGTTCTCAATTACAGAGATGTGTGTGTGTGTGTGTGTGTGTGTGTGTGTGTGTATAGAAGATGCTATCCAGACATTTCAGTTTGGGAATGCATTAGCTGTAAAGGACAGACAGACTGAAAGAGATGAAATGAGATTTTTTATCTCTGACAGGAAAAAAATAGTTGATGCCAAAGTAACCTCCCCCAAAGAATGGAAGTCACCACTGGTCACAGCATAGAAACTTGACTAACTCAGGTGCACCATAGCGCAGAAGAGAAATGAGCACAAAAGCAAGAGTGTCAGAATATTTTTATTCCATTACAATAAGAACACTGAAGGGCTTTGTATGTTATTAGATCATCTAGATAAAAATCAGAACTGTACGAAAGGCAGAAAATTTACCTGACAGTGACTAAACCACTGAATATAAGTTTTTATATTCTGAACCTTATGATATAACATGTTGACAGGTGAAACTGTATTTTATTTCTCCCTTCAAGACCCAACAAGGTGGAAAGTTTTGAGTAGACTTGGATCTTTCATAGAAGATACAAAGCTAAGCTTCCTATATGCATGTAAATGAGTTTATTTTGAATAAATTTTTAATTTTGTTATTACTATTTTCCTTCCTCAAAATATTTCTCTGTACCTTATTGACCTCAGTAAAATTATTTTAAAATGAAAGTTTTCTAAGACATAAAACTTTATAAAATCAAAAGTGTGTCATCTAAGTGATGATACCTGACACCCCTAGTGGATGACATCTCTTCAGAATAGCAATTCTTTTGGCATTAGCTATAAAGACACTTCATAGGTATCATAAAGAATGTAGTTCTATTCCTCTGGGTCTATACCTTGAATTTCTCCTAATTCTATCTCTTTTACCATAATTGTCTACTGGTAGCATTTCTACAGCCATGCATATTTTTAGCATGAAGGGAGAATTAGTGATATCCCACCTGTCAACCAACAATAAAAACAAAAAATCTCAATTGAAAAGGTTGGAGTTTGTGATGATGAGAGTTATCAGAACCATCTGTGGCAGAAATAATACAAAGCCATTCATATAGAACTTTCCAACAATTACCAAAGAGAAAAATATTTAATATGATTCCTACATCGAGTAAACCTGAAATAACAAAATAGTTATATATTTACAAAGGGGAAATAGATTATAGGTGGACTTCAAACCTAACCCTGGCTGATCCCAGTCTACCATGCTGAGAATTTAGTTTTAAAATTTATTCTTGGAATAAGAGCAGATGTCTAACTTTGATTAAAACACTTTAGGATAATGTTTGAAAGCCTGTGATGTTATGCAAATGAAATAATTGTCTTTGTTGGATTATCTTCAGAAAAATTTCTAACCAACAACTGTCTACATTATCAAGGAAATTTTGAATGTTCCAGAAGAAATGTCTTGGCTCTACAACTTAAGAATTGTTAGTGCCTTCTAGCTGGAAGTTGGAATGACATAAAATGTTTTATAATGAGTTTTTAAAACTAAATCAAAATATCACAACAGCTGGCATTTATATTTTAAAGAACAAGGCAGGGAAAGAAAATTTAAATATAGCAAAACAAAGACATTTGAGTTTTGAAAAGAATGTAGGAAAATGCAGTTCAGAGAAACAGTCTAAGTATTTCATTTATTGATGTTACAATTATATATAGTATTTTCTACTGTTTTTCACACTATAGATAGGAATGTCAACAAATTTGTTATGAAATGAGAAAATGCAAATTGAATATGTTAATGATTGTTGTATGTGAAAACCAATTTGAATAATTATCAAAATAACCTTACAGTGTTTATAGAAAACTTTTAATAAAAAAAAAGTTTTTTTTCCCATATCCCTTATGGCTCGATTTTTTAAAAATGAATGCTTCTTTTGATTCACTTATTTTCTCAGCTATGATAAAGATTTACACCTCAAACATCCATCAACCTCACCTTTCAGATTTAATAATGTCAGTTTTTGATTATATCAGGGCCTGTTACACTGTCATGACATTGTGAATAACTTTCTCTACTCAAAAAAGGTATTCTACATATTTTTTTTGTGTGTGGGGCTTATATCCTACAACCTTTAATTCTAAAACAATGTCATTATATCAAACAGACAAACAAGGTGATGGAATAAAGGAATAGTGATAAAACATAAAACAATAAAATCCCAATATAACAGAATTAAATAAACCACCTGGCAAAGATCTCAAGACAACAGTGATAAAAATTCTCCCTGAAATTGAAGCTTGAATGAACTACAACTGAGACATAGAAATTAATTATAACATTTCAAGTAGAAATATAAAGCTGAGGTACAACACAACCATTGAACTAGAAATCTGATAGAGGCACTCATCAACAGACTACCTAAATCAGTAGATAGAAACAAAGAGATTGTCAGATAGACAAAAATTTATCATTACCAAATCGATTTTGCAAGTGTTTTAAAGGAATTTCTATAAAATGAAAAGTACATGCATTTAAAATAACTAAAAACACTAAATTCAATAATTAAAAATGCAAACACACAAACTGAAAGAACCATCAACCATCTTCTTGGATCATAATGGCATGAAGCTAGATCTCAAGTGCAAAATCTAGGACAAATCTCAAGCATAAGGAAACAAAAATATAAACTACTGAATACCTATTGGGTCAATGAGCAAAGACACATTTCCAAAATACATAAAGAAATAAAGAAAAAGAAAAGTGATTAGAACCTATGATACACAGAGAAAGTGATTGAGAGGAAAGAAGTCTATATCCAACAAGAAAAATTTAAAATAATTTTATACCTAAAGGAACTAGAAAAAGAATGAATGTTAGTGAGAGGAAGAAAATAAAAGTTTGATCAAAAGTAAATGAAAACAGAAACGATGATGAAACAGAGTTGGTCATTTTGAAAGATACATAAAATTGAGTTTTAGATAGGTTCAATAGGGGAAAGTGAGAAAAAAACTCAGAAATGAAAGAAAGGATAGCACAAAAATTAGAAAAACTGAGACTCTGAAAACATCTCTGTAACAACAAATTTGATCATCTAGAAAAATTCAAAGAAGCACATTACCTTTTAAGATGGAAACAGGAATAAATAGAAAACCTGAGCAAACTCATCATGAGTTGGAAATTAAAAGTCTCCCCAAAACAAATACTCAGATCCAGAAAATTTCACTAGTGATTTCTATCAAATTTTCAAGGTCTAATATCTGTCCTCTGAAACTCGAATAGAAGAGAAATTAATGCTTCCAAACATTCCAGTGCTAGGTACCAGGTGGTTGGGGAATTTTGTTGGTGGTTGTTTTTTGTTCCCTAATAGCCTTATAACTGGAACTTTCCTGGGTGATGGCAAGCTCCACAAAACACCTTTGTTTTACTGAATGCCGCTTTGTCCAAGATCTTTGTTGCTCACCTGGCTCTTTCCTGTTCTCAGTATTGGAAAAACTGGACAACTACATACAAAATAAAGAAACTGGACCATTTTCTCAAGCTACACACAAAATTGGATTCAAAATAGATTAAAGATTTGAATGTAAGATCAAAAACCATAAACTATATAGAATAAAACAGACACACTAGTATCACTGACATTAGCTTCAAGTATATTAGAATTGTCTGGGAGTTTGACTTCACATGCAGAGACAACAAGCAAAATTAAAGAAGTGTAACTCTAAAGAGCCAGGTGCAGAGAGAGAGAAAGGATGAATGAGAGAGATTGACATAGGGGTGGGCTGCCAGAAGCATGGCTAGTAGCAACTCTAAGGTATATCATTAGGCCTTTTAAAGGGTCTAGGCCAGGGAAAAAAAGTGACCAAGAGAATGTTTTTACGACTAATTAACTAAGGAAGACTAATGACTAGAGTACAATAAAATTGGGTAAAACATTAGTTCCTGTGAGATAAAGGCGGGCAGGAGAATTCACGCATAAATTTGTTGGTAACTCCCAAGAAATGTTTCTTAAGGTAAACATTGGAGGAATGGAGAAGCTGTTCTCTGTTCTCTGAATGTTTGTCATGCTAGTCCTGTCTTCAGTGTTCTGAAGACAGATAAGAGTGAAATGAAGTATTTCTCATTTCACAGCTTGAACCTAGTTTGGTCTCAACTGGCAGCCTCTCACATTAAGCAATCAAATTAAAATTCTCTTGCATTTCTTAAAGAAAACAGTAAAGGTTTACCTGCTGAGTGATAAAAGTTATTTTCAGAATATGTATCAAAGGGTTAACATTTAAGTATCTATTAATAACTCATAATATGCAACATAACAAAAGAGCAACCTGATTAGAACATGAATAGAGGACTGAAAATACTATTCTCTTAAGGAAACATCCCTCTGTCCAACAAACAAATAAAAAAGATTTCAACATCTATTATGGAAATACAAATGCAAATAAAAATGATATATCATCTCACACTTGTGAGATGGCTAGTTGTATTAGCTATGATGTAGACAAGAGGACCCTTATCTACTATTGGTGAGAACCTATGGAAAACAATGTGCAAATTACTCAAGAAAATAAAAAACAGAACTATCATATGATTCAGTTATTCAACTAAGTGGGGATTATCTGGAGAATATACAAACACTAATTCAAAAAGATATATGAACCCTGAGAGTCAGTGCAGCATTATTCACAATAGCCAAGATATGACAATAATTCAGGTGCTTGAGGATCAATGACTGGATAAAGGAGATGTGATATACACAACAGAATGTTACTATGACAAGTGTTGGCATGGGTGTGGACAAAATGGAACACTCATACTGACAGTGGGAGCGCAAACTTGTCCAGCCACTATGGAAGACTACATGGAAGACCCTCAAACAACTGAAAGAGGAATTATCATTTAACCCAGCCATCCCACTACTGGGAATATATTCAAAGGACACAAAAAACACTAATTAAAAAGGACACCTGTACATAAATATTTATTGCAGCATTGTTTACAATTGCCAAGATATGGAAGCAACCCAAATGCCCACAAACTGATGAATGGCTAAAAAAAAAAAAAAAAAAAAAAAAAAAAAAAAAAAAAAAAAAAAAAAAAAAAAAAAAAAAAAAAAAAAAAAAAAAAAAAAAAAAAAAAAAAAAAAAAACAAATGTGGTATATGTACACAATGGAATATTACACATCAATCAAATAAGACTAAGTTATGTCATTTAAAGCAACATGTATGGAGCTAGAAGGAATTATATTAGCAGAAATATGTCAGAAAGAAAAAAGAAATGGTCTCACTTATATGAGAGATATAGGAAACAAACAAATAAGAAAAATGTAAAAATGCCAATAGAGCTGAACCATGGATCAGGAGAGGGGAAGGAGAGAGAAAATGAGGGAGGTGGTGAGCAGGGAAGATTAAGATAGTTGACAGGTGTTGGGGAGGTGGGAGGACCTTGGGGTAGACAATGATACACACACACACACACACACACACATATATTTACAAACAGAATACCAGTACTCAACTACAAAAAACAAACAAAAAAGTAAAAAAACAGGTAGAGTTATTCCTACCAAAATTTTATTTAACCAACTATATCTGAAATGTTACCATTTAAACATATAATCAAAGATATGAATGGCACATTTTTATATTTATATACTTTCCTTCAAAAACTGATATGTAGTCTTTGCTTCAGTGGATCTCATTTTGGACTAGTCACATCTCAAGTCCTCTAGTCTCATTTGAACAGTGGTTATCATTACCCAATGATAGCCAGGTTTCAGGTATCAGGTTTCCATAACCAGTTCCATTATCTAATTTTGTACATAATTATCATGCCTAGGCAAGCAGAAGATAGGTCCTACATAAATTCAGATTCATAACTGGAGCACCCTTATTCTCGAAAATGGAATCACAGAGATAAGTATTGGAGGTTACTGTTGAATGTTTATGTAGTCCTTCCTATACTCAGCAGCTCCCCCTCATTTTTGTTGAAACCTAATCCCCAAAGTGATGGTGTTAGGGACTTTTGGAAGGCAATTAGATCAGAAGGGTAGAAGCCTCTGGTAGGATTGGGCCCTTGTGAGATTGACAGGATGACGCTTACTCTTCTGTCTGTTCTTCCGGCCAAGTGAGAACACCAAAGGTTGCTGCAGTCTACATGTCAGACGCTGACACTGAACACACAATCTGCTGATGCTTTGATTTTCAGCTGTGAGAATTTTTTTTTTTTTGTCTTCTTGACAGGGTATTCTGTAAGAACAGCTCAAACAACTCATCATTCAGATTGTGTAGTAAACTGATTTCTCCTCAGAAACGCACATCTGTCCATTTAGTAAAAGGAGGTGGGAAGACTTTAAAAGCAGCTTCTGGGCCTCAGTGATTAAAAAGCAAAGGAAGAGAATACAAAGATCTGCAGAACAGGCCATCACATCAGTTGGTAATTCTTCTCTGTCAGCGGTGTTCACAGCTAGGATTTTCCTCAACACTATCTAGATTTGTAGATCCATTGCTCATGACAACTGGATAGACTTTTGAAATCTGAATCCATGCAGCTGTATTTTAGGAACTGGTTTTAGGTATGCAACTACTGTCTGATATTCATATAGCCAAAGATTGTCCTTGGGCAAAGAAGACTGTCATTAAAAGAGGAATGCCTCAGTTTAAGACAAATAAAAGAACTATTTCAAATAAAAAATAAAAAGATTACTATGATGTAGAAAATACAAAATCTTGCCATATGAGACTGCATAAATAGACTTAAGGAATTATGCTATGTGAAATAAATTAGATGCAAGAAAGACAAATACAGTATAATTTTACTAATATGTTGACTATAAAGAACTAACCAACAAGCAAAACAAAATTTCTTACATTATGGCACCAGGAAGCTTCTCTCAGAGGGAAAGAGGGTGGATGATATGAGTAGAGTGGGTTGATTACATGGTTTCACTAGAGTTCTCTAGAGCTCTCTGGTAGCGGGTATTGGGTGACATATACATCTGGTGGGGGTGTGAAGTTATATTTCTGAAATTTATACAATGCAAATTATACAAATTATACAAATTTATACATGTTACTCAAAGAAATAAAAGGGAAAATTTAAGCCTAGGCCTATAGTAAATTCTGAGACATTTAAGCTAAAAATTACCAACTTCTGAATCATGGCTATATATTATTGCAACAAAAGATGTTTATCTGTGGAGTAAAAGCAACTTTCAAATTCTATTATATGAGCAGGTAATTCAATTTGTCACATTCCTTTTTCTTGTAGTCTACAAAAAATAATTTACAAATAAAGCAATGTCTCAATCACAATGCAATGCAAAGAAAACTGAAAATGACATTTAGTTACTGGTTAAAGGGTCCTTGCAACGTTAAAACAAAGCTTTATTTAAAAAATCACTTTTGATAAAAATTATCAGGAAGCAAGTTGCTTAATAGAAGCAATTAATGCTGAGTAAAGGAAAAGCCATGCCAGTGAAGACAATCTAATAATACCAGCATGTAAAATTATAGTGTGTAAAATTCTGGGATAAGTTGCAGCATACAAAATTTCAATGATTACAATCTCAGTCAGCAGGAAAAGTCTGTATGATCATGAAAAGATTTTAATAATGGAAAAACAGCAATTTCTCTATTCAGATGATGAGTAAATAGACTTCAGCAGTAATTGTCATTTTCCAAAATTTTTAAGATTTGTAAATGCTGCTGAAATTAAGGAATTTTTTTTATATAGTGAGTAACTGCTTGAGAAAAGAAATGTTGGGGTATACTTAGCTTGTTTTTCTAACTAGAAACAAAGAGCTGCCATCAAATACAGTTATTAATATGGTCATACCTCTTCATGTGTTACTACACCACACTATTGATATCTGTATTATTGGTGTTCTGTGATTAAGTTTCAGAAGAAGTTTCACTGTTAAAAAACATAAAAGAATATTCTGCCATAATGATGTACAACTCTTTCTCCCCCCTCTCAACACAGATACTGATATCAGCCATTCTGGATATTGCTATGAAAGTTACTAACTTTATTACTCAAAGATGAGTTCCTCTTAGTCCATTTTATAATTGAGAGCAGATCCTATCAAAAAGAACACAAACAACAAGTGCTTGAGAGAATGAAGAATTAAAAAGAAGCCTTGTAGACTGCTGGTTACAATATAGACTGAGCTGGGCACGGTGGCTCATGCCTGTAAGCTTCAGCCTATGAAGTGGCCGGGGCTAGGGATCGCGGTTTGAGCCCCACCTGGGGCCCGTAGCAAGACCTAGTTCCAAAAAAAAAAAAAAAAACAGTTGGATGTGGTGGCACGTGCCTGTAATCACAGCTACCTGGGAAGCTGAGGCTGGGGATTGCTTGAGTCTGTGGTACCCCGGGCAACAAGAGCCTGCAGTTCCACAGGCAAAAATAGCGAGACCTAGTCTCAAGAAAAAAAAAAAAAAAAGACTATAGACTGGTCGTATGGAAAACAGCATGGAGATTTTGAAACATATTCAAAATACTTCTGCCATATGTTCCACCAATTGCAGTTCTAGCTATCTGCCTGAAGAATGTATAACACCAATTTAAAGGATATGTGCACCCCTATGTTCAATATAGCACTGTTGATAATATCTAAGTTATGTTAGTTGCATGTGTCCAGAAACAGATGAATGAATAAAGAAGATGTGGTATATACCTAATGGAATATGACTCAACTATATAAAAGGGAAAAAAATGAAATGTTGCCATTTTCAATAACATGGATATTGGATATTCACGTATTCACATGGATAAGTAAAATATCAGAAGGAAACTGGCATATACCAACGTTTTCACTCATGGAAAATACAGAAAACAAAACAAAGGAAGACACGAAGTTAGACAAAAACAACCCCTATAAATCTGATATAGAATTAGGGCTACTGATGATGGTTGCTTTAATGGTGGGTGTGTTGTAGTAACACATGAAATAGTATGCCCTGATAACCAAAATATACGGTGTTGTATGCTGACATTACTTCTATAAAAATAATAATAAATACTGACCATGAGGGAAGGAGAAAAGAAATCCTGATGGTCTAGTGAAGCAAGACTTAGTGACAGAATGCTTTCAGCAAAAGGTCATTTGCAGGAATATTTACAAGAAGAGTAGCTGTACTTTGTTTAGAGCTTTAAACATAAAGAATGTATTTATAAATGAAGTGCTTAAGAAACAGCTTCAATACATGAACCAGTTGAACCTGCAATACTTTGAGGAAAATGACTTCAAATGACAATATCCCTGGCTTTAAAGGGAAACTAGATCTTTGGGAAAATCATGTTACACATATACAAAATAAATAATTGATCCTACTGCTTAAGGTTGAGAGGAAAGGACTCAATATCTCAAATATTACTGAAAGTCTGGAAGAGCACAGATTAAAATTGCCAGCATTTACTTCCCCTTTCTAGAATGAGTGAGTTTGGCTTTCTTCTGCTCAGTCACTGAACTAAATTTTGAAAAGACAAAGTCAGTGAGCTTGTCATGTGATCACACTCTGGTTGAGATTTACTGCTATCTCAGGCAAGCAGTAAATATCTTCCACAGTTTCTGTGAAAGAAAAAGATACTGACATTCATCAGAGGGTGTGAATATATTGCTATTGTTTCTACATTATTTTCCCATTCTTTTTTTCTTAGAAGGCTAGAACATTAGGTTTGACAGACACTCTGGAAGGCACTTCACGTACTTCTGGAAACAAAAGATCTGTAACCAACAGCAGCTTAGTCCCAATGTGTGAACCAGAAAGCAACCGTTGAAGCCCTGCAAAGCACAATGATTATTCATCCACTTTTCTGATAACTCTTCACCCATACTCAGTCATAATTTCCAAGGTAATCACATACATAGGTAAATATATCTGTTCATTTAGGTTTAAAATCAGCACAGCCCTGACTATAAGGAAAAGGAAAGGGAAAACAAAAGCACGGTATTTCCGGGGCAAATTTCTGGCCCTGATTTCTGCCCATTCCTAACAAATATATCCTATCTAGCATCATCTCCCAAGTCTACAACAAATCAGACAACCAGCTCTCACAAGTTCTCTCTCCACCCTCAACCATGCCTAAACCAGTCCCACCCTCCTGCAGACGAAGGGGCTTAAACCAGGTTCAGAGAAGATGCCTAGTGCCTCTCAGTCTAGTCACAGGGCACATTCAGCGTCAATTCTAAACCCACAATTGAACTCCCAAGCTTCCCCTTGGCTTTTAGGCAGGCTGTTGCTTAGACCTGATGAGCAGACAAGAGGACCTGAAAGCTCAAGCAACCGGAGAGGCAGCGTTTTTCTGAAGTCTTACATATGTGGCCGTTTGTTCAGCAAGCATCTTAAAGAATGAATTCCCTAATTTCAATTAAAAAAGATGTTTTGTATCTCAAATTTGACTAAAGTATTTGTTCAGCAAAACTAAGCATAGATTTCACTTGACAGATGTTTATATTATGGAGTTTAATTTTTATATCTACATAAGTCTACATAGCGTTTAAAGAACAAACACCTTTATATGACAACTTTGCAGTTATTATGGCTATAAATTAGCCCCTATAATACCACGTAATGAATGATTTTTCTTCAAAGTCTCACCTAGATTTGTGACTTGGACTAATTTGCATCCCTATTGTTTTGGACTATAAATGAATAAATTTGTTATTGCACACTGTCAATAACATTAGTGAAAATTAAGTTACAACTTATAGCAAAAGTTACTGTAGTTAACCTACCTTAAAACATTTCCTATCTTTCCTTAAGTCAGTAATTTAACAAAAACCCATTTTTTGCCTTATGATTCATTAAATGTATGAACAATAACAGAATTCAAGATAAGCTAGGACTACCTTATTTTTTTAAGCAAACTTGCCTTAATTTTAGAAAAAAAAGAAACTTGAAAGTGCCTTTAACTCAAGCTTTACATATTCACTCCATTAATGTATTATAGAGCAGAAATCTCTGATAAGAAAAAGTCTTTTGGTGTATACAAAAAGTCTTTTTAATGGAAAAACTAAATTTTCTATCTTTGCCTTACTGACTTGCATTTAAACTATATATAATTTATGGAAATAAGACACTAAATTAAAATTAGGCTAATAAATTGGCCAAAATAAGCATATCTACAGGAAAATATATTCTCTAGTTAAAATAGCACTGAAATTCATTATTTTAATATTGTATATAGGTACAACTTATTGACCTCATTAAATAAGAGTCACAGATGTAACTTTTTTTGTGTACGCATGAATTTTAGAAATTATTTCAAGGATTTCTCCAAGGTAAAAAGATTGACAACTATTTTCTCTTTTGTAGGTTATATAAAAAGTATTTTCCTATATTAATTTTTAAAATGCTCCAGCATAGACTTTGTAAAAAGAATATTCTCTTACATTACCAATATGTAAGAAATCAACATTCATACAGTGCTATCTTCCAAACCACAGAATTCCTTTAAGTTTTGCTAAATATCACATCAGTGTACGCTTTTCATTTTCAGGCCATGAACAGTGTTGCTTTTTATTTATTTTTAGTCAACGAGTTTATAACATTTTATATGACTTAAAGGTATAGGAAGGATCACCCCTTCCAGTAGTTACCACACTACATACCCACACATAACAAAGATATCCATGGTCCTCCACACAATCTGTTGTGTTCCCTCTCCGCTCAGCTCTTTTCCCTCCTCACCTGGTAGTCTTATTTTCACAGTTAGATTTATAGGGATTATTATTGGTTTCTCTATATTCCACTGTTAAGTGACATTATCTGGTATTGTTTATTTCTTCTGGTTTATTTCATTTAGCATCACACATTCCAGTTCCATTCATGTTGTCCCAAATGACAAGATTTTATCTTTTTATTTTTTAATAGTTGAGTTTTATTCATTCTATTATATAAATATAACACATCTTCCTAATATATTCATCTGTCTTTGGACACTTAGGATGTTTCCAGTACATATTCAGTACACTAACATATTTATCTTTGAAAAGATATGTATTACCAACACAGCTCACATCTGAAAGGTCTATGTTTGAATCTGACACCAGTAGTTTGCATTTTCAGAAATATAATTTCTGTATTCTCTTCTAGAAAAGGTGGTTCAATATACTGCAGTCTTGAATTTTTTGCTGTTTACCTTTTGTCTAAACTCAATTTGTTAGCAGGGTTCACTATAATAACTACAATGTCTCTGTGTTCATGGTGATTCATTGGGAATAATAGGTGTGAGCTAGGTGATTTCTTACTAATTTCTTTTAGACCTTAGCTATGTAGACATTGCTGTTTGACAGCAACAATTTGTGCCAAAATAGCCTTTAGCAATTCTTCCACAAATTTTTCAGGAAGTGGAAAGTCTCACTACATCTAAATTGGAGAAACATGGTTGATTCCTGAGTCTTAATCTAGGAGATGAAAGATAGTAACATATCTCCAGTATGAAGGGTTGATTCCTCATATTATTGTGAAATCTGTTTATAACTTACTTCTTACAGTAGTTAAAAAATGCCTATTGGGTGGCTATTCTGATAAAAAATGTTAATTTTTGGGAATACAATAATGCACAAAAACATTCTGGTGTTTGCCTTAATGAAAGTTGCAGTTTAGTAATTAAAAATCAAATGTGACAAATTGTTTTAAAAGGCAATAAAAATGAATTGAAGTTGTTTAACAAGTATTTTTACTTTACTAAATTAATACTAACTAGAATGTAGCTACTCCTCTTTCATACTTCTCTTTCATAAACTTGTGCTCATAACTTTTTCAAAAGCTTATGACATGATTTAACTAAGGTATTTGATTTGGTTAATTTTAATCTTACTCTACATATCTCTAACTTCAGTAATACATAGGCATGAGAAAGTGCTTGTTTAGTATTAGGATGCACTTGTTTACATATCATTTAAAATGGTGGTTCAGTTTATACATTTTGTGACATCAATTGAATTCCCAACTTTCTAGGATATTCTGTTCCTATATAATAGTACCATTTATAAGACCATGTCAGTATTAGTGTTTAATGAATAAGCACTAAATTAGGAGATTAAAGTTGAGTAATAGAGGAATCATTTACATGTCAAATGTCCTCAATTCCGGAAATACAGCAATGAATTATCGAAGAGCATATTGCCTTGACTCACTTTATCTTATCTGTATAGCTTAAAATTCAGTCAACAAATATCAGATTGATAGGCATTATAGAGCTAAACCCTCTGAACCAGTGTGAGGAATTTTAACTAAATAAGTTTTTCAGACTCTATTCTTATGTTTGGTCCAGTCTGCAAGAGCTAAATTAGTCAATAGAGAGGCTATTTACTGGCTTGTAAATGTCAAGAAGCTTACTGAAAAAGATAAAACAAAAAGTGAAAATTTATTTAGGTAATATGATATTTAAACCTCATTCACACAAAAGAAAACCTCATCTATAAGCAAATTTTAAAAAAAAAGGTCCTATTTTTTTGCAAGCTTCCCAACAAAGAAATAGTAAATGAAGAGATGTTTTCCTTTTATGTTGTTCCCTATAATTTTCACTTTTGAAAGAGTACGTGTGATGAATGCATTTAACTGTATTTTCTAAAGACATAAACCCATGATCCTTAATATCCACATCTCTTGTATCATCATCTATTGAATGAATATAATTCTTAAGTGTGGGATTTTTGTTCAGCGGTTCATCATTTGATGCTTCAATCCAATGGTATTAATTTCCAATTTAATTTTAGATCTTTCTACAAATTTGTTTTAGGAAGGTTACTTCCCCCTTAGACATTCCTTCATTTACATGCAGAACCTGAAGATCAGAATTTGAACCCAGAATTAAATGTTTTAAAATAATTAATCCTGAATATATATGAAAAATAAAAAAATATTACCTTGGAGTAAATACTATATTTTTGCAAAGGTTTTATATATTGAGGAATGTTGTTTATAATGTCTTAGCTTTAAAACAGGAAAAAATAAGTTCAGAAAGATAATGAATAAAAATAGTAAGTGATCATTATAATACAGAAACTGTCCAAACTGTTTTTGGTACATAGTAAAGTGAGGAATAATTCAGTGTTTATAGTCATTTTTCAAGCGTGATGCTTTTCTAAGGAGTCTGTTGGGATTGTGAACAAAGTATATAAAAATGGACTTTATGGCATTTAGAAATGTGTAGTCATCTGAGAAATCTGTCTTTTACAGGTGGTACCATTAGAAGAAATTGGTTATTAAAGTAAATGATTATGTACCTTCAAAAGTTGAAAGATATTATTCATGAAAATATCTATTTGTGACCAGATGAACTTTCAGAATATTACAAATTTGAAAATATATTGATTATAAGATAAAGTGTGCGAGCTGGAAAATTGAACAAAACCTGAAAAAAATTGTGTTCTTTATCCTTCAATCAGGATGAACAAAATACCAACCAGCTCTATTGATTCTGCAAAATCATTTTCTGTATGGTATGCCAAAAGATATAACATGATCAGCATAAAGAAAATGAGATTTTTTTCAAGCATATCTGAATGCTAAAGGTAATGTGTTTCAAATAAAATTATAGCTTGGTTTCTCTTAGTGTGTTTAACATTCCACCAACTTTCCATTGGCGCTGGACAAAGTATTGCTTTAAATTGAGCAAGAAAGCAGTATTATGAGAGTGAGATGGAACATAATGAAGATTTTTTCAATCTATATCTGCAGCTTGCCAAGAACGCTGACCAAACTTTCTTAGTACAGAACAGCTTGTGCCACTCAATTGCATAAAGAAAACATAAATAATAAAAGCAAAGCCAGCTTTTAAACATCCAAGTAAGAATAGTTTTCAATGAAATGCAAGATTTTTATAATCTTAGAAACTCTCTCCCAGAATTTGTTTGCTTTGTACACTAGTATTCACAAGGATTGAAAACAAATTAATATGTTTTGCTAGTTTTTGGATGCACCAAATTCAAATTAAGTGAATATTACATGTTGTGTTCTAGTGAAGTAACTATTTCATCTCCTTACTGAGCAATAAGCTTAACTAACTGAAGTCTTCCAGTTTTAAAAGTCACTTCATGGGTTTGAATAAAATTGCTAGTTTTGCATTTGTTCTTAAAAACAGTTAAAAATCCGAGAGGGTCACATAGACAAATGTATATAAAAATGGAATAAATCATATGTCATCATCAGAAAACTGTCACTCATAACTTTAATTTTTCCTTTTCAAGTCAGTAATCATTTATTATGATACTAATTTTATTTAATTTTTAGAACCTCAACTAAAATTAAAATCCACCCATGAATTTGTTTCAAATCTAAAATCTTCTTAAATCTAGACTTTTAACCTAAAGTCAATTTAAAAATCAATTGAATTAGTTACTGGTAAATAACCACATGTCAAGAATTATATAATTATACTATTGAATTTAAAATAAAAGTATCATGAACTACAACAATACGATAAAAGAATATCTATCAGTCATCTGTGTGCAGAGACACAACAGGCAAGAATCTTTCTATTTTAGGATACACTTAAGGATTATAAGGTACTTCTAGGAAATACACTTTAACTCATATCAACAGGATTTTCATGGGAAACAAGCAATGGAACTTGAACATGTACGGGGAGAAAATGACATTAGCCTGCAGAAACTTAACATACACCATTGATGCTGACCATTGATTTTGAAAGGACCTCTTAGTAAGTATATGTTATTAAGAGATAGCATCAATAAGGCAGATTTTAGAGTGTTATGAATATTGCTATAGATAAATGAGGCCTAATTTTGTACTCACAAACTAAAATTTAAATATATCAAAATTAATGTTGCATATATTTTGGGAAACTTTAGCAGAAATGGCATCTAGGTACACTGGAGTTTGAAATCTATGCATCTTCTCTTTCCTCTTCCTCCCCCCCTTCTCTCTTTTAATCCATTATATGCTGCATACAATAAAACATAAAGAAAACAGAGTTCTACAATTTAATGATGTGTCAGAGAAATAATGCAGTTAATCAAGGCACAAAAAGAAAAGAAACAAAATTATGTCTATCACACCAGTCCCTCTCAAACTCAATTTCTAGCTTCCCAATCAACATTACCCCTATCTTGACATGTAAACCTATATATATATAGAGAGATATAGACATAAAGATTTAAAATTCCTAAAGATCATTACATATCATAAATGATAAGTAATTTTAGGTCTCACTTTTTTCATTCAAACTTTGAGATTCATTTGTGCTGTTGCACATTGTTGCAGTTTTATTTTTAGTCATGCATGGAGCTACATTCTATATGAATAGTTTAACTATCCATCCTATTGTTAAGAGGTATTTGTGTTACTTCAATTTTTGATTTGATATAATATTAATAAGAGGGACACATCACTGGTCTGTAGATCAACTTTTAAGCCGATCTTCACTTTTATGTTCAGTGAGATTTTTTTCCCTCACATTTTATTATTTTGTCATTTATTGACATACCTATGTAAATTTGTGGGTACATTTTCACATCACCATATATGCACATGTTTCACTCATCCTCCAACAAAATCCCATCTAATGCCCTGTGCCCGTCCTCCTCCTGACCTTATTCCTTTCTGCTTTCCCTCTTCACTCTGGTAACCAGTATACATTACATAGTTTAAATTACATTTTTCCTGTGCATTACCACAGCAAAAATAGAATTTTTTATATATGTGCTTCCTTTCCCCACATAGAAGTGAGACCATCTACCTGTCTTTTACTCTTTTACTTATTTCACTTAGCATAGTCACCTCAAGATTCATTCACTTCATTTTAAAAGACACTTTCAATACACTGGGTATCTATTTCATAATATCTTTCTGAGTAGCATTACACTGGGTATCTATTTCATAATTTCTTTCTGTGTTTATTTTTAATATATTACTTAGTAAATCTTTACCTACTATGAGGCCATAAAGGGATTCTTCTATATTAACTTTCAAAAATTATGTTTTACCCTGATCTAGCTTTGTAATTTAATTTTACAAGATATAAAACACCAATTTTTTTTTCTGTAAGATTAGCCAGTTGATGTAGCCCCATTTGCTTTTCCCAAATATTTTTTAATACCAACTTTTCATAAATTAGGACTAGGTCTGTCTCTGAATATCATTCTCAGTTACTCTAGTATTCATTTGGACTCCCCCAAACCATATTATTAACAGCTATACATTTTCCTAAAATTTTGATAACCAGTAAAGCAACCTCTCTTATTCATTCTCCATTTCACAAGTAAAAACAAAAAAAATCACTTGCCAAATTCCACTTAAAACATACCAAATATCATACATAGAACACTGATTTGACTAATTGAATGCACACAGTAATTCTGGGAACACAGAGTTATTTATAATGTTGAATGATGTTTAGGTATTAAATTTAGGCTGTCCTCATCAAATTTTATTCTCTTTAATAATAGCCTATGTGAAATTGGCATTACTTATTCATTATTTAATCAGGATAGCTGGCTGAATCCAGAGTTTCCTTTGAGAGAGAATTTGATATTATGAATGATATAATACTCCTGAGTTGTCATGGAAATATTTCAAATTTTCTTGTATCAGTTTTGGCAATATGTACTTTTCTAGGAATTTTTACATGGTATACGTTTTAATCATTATTGGTGTCAAGTTATTAATAGTATAATAATTTTGAAATATATACAAAGGATAGGGAATAATCTCATCTTTTGAGACTCTTGATTTTTTTTTCTATCTGATTTAGTTCTTCATTTTTTCTCATCAATTTGATCACACATTAGTCTATTTTGATACACATAGTCTATTGAAGAATCAGTTCTTTAATAGACCAATATCATTAATGCCATTCATATACTACTTTTTTATTGTACTTTTGAGGGTCCTTCCTCCTACAGGGGGTGGCTATTTAACTTATTTCTAGTATTTTTGATTTACATACAAATTTAAATTTGCAATTTATTCTAAGCCTAGCTGGATTTAGTTAATTGAAATTCACTGTTTTCTACTTCAAAATTAAAAAACAAAGATCATATTAAAAAATCATAAAAATGCTATCAGTAGTAACTTTTATGAAAAGCAATAAATGGTCAAATGTTTGAAAAATTGATGATAAAATTAGTAAACACAAAAACATTAGATGCTATTCAAAAAGTGAATGTAGTTTAATATACACATTTTATATCAGTAAATATAGGCTTAAAATAATTTTAGATATATCAGAAATTACCAAAATAGATACAAGAATTATTAAGCCAGTTAATTTTAACATTGTATAAACAATCAGGAAAAAAAAATCAGTTGCAACAATTATTGGAAGAGCAAACTTAAAGATGCACTAAGTCAGAAAGTCAGAAAATTCATGAAAAATGTGATACTTTTTACTGTATAAATATAAGAATTTCTATAACTGCATATGGTATTTTTTTTAAATATCCAGATTAAATTTGTATTAACTTTTTGCTTTTATAGCATGTACCAAAATGACAATTTACAAGTTTGAAATTGGAACTAGTTCAGTTATCAAGCAATGCTTATTTGACAGTTTTTATGAGAAATCTTCCTGAAAGCCCACACAGAGAGAGAAGCATATTGATTTTCCAGGTTTAATAGCCAGTAGTAGAAGTGACAGTGATTTATTTATGAAACTCCTGGAGGAATGCAGCCTAGCCCAAGACAGCATTCAATACTGTCGACTAAAGCAGACAGATTATCACAATGTGTTTAGCAAATGATCTTGCAGACTACAGGCAAACATGTCCTGCAGGTGAGGGACAGTGGTGTAAGCTTGAATGGGAATGTATGGTAGACTATACACACTCTAGCTTGAATTTCTGTGAAGATCAAAAATGCTGACAATGTTTAAATAACCGTTGGAAGTTCCTTTAAAAATAGTCATATTTAAAATTAGTTTTTAACTTTAGCAAAAAATATCTGCTTTATATGGAAATTTTTAGAGAAGTCTATGTTTTTTGCTTGTTTTTAAATCTGAGGAATATCAAGTCCTTACTGAATGCTACAACTAACTTTCTGTCATGTAGCTTTAATGATCAAGTTACTAAGACAGAGATTAATCTGTCTTGTTGAGTTGAACTAATTGGTTATTCTGGGAATGCAGTCATAGAAAGAACCACCAATTTTTTCCAGAAAGTCATAATGCAAATTCCTATCAAGTTATTCCCAAGGTACTTGACTCCATGCTACAAAACAAAGTCACACCCATAGATTGTCACGTTTCCAGTACTCACAGATATTACATTATACTACTAGAGACAAAATGTGTCTTCTCTAAATATGTGGGGATTAACTGTGATGCCCCTACTGTGAAATAAAAGAATATTCTCTTCAGTCATCTGAATAATTTTAATAATTCTCTTTACTTTGTCTACCAAACATTTGTTCTTTAAAATAAAGAATTGTTACATTACTAGTTAACCACCACAAACTAATGTACATTTTCCAGGTTTTATTGAGGTCAGTTTATAGCAGAAAGCTTAGTCTTGTGGTCAAGAGGAAACAGGAAGAAATTATCTGTACCAGCAATGTCTTCTCAATTAACAATGTTTTAATAGATAGCAGGAGAGAAGAGGAAAGAACTCAAGGTGTGGACAGCTCTAAGTTATCAATAAATTAGAGCAGTGACCTTCAGATGTTTTTTGTTGCTGATGATGCTTTCTTTCTTTAGTTATGAAGAATTTAATTCGTGTGCAACGTGTGCTAAGGTCCAATATAGAATATAGATAAAAGCAGAGGTGCCTGGACAAAGTAGGTGTAGAGACCAAGGGTCAACTTCCTATAGCTGAAACTACATGCTGTATTCCTAGGGGAGAGATCTGTCCTGGCTATGTGGGGGCCTCTAATTTGTCACCAAGACTTTTTCTGACTCAAAACAAATTTTCCCAATACCCCTTCTTACTGTACAACAATGGCAGTTCCTGTAGTTATGACTATATATGTAACATACCAATGGCCTGCCATCAATTAATAACCTCCTAGAATAAATTATTTTCCCACCTTTCTTTATTAAGGTAATAAAATATATAACAAAACTTTTTATCAGGAAGTATTATAGTTGAAGTTTAGGATGCTGCAGTCAAATTTTGGTTACTTCACAATTTCTTTAGATGCAAGTCATTGATCCCATGTTAATAAAATATTTAGTGCATTTTATCATGAACAGCATGTGTTCCATATTCCATATTGTGTTTAAACGTCTTTGTGTCTTAGGAGGTGAAGGACCTATACAGGTAAGCTATAAAATACTGTTAGTAGAAACAGAAGACACAAAGAAATGGAAACATATTCCTTGCTCATGGATAGGAAGAATTGTGACAGTCACAATAGCCACCTTTCCTATAGCAATTTACAGATTCAATGCAATCTCAATAAAAATCCCACTGGCATTCTTCAAAGAAGGGGAACAAAGATTATTGGAATTCACACAGAACCACAAACAACCTCAAATAGTCAAAACTGATTAAAAAGAGGAAAAATTGAGGTATCAAACTTCCAGATTTAAAACTATTCTATGAGTCATATTAATATGGTATTGGAACAAAAACAGACATACAGTCCAAGGAATATAATTGAGAACTTGGCGATAAAACCACACATTTATGGACAACAAATCATGACAAAAGAGTGATACACACACACACAGGAACAAAGAAAATATTCGTCAATAAGTGGTGCTGAGAAAATTGGATGGTCACATGCAAAAGTATGAACCTGAACCATTATACCATACCATGCATAAAAAGCAACTCAAAATGGATAGAAACCTTGGATATAAACTTGGCATGATAATTGAACAAAACAGTCAAAAACCTCCATGACAAACTTCAAAAACATATCTGTGAACTCATTTATAGTGGAAGGGGAAACAAAGGATAAAATAAATAAGAACTATATCAAACTAAAAAGTTCTGTATAGCAAAAAGACAGAACCAAAAAGAAGGTATACCTACTGAATGGAGAAAATATTTGCATCACACATCTAACAAGTCACCAATAGAGGACTTAAAAAGAGATAACACAACTTAACAAAAACAAAACAAACCAATCAAAAAGTGGGCAGAAGAAATAAATAGGTACTTTTCAAAGAAGAAATGTAGATGGTCAACAGGCATATGAAAAAAACATTCATTGTCACTTATCAGGGAAATGGAAAACCACAATAATACACCATCTCACAGCTATGAAAATGGCCCAATCCAAAAAAAAAAAAAAAAAAAAAGAAACAAACACCCAGAAATATGTTCTGGCAAAGTTGTGAGGTGTGGAGAGAAAGGAACCCCTCTTACATTGCTGGTAGGAATGAAAGGAATGAAGACTAACTACCCCCTATAAAAAGAAGTGTTGACATTCCTCAAAAGCTAAAAATGAATCTACCACATGATCCAGGGATTTTACTCCTAGATATCTACCCCAAGAACACAAAAACACTAATTTAAAAGGAAACTTGCACCCCTCTATTTACAGCACTATTTACAATAGCCAAGATTGGAAGTATCCAAATGTCCCAGAGGAGATGAGTGAATCAAGATGAGGTATGTATCTGTGTGTGTATAGATGTATACCCACATCCATCTATCCATCTATCCATCTATCCATCTATCCATCCATCCATCCATCTATCCATCCATCTATCCATCCATCTATCCATCCATCTATCCATCCATCTATCCATCCATCTGTCCATCCATCTATCCATCCATCTATCCATCCATCCATCCATCCATCCATCCATCCATCCATCCATCCATCCATCCATCCATCATCTATCTATCTATCATCTATCTATCTACACACACATCTATATACATCTATACACACAAATACATATACAAACACAAAGGAATACTACTCTATGGCAATACAAGTTAAACCCATGCCACATGTGCCAACATGGATGGAACTGGAAGGAGTCATCCTAAGTGAAGTGACCCAGATGGAGACAGATACTACCAGATGGTTATTTCTATGTGGAAGATAGACAAACCAAACAAAGAATCAGAAAAAGACAAACTTTACAAATGTCAGTTGACCTTTGAAAGCTGACCATAGATTTGAGGTACCTGAGAGGCATAAAGGAAGGAACAGCAGGAAAGGAGAAAATAAGGTAGGAAGAGAGCAATATAGACTATCTATGGTGGAGGAATATGGGTGCTTTGTGGTGGGAAAATTGTGTGACCATATGTGAGGGGAGAAATCCTGTTTTGTGAAAACAAAGAAGGATATAAAATAATGGCATGTCATTAATTTAAAAAAAAAAACAAGTGTTATCTTTCATTCCACCAGCCCTAACATGATTATGCTCCTGATCTTTTTCTATAGCTCATCATAGAGAAACTAGCATTTTCATACCATTCCTCATTGACTTTGCTCTAATATCCATATAGTTCCTCTCTTGTATCCTCTGTTCCTCCATGTACACACTTACCCATCCTTGTCCTTTGTTTTGTATTTTCTTCATAACACTAATGATCATCTGATATATTTCACATGCATCATTTTTTCTCTAACTTCTTCCATAGAATATAAGCTCCAAAAATGATTGGGATTTTTGTTTATTGTATTTCCTTATTAAACTTAACTCCCTAAAACAGTCTACCAATTATACAGGTAGTAAAATGAACATTAATCAAGATGAATTCACTAGTAAATATGTGAATGAACAAGAATGTGAATGAACAAGGCCATTACTTAAAAGAGATACAATCTGAATTCCTTACTAGTTGACTAAGAGGCTATTTTTTTCAAATATATCAAAATAATAGCATCAGATACTTCCTTCTTTTCAGCTCCATTGGCCATCATCTTCCTTACTTTTCAAAATCTTCAAAAATATATGCATATCTAAGGGAAAAAACACATGTAGCTTGCTTCTTGTGGAACTTTCAAATTTATACTCAGTGATCAAATTGTCTTTGTTTGGGCTATATCAGCAAGTAGAAGGGAGAAATACACATTTGATACCCATCTGAAATGTAAGACTTTTATAAGGGTTATTTTAGTCAGGACTTGATCATCAGAAGTCAAATAGATGATTATCTTAAAATTTTACAGTTTTTCCCTCTAAAAAAAAAGCTATGATTAATATCCCATTCATTTTTATATTAAAATTATTTAAGATGGTTATACAGTTGCTTTCAGAATTCTTTTTAGTAATGAACTGCCCTTTATCAATAATGTCCTCAGTCCTATGATTGAATGGACCTTGTTTGCCCATAAAATGTTATAGGTGATATTCTTGAACTGGGACTTTTTAAACTGCCACATTTAAACTGTTCTCAGGCTTACTAGTATAGTGATTTGAAACCTGTGTATTAAGCCTTATATTAACACACATATTTTGCTAACTTATAGAACCCAGGCTCAATGAGGACCAACTCAAATGTTTATTTTTTCCCCTGAAAATAAAACTGTATCATAATCTCCAGCTAGTAACTATTAATAATTATTTCATCTTATCTGACTTCATTTAATGTATATATCAATAGGATAATTTATATTATATGTAATAGCAGATATATAATTAGCATATGTATATATACTGATACTTTTTAGTATTTACTATATACTGTATTATAGTATTAGTATGCATACTAGTATATTTATAATTTAAATGATGAGAACAAAACAAAAAAATTTAAAAGCATCCTCACAACAGGTCTGAAATCACTCTAGAATTGTCAATGGTAAAAATTAGATGAACCAGAATTTCAGATCTATTTTATTTCTAACTTATAAGAAGGAATATTTTTATGGCTTTTACTATACATAATGTTTGGCTGTTGGGAAACTTAAAAATGTGAACCTGAAAATCAATTACTTTAAGAATATCTTGCTTTTACTATTTTTTGAAGATAATATTCAAATTGTGATACATAACTCAATTTTGACTGCCAGACAGACTGTTCCTGTGGTAGACTTTTAAACCTTACCAATATTTGTTACATTCATTCAAATATGTAACCTTCCCAACTAGATTTATTGACTTACTATCACACAATCATTATGTATGGTTTATAATGATTAGAGATTAGTAGGGGTGATTGAAAAGAATTAACATTTTCATAGAGTAAAAAAAAAATCACAACAGCAATAGTCCTTTAATTTAAAAAAATAGATTAAGCACAAAATGACAGCAATGACCTATTCTAATTCAACCATTTTAGTAGAATCCTTGACTAAATACTAGGATTAAACACCTGCATTTATTAGTAGCACTGTCTTAGCCCAGGTGATCAATGACAAAGGAAAAAAAAAAAGAAAAGCTATAGTCCATTCAGAAAATAAATCTATGGTTGCACTATTTTTATACTTCTGGAACTTACAATTAAATGGTGGAAATAATAGAGTAAGTCCAGATGGGTGGTTTGGTTTCTGCATTAGGAGTTGAAGATCAAGTATAGTTTCACTGATAGTGGGTTAAAATTAGCAGTTGAAATTAGTAAGAAAGGAAGTATTCCATTCATTATGTTGACCTTAAGTTCCTTAAATGCCATGGTACGTTTTAGAATAACTAAAAAGATTATTAGCATCATGCCTTACCAGCCTCTTTCTGTACATTTCTTACTTGCTTTCTCATCCATGTCCATTCTCACATTAAAATAAAAAAGGGCCTAGAATGTTATATAACGGTATTCAAAACAGTGCATTATTTTATATGCTGTTATTTATAAATGATAATGGGGATGGAAATGTGTTAAGGCAAAAGCTTATGGATTTTATAAATCAGTGTGATTTCCTTAATCTCATTAACATTTTAGTGTCTTGGATATTTCAAGCATTTGAGGAAAATGTAGATTTTCCCCATAGAAAAAATTATAGTGCATGCATATACTTTCATATCAAACACTCCTATCTACATTAATATGTTCATATTCCAGGCACACATACCCCACATTTGCAAACATTCAGACTTTTATAGACATTTATAGAAGGTCTTTTATATGCATACATTTCAGTAGTCATTTTTTTCACTGTATTCTTTATGTGCAACCATTAAGAAGATTCTGTGATCCAAACAGATGAGTGGATCAGGAAGATGGAGCACTACTCAACTGTAAGAAAAATTCCTGCCATTTGAGACAATATGGATGAACTAGAGGGAATTGTGCTCATCAAAATTAGTCAGAAGGAGAATGAAAAGTACAGGATGTTGTCACAGACATTAAACATACAAAAATAAAACACAGAATCAGATAACCAAATTACAAACAACCCAAGAAATCTGACCAGAATTGAGGCTACCAGAGGGGAAGAGAACAGGTACAAGATGGGACCAGAACACTCTTGACTGAGGTTGAGGACTCTGGGTGTGTGAGTGGTTGGTGTGGTGTAGTAACAGCTGAAGGGGAAGATTCTATACTCTAATGCATAAATATTGTAAACCAAAGTTATCACAACTAAGAAAAAAACTCAAACTATGTTATTTAGTGATGGAGAGATAATTACATGTGTGGGAGTGGCACAACTCTAACTTTCATTATGATTCTTAGAATAATTATTTTGGTCCATGCATATGTAAATTTCTATATAGCAATTATGAAAAATAGTTCACTGTACTCATTTTTGTTTTCTGAAATTTCAAATATGAAGCAGATTATTACAAGCCTTTTCAATATAGGCAAAAATTATTTTTACTGACCAAAGTGTGATAGCTTTTCTATGTTAATTTTAAAATAAGCCAAATTTCAATAGTGTACTTTCACAGTATACTCACACATTCTGCCTATAATCAAATTTAACAGTCATTTTTCATATTAATGTAATAGGAAGTTGTATTCATTTATTACATTTTATCGGGCTCAATTTATCAATGGGTCATTAAGAAAACATAACCCTCATTGCAATAATACTAGATTTAATTTCTTAAGCATAATCAATAGATACCTCTATAAATGCTAAATGATTTCATCAAAATAAATCAATTACAGAGTAATTGATACCAACAGGAAGGCCTCTAATGGCATTTTGGCGCAGTGTATGTAATGAATTAACCAAGGATAATATCCATGAATATGCATATTACCAATAAACTACACACCAACATATGAGAGCATTATTCATTTTCCACATCAAAAATTATGAAATTGCTAAGTAGTTTTCATAAATATTCATTTATTTTCTATTAAGCCCCAATATAGTTTTGAATAGGAATGGAAAAGAATTGAGAAACAGTTTTAAAATGTGGAGCAACTGAGGAAATTGTAAGCAGATCTGGTTCCAAAGAGAGGTGACTCCTGCAATCAAGTCCAGAGTAGGCACCGGCAAACACTTTGCTGGAGCTGTCCTGTGGCTGTTCATTTTTAACAGGGTAAGCCACATTTTGCACTGGCCCCAGCAAACTATATAGATGATCTTGTATATAAATATTGTTTTTAACCAAAATGTGTGATTGAAAGATACTAATATATATATACATATATATGTAAAATCAACAAATATATAGTTCATTATAAATTAAATATAGTCAATAAAGTAAAAAAAAGAAAAAAGGATAGTAAAATTAGGTCTTCTGGGAAGAAAATCTGAGTTACTGTCCTTAATCTCCCACAGTCTAAACTATAGGTCTACTTTTTTCCTATAAATTTTATTTCTT
This sequence comes from Uropsilus gracilis, assembly GCA_004024945.1. Taxonomy (NCBI): domain Eukaryota; kingdom Metazoa; phylum Chordata; class Mammalia; order Eulipotyphla; family Talpidae; genus Uropsilus; species Uropsilus gracilis. The sequence goes on along the minus strand of PVHY01000448.1, from coordinate 76,443 downwards.
GGGTCCCAGAACTAAAAGCAAAATTGATCTATTTTTTATTTGATGTTTTATACATTTAAAATATAGAATTAAATATAGGAAATATTATGAGGGTCATGAACATTTTTCCTATTGCTTTTGTATTTAAAATTTTTATTTTACTTTCAATAAAATTTTTTATTTTACTTTTTAGATGAGGTACTTTTCTTCCCACAATGTTATTTTGCAACAGAATTTGACTTCTCCCCTCAGGTGTAGTTCCTGTAGTTCTCCTCCCAGCACCATACGTCCAGGGTCCATCTCCACAGTCCCTTCAGAAGTCATTATCCACTGCTCCTGGGCTCAGATATGGGTGTGATAGATGTGTAAATACTTCTCATTTGTATAAAAAATGGAAACATTTTTGTTTCATATCTTAAAAGAGTGAGTTGTCTTAAATTATATTTAACTGAAATTTCCACTTTAAGTTTTGAGCACTCCTACTTCTCCACAAGGAGCTTCAGACTTGTACTTTCACTGTCTTGGAATCAACCACTTTTGAAAGGTACCCTTTATTGATTTTATCTGAAAATAGATTTAGAAACCAATAACAAGGTGTGATTATTTCTCCATGGGTGTAATTGTTCCCAGGGTGTCTTAGACAAACACAGGAAATGGGATTTTATAACATCCCACCAAACCTACCCTTGAGGTTTATTCTGTCTTCCTTTCTTTCTGTGTAATACATTCTCCAGCAATAAGAATCTTGACTTTCATCATCAGCATTATTCATTAATTTGCCCAGTCTTCAAATATGAATAGACTTTGAAATGTTTAGTACTCCTTTGAAAAATGAAGTAAATAACTGAATTACTGTCATTGTGTACAGCTCAGTTCTTACTTTACTCTTTCTAGATAATTAAAAGTGTAGTCACTTATTTCAGTTATTTTCTTCTCCACCCTATTAGTATTTTTTAAAACATCTTTATTGTTAACTGAACTTATAAAGATTAAAATGCCCCCCACCCCATTTCATCTTTAAATTCTCATGGGCATTATGTGTAATGTGATAACCGAAGTGTTGTTTCTAGTTTCTAAAAGTCTCTAGTTGCCTAGTCTACCTTAAGTCACTCCTTAAAACATTGCCTTTCTAAGACATTTTCAGGTTTGTCTCCTGAATATGACATAGTTTTGTAAGCAAATAGAGTATATTTTATTTTCTTTTTAATTGTGAACAAACTCTATGTTCACTGGTATGCCAATCAGCTTTGGTCTCATTTTTGCCATAATATTTTCCAATTATGTTTTACATTATAATTTTATGCTTCTGTTGATATCATGTGATCTTATTTTCTTCAACTAACAAATGTTAATGGGAAGAATTTCAACTATGTCATAGTTAATAGGTTTTTACTTAAATTTGTTTAGCGCTGTTAAGTCCTAGTTTTTATACTCAAACTTTTTATTATTTGGTTTGTCAGTTTTTAATGACATTTCTGGTCTACTGTCTACACAATAATCAGTGACTACCCCTTACACTAGTATAGTTTTACAGAGATTTTTTCCACTATCCCAATGCAGATATTTTTATTTGATTTTACTTGTTATGCTTTGGGTCTGGGAATGAAAAAATTTCCATATAAATTAATAGTAATAGCTGTAAAGAATGCAAAATAGCCTACTCTATCATTTAAAGTAAGAACAGTCTACTTTTAGATACCTGGGAAAACATCCGTATCAATCAAAGTCATGGATTGGTGAACTACAGTTATATGGCAATCACTTTGCAATAGATACAAATATAAAGTCATTATGTTTTATACCTGAATTAACATAATGGTATATGTCAGTTATACCTTAATAAAATATTTAGAAAAGAATCAATGAGTTCATTAAATTCCCTCTCTATAACTCCATTTCCTACCCATTTGAAAAGTTGTACTTTGTTACATTTGTACATTAGTAGTCTATCTTCATTTTCAATTTTAGCATTAAATTCGAACAACAAATATGTAAAGATTCAGTGCTGGCCCTTTAACTGAATTTTTCTCAGATGTATTTTATTTTAATGAATCTCACAAGATCCATTTTATTTCATAAAAATATCTCATTAGAAGAGAACACCCTTAATAGATATACGTATAAAACTGTCTCTACAACTTTCATTTGGGCAATGCTGAACTACATATGAAATCCTGGATTCACACTTTGCTGGTCTTTTTATATATCCTGCTTTCATTATTTTCTTGCTCTGAATATTTCTTTTTAAAAACTATGTCAGTCCTGTAACTTCTTTGACTTTTTAAACTAAATCTGAATATTTCTGAATCTCTATCTTTAAAATTTAGTAAATTTATCAGTTTTCTTTTAAAGCTAGTTATGTTGAGTTAATTTTCTCCTGAATTTCTATTCAATTTGGGGATTCAGATTTTCACTTATATTTAGAGATATCTGAATTATATTTTAAAATATTAGGTGTATCTCATTTTTTCACTGAGAGATATCTCTCCTTTTGCTTTTTGTCATTTCTTCCCCACATGCAGTGTGTTGTAAAGTGCTACTCACATAGTGACAGAACCTTAAGCATCTTCGATATGAACCATACTGTGATAATTCAGGATACTATTTTACTTTTATAACTAATAATGTTTACTTATCAACTTTCTATGTGACATTAAGAACAAGCATACATTGGAAAAGGTGAATTAGATCCAAAATGTGATGTTAAGAAACACTTCTTGGCATAATTTTGTGACCAAAGTTATTACATGGGAATGCTTGGTAATACCTTGCATTTTTGTTCAATATTTTGAGCATCATTTTGCCTTTTAACCTGTTTTCTAAAAAAAAAATTACTGATTTTAATCATTGTGTTTGAGAAATATAGAATCCCCCCTTTGAGGTATTGTTGTCATAGTGTAACCAGCACCAGAGCATCCACTATCTTCCACCCTAGCAGGGCAATTAAAGTATTGACCACTATCAGAGTTGTCATACCCCTAAGAGTGCTAGTTTTACAGTGATCATATCTCTTGATATATTTAAAAAAATTTTTTTCTTTACAAACTTTCCTTCCCTTTCTACCCTGTTACCCTTCTGTCTTCTTGACCATTTTTTCCCTCTCCCTTCTCTTTTTATCACAAGGTCTTGGAACTGAGAAGGAACATGAGCTATATAGTGGGATATGTGACTTCTCTCATTTTCTTCAATTTATTTTCATTATTTTTAAATTTAGGTCTTCTACATTTTAACCTATGCTAAAAACATGGTTTGGAATATTTTTCTTATCTTCTTGTTCTATTTTGCTCTAAGTGGAAATACTGAGAGATGGAGAACCAGGTAAGTGCCACTGTCTTATCTACCTAAACCTGTCTTTAATATATATTGACACAGTAGCCAATCTATATATAGTTTCACTTTCCATTATATAAAAATGGAAAAAACATATTATTTCTAGTGTCTCTTTTGAAACTGCAAATTTTCTTGAAAATCTTCCACAGCACTTTGTAGACATATTGTCATATATATTATATAGTCATTTTCCACATACTACTGAATTTAAACATAATTATCAGGAAAACAGAACTAGGAGCAACTTACTATCAATTAAAAACAGAATACCAAGAAAATTCTTAGAGGAAAATACTAGTACAATAAAACACATAATTAGTTATTAAATGTTGCATTAAAATAAATGTTACCTATATATTTGTAGCATCAGCTCAGTAGGAGAAAATAGTTTAAACTATTGTGCTGAGGGAAGGTTAACACTTTTTTTTTTTTGAGACTAGGTCTTATTATTTTTGCCCGTGGAACTGCAGGCTCTCATTGCCCGGGGTACCACAGACTCAAGCAATCCCCAGCCTCAGCTTCCCAGGTAGCTGAGATTACAGGTGTGCACCACCATGCCCAGCTATTTTTTTGGAACTAGGTCTCGCTACGGGCCGCATGGGGACTCAAACCACGATCCCTAGCCCCGGCTGCTTCATACGCTGAAGCTTACAGGCATGAGCCACCGTGCCCGGCCCTAACAAACACTTTTTAATGGTATTTTAAAGTCAAAGCCTGTGACAAAAGTGAAAAATGCAGAGCAGCTTTGCATCCTGGGTGTGCCCTACTTCTGTAGCTTGTTGCTCTCAACTGACATGTACATTGCGCTCAACTTGCCAGCGCAAAACATTGAAATGCTTGTTTAAAACAACATGTTATAGTCCCTCTTAGAGTGACATCATTATTCTAATTACCAATCACATATGACCATATTTGCACTTACAAGCAAACCAGATCTTAAGTTTACAGTAAATAATAAAAAGTTATTGCACATGTGCACTCACTTATGTACACACACTTGTTTAGTCTTGAAAAAATAATTTCAAAAAATTCTCCAGGTCAGCTATTCTCAACCTTATTTGAAGAAATTTCTTATATGTATATTTCTAAGGCACTCATGTGAACTTCATGGAAATTGTTTCTCAGATTTTCTTATTTTCTCCCTAGACTCAGTTTTCTTATTCCACTAAAAATGTGCTTATTAAATGATAATTATCATCATTTCCACTACATACTTTGGTTCCTCTAAACTTATATTTTATGTTTGAAACAATTTACAAGTTGTTTGTACAATTTATAATTTAAAAAAAACAATTTACAAGTTGTAATTTACAATAGACATTTTATAATTATATAAAAGCCCTTAAATATTCAATTTATAATTACTTCTAATAATAATAAAATACTTAAAGGAAAAACAATGCACCTTATTTTAAGGCTGTTACAGTATTCAAACCAGTAAAAGAAACATATTCCACTAAAATATGAGATTGAGTGAAACAATTTAAATTTGAATTTTGGCTTTCACCTTTTCTAGTTTGTGACTTTCAACAGTGTTCCAATGAAACTTAGTATCTACTACATTTTTTTAACTTTTTGAGGCAACACTGATTTTAGGACAGGTTTATGTATGTCATGTTTAACAATAATGTCTGTTACCACACCACAACCACCACCCACCACCAAAGCACCCATAGTCCACCATAATCCATATGCCCCTTCTCTCACTCTACCACATTTTTAGGAGTTCTTTCTATATATGATGCACTCAGCATCTTAGGGAGCTATCTTTTCCTCTTATCTAATCTTACAAGATGTGCATTGAGGGTGACAAGTCAGTTTTCTAGAAAATACCTTGAGATAAATGGGATGGTTTGATCCTACTGTAGATATTTGTTGGAGAATATATTCATTTTTGGTTATTACTGTATACAGTTTTGAGCCTTGGAAGAAAGAGGAGCCAGACATACTCACCACTGGCACACAGTCAACTATAGTTACCTTAAACAGTGAGGAATGGTATTCCACTATACAGTAAAATTGCTGGGTGCGAGTAAAACTATTGAAGGTGATTCCACAACTTTATGGAGAAATCTTATAAACAGGACCTATGTCCTTCAAAACATTCTACATAGCCTAGAACTCTTTTTGCAATAATGTTAACTGAGCACTAACTAAAATCCTTTTAGGAAATTGAGAATAGCTCAAAAAGGTGAAGGATTTTTTGAGTCAGCAACACTCTTCATAGCATTGCTTTTCTCTTGAGACTAAAATAGAACTTATTGATTTTGTTTAGTCAGCCTCGTGGTTGAAGGTTTCTTCTTATCAGCAACCTGTCATATGATTTTTAACACAGGAATAAGTATTAGAGAATACTGCCTAATTTATTTTAAAACATACTTAAATGAGATGCTGACTTTAGTGTTTATGAGGGAAGATTAAAGTTTCCTACAATTTTATTATCAGCATTAATAGACATATTTGGAAAGTTTAATCATTGCTTAAACTGCTTTCCATCATTATCTTCTATCCCAAAGGGTTCTGATTTTTGAGTATTCACTTTTTATATAAATTACTTCTATTGCTATAGTTGAAGATGTGTGCTTCATAATGTTAAGCATAAATTTGCAAGTTTGGTGTTATTTATGTTCACAGACTTCTCTTAAGAATAGTTGGGTTATATAGTTATTTCTTTTTTCTTTCTTTCTTTCTTTCTTTTTTTTTTTTTTTTGAGACTAGGTCTCACTATTTTTGCCCGTGGAACTGCAGGTTCATGTTGCCTGGGGTATTCCGGACTCAAGCCATCTCCAGCCTCAGCTTCCCTGGTAGCTGGGATTACAGGTGCATACCACCATGCCCAGCTATTTTTGGGAACTAGGTCTCGCTGCATTGCCCCAATTGGGACACAAACCGCGATCCTTAACCCCAGCATCTTCATTGGCTGAAGCTTACAGGCACGCTCCTTCATGCCAGGCTATCTAGTCATTTCTTAATTGTGTTTGGGAGACATGCTCATTGATGTTTGGAATTATATGGGTTTCATTAACTGTATTTTAGGTTAAAGTCATGTACCTTTTAGATAATTATATTATTTCCCTCTATAACATGCAAATATAGAATTATTAAAATATCTTAATAAAATAAAATAACAAATAAGTAATGATAAAACAATAAAAGTTAAATGCTTAATTTTCTGCCTAATTCTATCCTTAATTCTATATGTCAAACATATCTCATAAATAGGGTGGACACATGACAAGTAGAGACTAAATGTATGTATTTAATTTTTATTCACTTGACATTTTCTGTCTTCTATTTAAGACAGTTTTTATGTCTGTAGGTAGATCAAAGGGAAAAACATGAAGACATTGCTAACAAACACAAAGCTTGAACACTTCAGGAGTGGTTGGTGAGAGAGACAAATAGTCACATACACGTACATTCATGTATGCTCACACACATATGTTATAATTAAGAAAAATGACATACAAGTAAATATAGTTGACTAAAATACTTCCTTAGAAAGTATAATTCTAAATTAATATTTGAATCATTCTCCCCCACTCTTAACATCCAATATTTGAATTCTTAAGTATAAGCACTGCATGAACAAACTGTAGCATAATCTGCATATAAGTCACATCTATTTAAAGCATTTTTCTGAGAAGATCACAGAACTGAAGCATCCAGAGAACCAGATGTGTAAAGTTTGGGGAGAAAATACAAGGAGAATGGTAGTAGCGTACAGTTGGGTATGCTACAGTGATTGCACCTAGGGGAAATTCTAGGCTTCCAAAATACTAATGAGGATGTAAACCAATGGTACTTCAATTAAAAAAGTGGTTTTCTGTCTTGATTGATATTTATAATGACATAAACAGAGTACTGATATGAAAAATATTCCTATGTCTTAATTGATAATTATATACATTAGATACCCTGTTGAATATAATTTTCCTATACTTCATACATTTCAGTAGACATTTGAATTCCATGAAAATTCACATAGCATATATGCATAGTGAGCATGTGTATGTTCATGTACATGTATGTATTGTATGCAAATTAGGAATAGTTCCTAATTTATTCATCTCATGTCTCTAAGTCTTGTGCCTCCTGATGGACATCCACTTCTTATTTCTGTGCAATATTTTTTTCTTATAATTAGAACATTTTCTCTGTCAGTGAGCTTGAAATACCTTTCAGATACTTAATATCTTTTAATAAACTATCCATTCCTAGCTATCACCTACTTAATAAAACTAGATTTGAAATGAGTTAAACCATACAATTTTTCATTCATTACTAACATGTTACTAAGTTTGGGGAACATGAGTAACAGTCTACCAATCTATTTTAAGAAGTGATTTGAAGTACACAGATTTTGAATAAATGAAAAAATATTTTACAAGATTAAATTTCAGATATGTGCAATGTCAATAAACAAGAATTTTATATAGGTCGGCCTTTTTTTAACCTCCTGGTAAGAGGTTAAATTATGTGTGATGCCAGATGCCATACAGATTTATAAAATATTTAAAAAATATACAGCATGCACACAAACAGACATAACAGCTCTTCAAATGCATGAAGGAAGATTTAGGTGTTCCTAAAAAGATATTTACATGCTTGTCTTTTGTGGAATAGAAAAACTGCCTATGAGAATAAATAGGTTACCTAACTCAAGGCAAGTGGAGTGATTTCAGTCAGATTTGATTTCAAAACTGAAAGTACAAGTACTGCTGCATACTGATAATTTCAAACAAACAAGTATTAGAGTGTTTTATAAACTAACAAAAACATATATCAGTGTTGACCAAAAAGTGTGGGGTTGTAGGGATATTTGTACCAAAAATATGATAAATATATTCAAATATATTAGAAAGTATGTAAGAGAATGGATTTAATAACTTATGGAAAAAAAACAAAATGCCTACTCTCAAGTCAGCATTATCTCACTAATTTAGACACAATCTGCATGCCCTTTTGTGCCTTTATCTTTATAAACAAAACTTTGGGTAGCATGTAAACTTAAAAAATTATCTTCTTTGCTGACAAAGGAAAAAAGAAGCACTATTATCTACTATTACTAGATTCAAACATGAAATGTCATTACCCTAATTCGTCTGAGACCTCCCTGAGCACCCTAAGGGATTTGTTTCACATCATTATGTTTTATAGATGCAGTTAAAAGCAATTTCCTAATTCAGATACAAAGTCTTGAAATAGGTGTTTATAATTATTATGTAAATATTTTATACTTTTACTCTAACATGTTCATCTATAAACGCAAATGTATTATTTCACGTATTTTAATACAAATGTATTATTTCATGTAGTCTAAATATTTTAATAAACCAATATTTTTCGAACTTGACCTGCTCCTTCAGTAGTCTATTGTGAAGATGTAGACATGCTGATACATGTAGATGTTGAATATATTCTATTGCATGAATTAGATTTCACTTAGTCATCCATGATTAGACAATTCCACTTCTAGACAAGCTACCTAAAAGCATCCTAGCATTTCATACAATTCATTTCAACAAAATCTCTCAAGTTACAATAAGTGAAAAATGAACTAAATGATTACTCCATTCCACTGTCTTTACTGATTTATACTTTAAAAGGAAACACTTCACTACCATTAGTGTAGCCATTTTTATTTAAGGATAATAAAGCTATGAATCCTCTGATTATAAATTGTAGATAGGTAAATCAAGGATTTAATATCTTTCCTGACCTCAGATTGCAATGCAGTTTGTGGTGCACCTGTGAGGAAGGTATACACTGCACTGAATCACAAAGCTATAACTCAGACCAGATCCAATCCATCACTGTGTTATCTCCACGTTTTAGGTGTTTTATGTATCTGGAACTTAAGAATCTTTCTTTTGCATAAACAATATAGTGTCACATTTTAAGATGGTCACACATATCATTTCATTAGGAGAAGGTTAAAACTATTCTGTGCTTCACATAGCTGCCTGAAGCATTTTCTATGGAGATTTAATAATGATTCTTTCCCTGAGCAAATAATTATTCAAAAATAAATTAAAATGTGGTGAATTTTCAAATAAGTCATTTTGACTGTAATCTGTGGTACTTAGTCCTAAAATTTCCCGAGATACGTGTGGTAAATAATGTTATCCATGGAAATGGATTTCTTTTTTGATACCAGATAAGCAAAATAGTACAGCAGTTATAAAACAAAGTAGCTAGAATAATCTGATATTTCTTTATTTTAGAAAAAAATCCAGTTTTGATTTTAATGAAACATTGGTGATAGCTTTATGGCATAAAATCAGAGGATAATGAATGAACCATATCAATGGTCTTTGCTGGGTTCAAATTGTTTGGTCCTGCCTTAACCTATTTGAAGATCTATGTATCCATTATGAAAGTCAGCTTGTACTTTGAGAATCTGTTAATCTGTGCTTAGAAAGGAGTGAGGTATGTATGTTTAAACCTATATGTTTAAACATTTCACTGAATGTACAGTATTCCTTTATAAATACACATGCATATGCATTTGTAATAAAGTATGGAAAGATATTAATCAGAAATTAATATTGTTTATTATTGCTGTATAGATGTTGAATAGATGTTGTGTATTTTCTTATTTAGCCATACACACACACATAGATATATATCCATCCTGACAGTCTTTTATACAATAAGTATGTATTGTTTATTCATTCATGAATATTTATGTAACATCTACTATATAAATTATAGTTTTATACACTGAATAATAAAAATATGTGACTAGAATATTGTGAATTTAATTTCTACTTAAAAGTAGACTAGTAAAGATATAATGTGGTGACAACTTTGTAAAATTTTGGACTGAAAATGATGATAATATGTACATAATGAGATCTATCCAGCCCACATGACTACACAGGTGCCTCTATTTTTCTTTCTCCTTTCCAGAATAAATTTTTCCTTTCAAAATATAAAAATAAAGTTCACAAAGAGAACAAAAGAATCGTTACTTGCTGCTTTTTAAAAAATTGCCAAGAATGACTTTATTATCAATAAATCATAAACTCTTACATATTTTTGAGTTAACCAAAATTAATTTCTAAATTATGACAGATTATTTTCTATCTGCTCCAATTGCTTTAATTCCACGTCTGAGAAGCTCTTATCCCTAAAGTCAGTCTTTATACCCCATGTCAACCATTTGATTTTCTTACTATTATTCACAGTGGTCAATGTCTATATGATTTACTTTTTCACTGATACTCTTTTTCCAACAGTTTTTAAAAGACTTCAGAAAATTTATTTCTATACACCTTGAATTTTGCTTTATTTAATCAAATTCCTTTTATTTTATACTATTTTCTCATATGTCTGTTCTCCTTATGAATTTCTTGGATTAGTTTACTTCAACTGTTACAAATTAAATTCACTTCCTGAACTATATTCTGATAATGTAGGACTTTTCTTTGCAGTGCATGGTCTTGTTCCCGTTTTCAGTTACATGTTTTCCTGCTCTTCATGCAGTTATAGACCACAGTTGATTGATGTATTTGCTGGCTTTTGTAATCACTGTCCCATTTTATTATATACATAGTGTTAATGAGTATAATTAGATGAACCCATTAAGATACAGAGTGTCATTGCAATGACTTTCAATATTTTGATTAATTCTTACCTTCACTCTAAAGGCATAGTTTATGTTTATGTGAACTAGCCAAGATTTCTTGCCTATACATAATTTTTATGAATTTTTATTGGGTACCTGGAACTTATTGCCTGGCTCTTTTGAAAATGTAACCTATAATTCTCAGGATGTGTTAGCCTTCTAGTGGCTATTTTAGCTTAAGTACTAATAACTGAATTGTATTGTAGCATTAAGTGCAGCTAACAGTACACTGAAGAGAAAAAATTGGAGATTACAACTCAAAACTCAATAATAAGTGTAATACTATTACTAAAAGTTACGGTTATTCTAAGTCTTTAAAAAGCTCACATTATAATATAAACCTAATAAAATAATTAAATAAGTAACAAGTTACTGTGAGATGAGGTTATTGTGAATTTAATCTTTAACACTGGAATAAGATGGAAACGCAGTCATATACATTCTAAGTTGTAAGCAATTGTTTTGACAAATGAAATGATTATTATTTCAGCTAGGATATGAGAAGTAAGCATCACTTGTTGTTAAAAGGTAGTATGGGACCTGATTACCTGCAGGTTTATATGGGAAACAAGGAAAACCAGCAGATGATGAGAGTCTAACAGAGCATCAAGCAGTGACCCCACCCCTCCACCATCCTACCCTAAGGACTTAGCATGTGAAATGCCTCCTTTTTCAGGAAAATGCAAATCAAAACCAAAATGAGACACCACCTATACACCAGTAAGAAAGGATGACAGTAGCGCTGGTGTGGAACACTTTTACACTGCTGGTGGAAATGAACTGGTCCAGCCACTATGGAAAGTTCTATGGAAGACAGTCAAACTTCTAAAAATGGAACTAACATTCAATGCAGCAATTCCACTTTTTGGAACTTACCTAAAGGATATCAAAGCACTAATTCAAAAGGAAAGCTATACTTTTTTTTTTAAACATCAAATAATTTCTTTAAATATAAATTTCACATCTTTGTAATTCCTGGAATTCACCCCCCTACCCTCCCTGATCATTTCCCCTCTGCCCCCCCCCCCAGAGTTGTGTACTTCAATTTGGTTGTTAGCTTTTGTTGTTGTTGTTTTTGACTTTTCTTCATAGCTTTTTGTTTATCTTTCCCAAGTCCCATATAATAGTGAAACCATTTGATGTCTGTCTTTATCTTTTTGACTTGTTTCTGCTAATATGATTTCTTCTAGGAGTGTCCATGTGTCATAAATTCATCTAATTTGTCATTTTTAATTTATGAGTAATAGTCCATTGTGTATATATACCACATCTTTTTCACCCTTTCATCTGTTTTGGGACATTTGGGTTGTTTCCATGTCCTTGCAATTATAAATAGTGCTGCAATAAACATGCGGGCACAGGTGTCCCTTTGTACCCATACTGAGGTCTCCTTTGGGTAGATTCCCAGAAAAGTGATTGCTGGGTCAAAGGGTAGTTCCATTTTCATTAATTTGAGGGTCCTCCACACCGCTTTCCACAGTGGCTGGACCAGTAAAATGGTGGGAAAGCTATACTTCCATGTTTATTATACCACTATTCTATTTACAATGTTGAGATATGGAAATGACCCAAATATTGCAAAACAGATAAATGATTAAAAAAGTTGTGTTATATTTACATAATGGAGTATCATTCTGTGTAAAAAAGACACATTTATGTCATTTGTGGCAACCATGGATGGAGCTAGAAGGAATCGTGCTAGTGGAAATAAATCAGAAATAAAAAGAAAATACTGGAGGGTCTCATTCATGTGGCATATAAGGAAAACAAACATGGGGGTAAGAAAAAGTCAAAACTAATAAACTGACAACAGAACTAAAGTATACAGCAAAGGGAGGGGGAGGAGTAATGGTGAAGTTAGGTAAGGAATGAACACAATAAATCAGATGATGGTTCAAGAGTAACATGGTGGTGGGAGAAGCTTGGGGTATATAATGATGTGTATATATATATATATATATGTGTGTGTGTGTGTGTGTGTGTGTAATCAAGTAAGATAAAATAAAAATATGGCCTCCCTTTTTTGAAATATAATCACTTTAACTATGTTTTATACAAAGTATTTGTATTCAGCTATATGGTTTGTAAAACAAAAGCATTATTATTGTCATCAAGAGAAGAAAATACTCAATAATAACAGACTCATAAGTAACAGACTGTTGGAATTATCTGGAATGGATTTTAAAGTATGATAAATAAGGCAAAGAATCTAGAAAAGAAATTTAATGATGGAGGAACAGATGGAAATTTTTAAAGGTACTAAATGAAAATGCTAAGATAAAAAAAATCAAATTAGAAAGGACTTAATTTTTTGTACTTCCCAGAAAACTAGAAGCAAGAGGATAGATCTATGAATAAAATCTTTTAAGGCAAAATCTGAAGGTATTTATCTAACAAATAGTAAATACTGAAAGAATATCATTAGACCAAAGAAAAGTATCACCATATAGAAAACTGATTCTGAAGAAAGTAAAAGAAAATGTCTGCATAGTAATATATATTACTTTAAATAACTCATACATGAATGTTTGGACTCTGTTATATCACTTCTTCAATAACTGTTAGGTGGATTAGGCAAAAATGACAGTCAATATATAGAAAACTTGAATATGAAATTGTAAAACAGATTTTCATATAGTTTATTTAATCAAACTATGTTCATTCCGTCACAGTTGCTAAGACCCACAGAAGTCCCTGTTGCTACAGTAGAACAAATCTTGGCACTCCATACCCCCTACCTGAATGTGTGATTTTTTTCCCCACTGATACTAATCCCAGAAGGTTAGTATTTACATGAAATTGTAAAGAGACAATTTTAATAATTCTGCAAACTAGATTAGTTGATATTTATAGACTATCATATAGGTGGTAGTTTTGTAAATTTAGGAGAAATGAAGATTCTATAGACATAAAAAGTGAGGAAAAATGTATTTCCCAAAAAGTTATTAACTGTACCAAAATTAAAAACTTGTCTACAATAACATCCACAATAAAGTAAAAAAAAAAAAAGAGCATATCACTAGAGAGAAAAAAAATCTTTGTAATAGATATATTTGAAAGGAACATCATCCCAGAATATATAAAGAAATCTTTCAACTCAATAAACAGGAGCAAGATGCCTCAGAAATTAATATGTGTATATATATATATGTTATCAATAAGCAAAAATTTGCTCAATATTGCTAGTCATTTGGCAAATGTAAATTAAACACACAAATATACAAAGCCAGTATAGTAACTAAGATAAGAAAGGATGACAGGGCCAATAATTAGAGAGGTAAGGGATATTAGATATCTCATGCGTAATTTTGGGAAAAGTAAACATTGCATCCATTTGGAAAGTGGTTAGATAGTATATTTAAGTGTGACCTATACCTTTATCCTATACCGTAATGATTTTACTCCAAAACAATGAAATTATCTGCAAAATATTTTTATAGAAATATTATTCATAATAAAAAGTCAAATGTTTCAGATGTTCATCAATAGGATATGAATAAACTATATTGATGGCTGTATAACAAAACAATATGCCATCAATAAAATGTATAAACCAGTGTTATATGAAAAATTTATGGGTAAATATATAAAAACATTTTGATGAGAAAAATATCCAATCATGAAAATTAAAGATCCTGTGATTTCCTTTATATGAAGGTCTAGGAAAAGTAAAAAAATGAGCAAAAACAAAAGATTGCTGATAAAATTCATATTACATTATTTCTTGGGGCAGAAGAAAACTAATGGAAAATATTTTTTTTGTATCAATGGTATATGTTTAAAATGTTATTTAATTTCATTGAGTGATTCCAAAACTGATGAAAATGCAATCTGAGATATATGAAAATTATCTCAGCATTGATTTTAATTCTTAAAAAATACTCTCCTATGGAAAATAAGAAATACGCTAAATTAAAAAAAAGAGGTTGTGTAACAAACACAACAGCAAATGATGCAAAATTAAGGTTCTTAGTCAGTTTTTTCTTGCTCATAAATAAGTAAATATGTTATATATAAATGCACATAAAACCCCTAGAAATACTACTTCAAAGTTTTTCATAATTAAGCATGTCTTACATCTCATATTTTAATGTTTCTCTAGTTACAAAAACCTATGGTGTCTGTGTGGCTGTTTCTAATTCGTTGTAATTATTTGTTTTTCAGAACTTTTACATAATTAAAATTAGGTGATCTCAGATTCTTGACCTCAAATAATAATGATCTTAAAAATGTTCTTAAAACCATTTATTAAATGTCACATGTTTCACTTCTTAAAAAATCAAATTCTATAATTAAAATTGTATATGAATAGAGAAATGGAAATAATTTAGCTTGCAATATAAATAAACTTGGAGGTATTATAGAGATGTTACATAGAAAGATATATAGATTACAGCGTTGACTGGAACAATCAGCTGGTTATTGGCAGTATGTGAATATAAAAACATATGCACAGTTAGTAGCACCATTTTTTTATTCAAGTAGAACAGATTTTTTTCCTATTACATTATTGCTACAACAAAGAATCATTTGTTTCCACCCCTCCTCTCTCTCTTCTTTCACTACCCTCAAGGGAAACACTCATAGGACACTGTTGGCCTTATCTGAGATGAGCATAGTTCCTAACTCAATATATGAACTTTGAATTTAATTAAAATACAATATAAGGCAAAATAATCTTTCCTGAATTTTAGCTGCAGCAGCAATTATTCTTTCAGGACAAAATATATAAATGTGAACCAACTAGGACAAGTCAACATGCAAGGAAGATTTGAGATTATAGTGATTTAGAAAAACCTGAAAAAACATCGTAATAGTCAAGAAGAAAAAGTTTGTTCACCAAACTTGAATATAATAATAATGTTAACATTCTATGTGAAAACTTGTTTCCATGCATACATTGCCATTACTCATTCTAGAGAAGAATTTGGAATATTACTATTGCTTCAATTTACAGATATCTAATCCTGCTGTCGAGTACATGATCCATTCTGAGACATTAAGTAAACTCAGAGGATCCAACCATCTTCAGGGGAATGACTATATTTTGGAATAGAGAGAGTAGAGCTATATAATTTTCTCTTAGGGTAGATCAATGGCATCATAATTTAAGAATATTAAATAGCAATAGAGTGGCACTGAAGATTTATGTGGTAGTTTTACTACTAACAAACTTTTAATGGGATAAATAAGTAATATATTGTTTTTTAAATTTTATTGAGTTCGAATTTTGTTTTTTCTTAACCAGAAATATTAGTATTCACAGCGTAAACTGTATTATTTTCAAACTTTGACACTAATTAGGCTGAAGACATTTCTTCATTGACAGTCTTGAACTTTTTGGTTAACCATGAAATCAAATTTCATGAATATAAAGCAGTGTAAAAATAATTTTCTTTTCATAGAAATAATGAATTTTATGATTTTCTTTAAAAAGCTTTTTTCCATATAAATATCTACATACTGAACTTTACTAAATAACTTTCTATAATGCGAGACCTCTGAGGTTGAGATCAATGCTTTTATTTTTGTGTAAAGATTAATATATCATAGATAATATATGTTTAACAGATATATGAGTGTGCATACACATGTATACATCCATCATATTTATTTGTTAAGTTTAAATTTATATATTTATATATAATTACATATATATAGAGAGAGTGGCATTTTTTTAACATCAATATAGAAAACAGTAAGGGTTATTTATATTTTTGAATTAGAAGAACAAAGTTAAATTTAAATTAACTTTTCTATAAATTAATACAATATAGGCAAGCAAAATTGACAGGAAAGGTGAAAATTATTTTATATTCATTTAGTCACTCAAGTGGAATGTTAAACATCTACATTTTTTTAAAGCCATGGAAGATGTAGTAATAGAGGTAAAATAAAATTTCTGTCCTCAGGAAGATTTTAATCTATATAAGGATACCAGATGTCATGTAAATCTAAGATGAAAACAAATGAAAATAAAATCAGGTGTTAGAATGTGTGGTTCAGAACAGATGGAAACTGGTACTTTCTTTGTATCTTAAATGTCACTTATGACACAAATCAGGAAGCCAGATGCAGCCAATACTTCATAAGATGCAAGTTGATATATGTTTATTATGACCAGTCTGGTTCTTGAATGATTTATTGCTTTCTTAAAAATGAAGAATATGTTAATGCATGTGTCTATTTAAAGAATATTTCTCTTTTTGCATTCTTATATTACCATTAAATTGACTAAAACAAATATGAAACAGGGAAAATTTATATAGCAGTTGTTTAATTTTCGAACAAATTATATAATAAAAATAGTAGCAGTAATATCAAAAGACCTAGGTTCTTTCTAGGCACTAGAGAACTATCTCAATGAACTTCTATTTTCTAGACTGTAAAACTTAAAAGAAAGGCAACTCTCCACTTGGCCTAACTCACAAAATTATTCCTCAAGTTTGAAAGCATTTAAAGAATAAAAATTACATAATGCATATTAAATATTGGGAAGGTTAGGATATCTAACCTAAAAAAATAAAATCTTCAATGCTTTCGATCTCACAGATTATGCTATGATTAACTTTTTTTTTCTGTAGCAAAACAAAGATAGATTTTTTGATGACTTACAAAAACAACATTTATTTTTAAATTATGTTATATGAAGTCTGGATAATAGTAGCTCAGATTCCCAGTTCAATTTTTCTGGGCTCTGTAGGACTTCATTCACTTATAGCACCTTTGATTTTGAATGTTCAAAATATCCTTGCAATCTACATTAGTTAATTCAGATATCTTATCAACAAATTTTATAAATATGACTCCTTTCTTTACCCTGAAAATTTATCTTCAATAACCAAATATTATTCATTTCACTTCTCATACTCATTTACTATGAGTTTAAAAAAAATGTCTGCTTTTCATTTCTTCCAGAGAGTCATGATTATAAACAAGTCAACTCCCTTTGAAACAAACAATTTCTTGTAATCATTAATGATATGAAATTAACAGTCTTTAGCTGTTAAATTAAATTAATCAACTATTAACATTATGAAACAGAAAGTAGTAGTATTGCATGGCTGTATATTTTTGCTGGTGAATTCCACCTGTTTGAGAAAAAGTGACATGAATTCTCTGATTTGTTCCAAAATGTTGTTAGCAGAGAAAATAGATTTCTAATGAATTCTATGAGGTAAAAATACCTGAAATGCCAAAACCAGAAAACAATGTTATAAAAATTAGAAACAAAACTACAACACTATTTCCAGATACATAAACTTTCAACAAAATATTAGTTAAAAAAAAAACCCAATCCTATGTAAAAATATATACCACGAAAAAGTAGTATTCAAAAGTATGTAAAATTTTCTCAACATTCAAAAAGCAATTAATGTAACCCATTACATCAAAAAAGTAAAAATTATATGACAAAGTTTTAAAAATTCTTATTCATGATTAACAAAACAATTTTCTCAAACTAGAAACAAATGGGAACTTCCTCAAATTGATTTTTAAAATCTATCATAAAACCTATAGCCAATGCATATTTAATGGTGAAAAATTAGATGTTTCCTCTTAAGACACAGATAAAAAGCATGGTTTTCTCTTTTATCAATCCCACTCAACATTGTACTGGAAAACCTCATGAATGTAGTATTTTAAAATGTACATAAAGGGTACACACAATGAGAGTAAAGGAATAGTACACATGCAAAAAAAAAAAAACAGAGCAAACTCAAGACACTGCTAAACATCTAACTCATCAGGGAACCACAATGACATAACACTGTACATATAAAATAACTGCAAACAAGAAATACTATCAATAACCAGTGCTGCCAGAATGTGTAACAGGATCTCCTATACACAACTGGTGGGAATGAAAACCAATATCTCCACTTGAACTTGGAAGACAGTTTGTCAGTTTATTAAAAGATGACTATAGCCTTATGTGAGTCATCAACTCATTTCTATATATTTACCCAAGCGAGTTGAAATTTACATTAAAAAAAAAATCCTGCACATGAGCGTTAAAGAGTTTTAGTTATAAATGAAAAAAAAAGAAAGAAAGAATCAATTTGCCCTTGGATAAGTTAACAACAGGTAAACTGACAATACAGATAGTTGAGCACCATTTAGCAAGGCACACATGCCCACACACAATCACACAAGTTTATTACTAAGTAAACAAAAAACTAAACAGACGATGAACTAGTCATAGTGAAAAAGACAAGCAGATTATGAGCTAGGCATAATGGAAAAGACAAACATATTAGAAGAGTAAAAAGATCAGAGGTTGAGGGAAATTAGGGATGGACAGTGACTGTGAGATGAATATGTGGGATAGTGAAAATTTTAGAACAATGAAATTATTATATATATCCTTATATAAATGGTAAAACACAGCATTATGCATCTGTCAAAGCTTATAAAACTATACAACAGGAAGAATGAACCCTGGTGTAAAATATGTAGTTCATATAATCAACAACCATCTATTTTAGCAAATTTGTAACATTAATGCAACATCTTACTAGAGGGAAGAACTACATGTGGAGGGTGAAGATATACTGTAATAACTCTTTAGTTAGTGCTTAATTTTTCTGTGAAGCCAAATTCCTCTAAAAGAGCATATTTTATCAAAAATAATTTCTAGTTTCAGTTCTATATGTAAGAAACTGGAAGTCTCCACTCTGTTCTAACAACAAATTTAAAAAGTGAGCTGCTTGAAAATTATTAGCTCCTTTTAGATTACAAGAGAGGGGAGAACACTGGGTGAAAAAGCCATTGTCCCCATGATTGGAGAGAAAAAAGAAGACAATCTTAGCAGAGACTCCACAGCAATCTCCTCATGGTTCTAGCAGGTGAAGGGGGAAAGAGAAATGTTTTACTATTTACATATACTAACAATTGTTGAAAATAAATGTTCAGTACATGGAACTCTTTCATTATACTGTTCAACCTTAGTATATGCTGAAAACTTCCATAATAAAGAATATGCTGAAATACTTTTTAAAAGGCTAAAAAGGGAAGAAAAAGAAATAACCCCAGCTCATTGCTGTTCTTAAGGGGATACCAGTTAAGCAGAGCCTAACCTTATGCAATTTTATCAGAACTTAACTGGCCTGAGGGAAGAGAACTCATTATTAACCATTCCAGCCACTCTCACCCACCTAACAATTAAGGGAAACACAGAAATGTTTGTGAAATTAGAAGTTGAGAGGCAGGGGCTAAATAAATCACTAACAAAAAGACTAAAAGGACTAATTGTAGGACTACAGAATGCTACATATTATTTTTTTACTTACATACAGGAGGATGGGAGATTAAGAAACTAGTTTGGAAGAGATATTTAGAGGGCACAGCTAAAAACTGATACATAACTATGAAAGAAGTTCTCATAAAAAGGTATAAAATATAAACATTAAGGTCATTGATTTAAGGAAAAACTTTTATAATGGATTGAGGAAAATAAGGGGAGATTTTTTTCAAAATTTATAAATAGAAAGAAATTAACATATTAATCAAATGTAAGGTAGGACTGAGGCATTTATACAGTACAAAACAGAATTTTGGTGTAAATCTTGAAAATTGGTACTGCTTAATATAACTTACAAAGTGGAATTTGAATGAATCGCATGACATGTGGATTATATTTATATAAAACTGATTTTTAAAGGTTCATTTTGTTATAACTTAAACCAACAAAATAAACATCTCAACATCTAGTCACTTAGACCAGCAATGAAGTCTTCATTAAGTATCCCACCAAGTCCTTCCTTTCCACGATAACATCATTGTCTTTAAATTTACTATTTTAGGATGAATGGGGAAGGATTTCTACTGCCTGTGAAAAAAGGCACTGAGCTACGGTATATGACCAAGTTGAGTTGGTAATTATGTACCAACAGTATCTGACAGCATCAAAGTCAATCCTCATTTTCATCCTGTTCTTTATCTACCATCAGAACAGTTGAGTCAATTAAGCCATTTCTTTCTATCTTTTATTTCATATTGGCCATCTTCCTTCTCTAATTGCTCAAACCTTTTTCTCATTATTAAAGCAAATGCATGGAAGATATGGTAGCAGGCAAATCATCTCCTCTGGTCAAACATCCCAGCATGGACTTTCAATAAGGGATTGCCCAAGCAAATATATCAATCAAATGCTTTGCTGCCTTTGATCCAAGGAAAATCATTTGGTTGTTATATTGCTTCTTACCATAAAACTTATCTCAGTTAGTGCACATGCAACATTCTAGGAGCTTCAGGGCCCCTTTCATTCTTTAAAGGAGATCAGATTAAGCAGTAATCTATTCAGCATAAATTGTGTTCTATTCCTGTCTGCATTATCTCTAAATGGGTCAATTCTTTATATCTAGGTTCAGGGGAATTCCCTGTGTACTAAACATGCTGAATTCAATTTGAGGTAAATATACCGTGCAATTGGAAGTCTCCTGTTTATTTAACTAAAGAATCTCAGATAGTAAAAATTTATGAGGTAGGTTCTATTATTTTCAAGCAAGACATCCCACTCCTCTAAAATAAAATAAGTTCCATGATCTCCCACTATGTTTCTATGATCTAGCACTACACTGTATATCTGGAGTATGACTAGTATTCATGTACATAAATAGGATCATAAACACTAGTTTTGCAAATTCTCAACACACCTTTGTTGTACAGAAGTGCTTTTTCATTGCTTGTGTTTTACCTGCTATCATTGATCCTTTTGTCTTCAGAAGTTTTATGTATATTAAAATAATTAGTAAAAAATAAGACTTTTTCACTCTTTTCCTCCCCATCCACCTTTTCTTATATTTAATTCACTACTTCTATAGGAGTCATTGATGCATAAACAATACACAAACAATCATGCCCCAGCCACAGAGGTCTTACTGCTTTGTACGAAGAGTGGGTCTACAACTACTTCAATACCAAAATATCTTCAGTCTTTTACCACAACTTTGCTTTACCACAAGGTGATTTTGACATAGTGAGTTGTAGGTCTGAAAGTCAATCTCATTCATGGCTACAATCTGTAATATCTACAAATAGGATATAGTGGTCTTGACTTCTACTTGATAATGACTTATTAGGCCCAACAGCCATTAAATGATACCTTGTATACATATTTTAATAAAGGATAAAGAGCAGGGAACACAGCATTCACATTGGCAAGAGAAGTGGTCTCTTTATGAACCTCCTCAGAATGTTTCACAAACTCTGCATTTAGATTATCACTGAGAATTAGCACTGGATTTAGTAAACACGGAGGTAACTGATTACTCTGAAAAGAGTTCTGGTGACAGGTTGGGATGAAAGTCTGATTAGAAAGGGCTGATGATATACATAGAACCACTGTTGACAAGAACCGTCAATAACAGTCTAAATGAGTTTTTCTACAATGGGCAATGGATATTGGAAAGAAATGACACAAAGATCAAGAAAAAAAAATTGTTTTGAAAGCAAAGTGTTTGCTGAGAGTAATGAACCAAGAGACGGAAAATTAAAATATGTGGCAACAAGAAGCATTGCTAGGATGGTGTACTTGGGTAGGGAAGAAAAATTAGCAATGGAAAATACTGGAGTCTAAGGAATATTTCCACACTGTTCTTGTGTATCTTTTAGCTACTTATCACTATTCTAGGCTTCAGAAGAAAATATAGACTAGCAATTTTTTTTCACTTTTTGTATTTTGCTTCCTTTTTACTTTTTGGTATTTTAATTTCTTGTTGAAATGATTTAGTGTAAATTTTAAACAAGACAAACAGGATTGCTGGTGCATTTTTCTGTAGCAGGTATGTTTTTCCAAGATTTCAATTTTTCATCCCAGCATTATTTTCTTTTACTTTCAATCAAAAAAGCATAGATTTACTTTCAATCAAAAAGCATCGTGGATGTAGCACAATGCATTTGATCTGATCAATTTGAAATATAACTTTCCGACAACTTGAATTTGCACAATATTGCTACATGATAATCTTACCATTGATTTAAGACTAATTCACACCTTATTTTTTTCTGATGTCATTAGCAAAATCCACAATCTATTTCCAATATAACTATTTTTTTAAGATAAAGAATTTGTTTCCCTAACTAAAAAAGAAAACAGTTTAAAATGTATCTGTCAAAATGATATCTCATCAACATTGACTGTCTGTAATTTGTAGTATCAGATTGTCTTTGTCATTTCTTTCCTGCTTGGTTCATTTTACAAGTAATGTCACCAGACCCAGACAAGCTAATTAATCTCAGGTCACATAAGGTTAGGTAACTTGCTGTTTCTACCTGGCTACCAGGAAAAGGCAAAATGACAAAAATTGCCACAGAACATGAGGTTTCCTAAATAACCCTGCTGTCATTTTTCAAATTACTGCCAAATGTCTCTTCAGAGCTACAGCAAATAACAATGAAGGCTGAGCTATTTGCTGCTAAGGGGTAGAATCACTATTGTTCAAATACAAGAGGAAAACAGATTACATGTTCTCAGGTATGAGAGAGAAGGAGAAAGAGGGTCACTGAATGTATGTTATTTTGAGACAATTTCTATCTCTTAGACTTGGAAGATCAGTGTGGTATTGACTGTACTTCAATTAAGCTATTAGTTTGAAGATAATTTACAGTATACAAGATTCTTATTAGAGTGAGAGTTATCACTACTATGTTACATATTTGTGCAAATATATAAAAAAGTTGTATCATCAAATTTTGTGGTTAATCATAGTCCTTTTACCCTGGCAATGCTTTAACACTTCATGAAAATCAAAGTAGGAGATGAGAACATGAATGTCTGACTGACTTATTCACATTTGTCTAGAAAGCATTTTATAGAAATTTTCAATCCTACATTTTTTGAGAAACCATTGGTTATAAGTGGAGTGCTCAATAGGTTTATTATAAGCTTCAAACAGAAATTTATATAATTCCTGCTTTTACTATCTTTATAATTTATCTACACAAATATTAGATAGTTTACAATAGTTTGCAGTCAGAGGACCCAGCAGTGGGTTCTCAGAGAATGAGATACTTTAGTGATTTCCACAAATCCTTCCCCTATCAAACAGTGATGGAATGCTGTTTGATACACACACATGTATGTATATATACATAAGTATGAATACATATACACATATAAATGTATACATATATACCAATACTGCATATAGCAATAAAATTGCACTTGCAAACATTTATAGAATTAGTATTTTTATTAATTCCCATAGACTAGAATTTTTGAAGCTATAGTTTATTGAGAAAACAGAAGAGAGTGCAATAAAGTTACATCCCACCACCAACTTCTGACATCTTATCACACTTACTCAGTTTGATTTTACTCCAGGGCTGCAATCACTACTCCTGCTATATAGACAATGGTTTATCTGCTTTTTCTCATATAAGCACCAAGTAGGCAGAATATTGGTTTTGTTTACTTTGCATCTCTGGTGATACTGGCATGTGGTACATTTTCAATAAATATCCATTAAGTGAGAAAATAAAATGAAGACATTGTTGAGTGTTCACAAATTGTGGTGGAGAAAAACACCTGGGATAATGCAAGTTAGGGTTCATAAAGAGAAGAGTGGATTATGCCGATTTTGTTTTACATATTAGGTTTCTCTAAATTTGATGAGGAACACTGATAAGACTATATAAACACAGACTTCTGTGCATATATGTAGATATAGTCATACATTTTATATACAGTCTTAATGGGTTTATACTGCAACAGAATAAAAGTATAAATATATCTAATGAGGAAAAGTGAGCTATGCAAACTTACTACATGTGATACAAGAAGAGAAGGAAAGTTATTTCCAATGTATTCCATTTTCAGCCCAACTCTTGCTTTCAGAGCAGTATGTTCTGTTAGCCATCTCCTTAACTCCCTGTGGACTGATCCCTTGGATTTTGGCAATTAAGAACTTCACCTATCCTCTGTCACCTTATGGTCCTGTCTTTTTAATTACTATAAATTCAAGTTTAATGATCATCTGCTCCCCATCAGTCCTGTTCTACAAAAGATAGCAACTCCTCAACTCCTATTTTTCTGGTGCTACTTTTATCACTATTTTTTTCTGATGACTTCGATGAATGAATATATCCAATAAGTATTTGTACACAACATAGCACTCTGGTGGTGGTGTCCTGTTCTCACATAATATGTTCCTTACTATAAGGTGACTTCTGAGTCCTTTTGACCCACTGTTGTATTGCACATCAAGGAAACATTCATTCCCATTTTGCTCTCTGTGGCAGCTGCTATTTTCAGGTATTTAAGAATCTTCTTCCAGTCCACTGTTCCCATTTCTAGAGTCTTTGCCAATGTGTTAAATTTCAAGATTGAGACACTGTCCTCAATCAGTGAGATAGTTTATCCTATCCCAAGTTCTGTGTTTCACCAGGATTCTCTTACACAAGTACCCTAAAAGCCACACCCAGGGATTCTATTTTTGTTCCTGCTGGCATGTGCTAGCTAATTCTTGCACCTGCATTGGGGTACACATGACAAGTTCCTACATTTACGAATTAATTTTGAACCCATGCTTTTTTTCATTCTGCTCAATCTTTTATTTTCCACTCATCTGTACAATTTTTTCACTTGATCTTGCACTAATATAATAGCATAGTTAAATTAAACTCATACTCTATTCTTAAAAAAAAAAAACAACTCATACTCTATGCTTAATAATCCAGTGAAAATAAAATTGATGAGGCACTTTAAGGCTTTGAAAGAAAAACATATGAATTAATAGGATATAATTTAGTTAAAATGGATACAGCTATTTATTTTTTTAAAAGGGGTCTTCAAGATTAACATATAAAAAATTACCATGTTTTGAAATGTTTACTTCAGTTATATTCATTTATCTAAGAAGAAAAACCCCAAACCTTTTGGTTATAAAGTAGAAATGAAATATCACCTTAGGAAAAAAGTAAAATATTTATAGGTAAAGAGGCAATGAACCAGAGAGGCTTAATAAATGAAACTTTTCTGCTGATATTATTTCAACAGAAACACTAGTGAATATTGACCTCTACATTTTCTCTTTAGTACTCATTTGGATTTGTGTTGAAAATACTCATTACAATTAATTAGGGTATTGTTCGAATCCAACATAGATTTTGGAGAATTATAAAGGAAACTAAGCCTAATGAAATACTGATGATTGCTTTCTCATTTGGAAATAGCATATTGTACAATGCATTTAAGGAGCTAATTTCCTACTTCAAAATACTGAATTACTTCTGATGTCCCTTTGTGTTTTCCTGAGAAGTAACTTTAAATCTGTGCCCTAGTAATGACAAGGTTGATGTTTTCTGTGCTTCTGATAGGTGCCCTCATTAACAGCACTCATAATCTTACATAACAAAGACCATTCCTCAAAGAAAATAAGACTAGAAAACTGAAAAACATATATCAAATATATATCTATATATATATATCTATATATATATACACACATACACACACGCACGCACACACACACACACACACACACACACACACACACACATAAACTTCTTGTCAGCCAGTCATGGGTGATGGTAGCAATTACCCAATGCAAATGATATACATCAATGCTTTTTATTTTTTTGAATAATCTTGTCAAAATTATGTTACTATTCTAAACATTTTTTTCTTCTATGTGTGCTAATTGTCTTATGTCAGCAGCCCACTGCTTTATATAAATAGGTTTAAAATATTTTTACAATAAATGTTTGCAAGTATTTATAGAAGTACGTAATAAATGGATGAGTTAAATTTAAAAAACAAATAAGATTTATTATAATTACCATGCTACATGATTGAGAGGGATTTATTATTTATGCTCCATAAAATTATTCTCTAAAGTTTTATCCCCTTGGAGGAGGGTGTTGTGAAGTTAAGAAATAGATGTACAGAAATTATAATCCACTTAATGTCACAAGGTTTCTTGTTTCAAAGCACATTAAACATCTACTATGTCATCCCTTAAATAAGGGTCATAGGGCAAATGGGATATGGACTCTGGTTGTTTAAGGGGAAAAAGTATTTAGAATTTGATAATTATGATTCTAAGCTTAAAACATCAATATAGTGATGTTTCTCCAAAATTAAAAGATACAATTATTCTTATTGCTTTGAGTATTTTTCATAATTTAAAAAATTTAAGGTAGAATTGAAAACAACTAACCACTGAAATGTACCACAAAATAAAAAAGTGGCTAAAGATTGCTTAACACATTGTGTAGAAGAAATATATGTAACATGAGTTTAATTCCATCAATAATATCAATGAACACTCTACTAATACTGGTACCCTAACACATTGTGTAGAAGAAATATATGTAACATGAGTTTAATTCCATCAATAATATCAATGAACACTCTACTAATACTGGTACCCTAAAATAATTTATATATTTAACTTATAGTACTTTGATTTTATGTTGTCACAATAGTTGACTATTCCTTGAAGAATAAAAGAGTCTGTGGGAATCTTATTTTCAACATTTCAAGTTTTGTTTGATAGGTTTGAAGTATAAACCTGTGTTCTTAGTAGAACAAGTGCATTATTCATAAGATGAATGTGTAATTTATTTCCCAAACAAGGAAATTGAGAATATAAGGTACACTGTTAATTATAGTAAGAGGACAGAAGGAGTAACTCAGAAAGATTATCCCAATAAAACATGGATTTGTATTGTAACTAAACATGGATTTAGTTATTGAATATTTTGATAACTCATCCATGTATTCATTCCTAAATTCAGCAGCTCCTATTAGCTCTTTGACATGATAGTTTGTATTGTAGGCTCAAATTTAGGAAAAATAGAATGGAATTGAGGGATTAAAAACTCCTACCTACACCACACATATTTAAATCTTAGTATTTTCACTTTCTAGCTACTGTTTAGAACAATTGTCTTAATCTCTCAATGAATTATTTTCCTTATCTACACATGGGACTGGAGACACCAGTAATTATTTAATCTATTTATGAAAGTTAAATTACTGGGTATAAAACATTTAAAACAGAGCCTAATGTAAATAATAAGCATGAACTATTATCTTCTAACTATACTAAGCTAATTATATGTAAAACAGAAATATAATTTCATTTTTTACTTCATTGTTGAAGAATGAACTTGGGTAACTAGATGTATAGTAGTCCCAATTTTTCTTAAATTCATATCCCTACGAATTTTTGCATATTCACTGATAGAGAAATTTATTTACTTCACTTGCTTTTTTTTTGTTTTTCTGTTACTTTGCTGGAGCAGGTTTAGTTTAAAAACAAAACAGATTTCCAACATACACTCTGCTCTCACACATTGTATAATTGCCACAATTATCAGTATCCTTATCAAAATGGTATATATTCTACCCAAGGATGAACCTTCATTGACATGTTACAATCACTCATAGTTTTTAAGTTATATTGAGGTTTATTCTTGGGATAACATATTGTATGTGTTTGATAAATGTATAATCAAATAGATGTCAATTATTATATTATACTATTTTCACTACTCCAAAAATCTGCTCTGAGCATTCTTCTCTCCTCCTGACTCTTACAATCACTGGTAATTTATTATCTTGCATATTATAACTTTCTTGGAATTGCTTCTATCATTGGATAAGAAATTTAAAAAGATTTTTCATAAATCTCCAAAGGAATGTCTTTGTGATTCAAATTTTCTACCACCATTCTCCACCTGCCCCCCTCCCCCCCACCCTCTCCTGGGATCGAAGAATCTCTTTGAAATGCATATTAAGGAGAAGTTTCTTATAAGGAAGAAATGGAAAAAAAACTTTGAAAACTGGGATAATGAAATTTATATCTTCACAAATATTGTTATCAATATTTGGTCATGAGTAACTGCAAAAAATGAACAGACCTCCAGAAACAATTTTCTTCATTTTAAAACTATTAGTCTTACACAGTCGGTAAAATCTGCCTAAAATTTTAAATGAAAGCTATAAAATCTTTCTATTTTAGGTATCTGTGTGTGTTCTCATATATTATTCTACTGATAGGGTGTTGTGAAATTGGGGGACCATGGCTCTGGTATAGTGCTTTAGAATAGCAACCATTGTGTCCTGGTAGGTGGAGAATTGGAGACGGGAAGTCAAGTCTTCTAGCAAGGACAGAGAGGGGTTTTAAGAAGTGGCTGGAGAGTGAGGGAGGGGGAGAGAAAGATAAAGGCACAGAGAGGAGAGCAGAGCAGCGGCAGAGAGGCTGGAGGCCTTGGAGCTGCCTCTGCAATGTGCAACAACAGTGCAGGGAAGGAAACCATGTTGTGGGCTTTAGCCCCAGTCCAGGTTGGTGAGGAGCCCGGGAAAAGCATGTTTGAGAAACCTGTGACCTTTGAAGGTGAACTGGAAACATGGCATTAGGAAACTTGCTTTAATTTTGAAAATGAGTTGGGGAATTGTCTGGAGACCTGAAAAGAACTTAGAGTGCTTTTGTTTTTAGTGTGAGAAGTCTGAAGTGGTTGCTTTTGTTGTATCAAGTGAATCTTGCTAATTTGGGGCCACTTTAGTGTTAAAGCTGAAAAATTGCTGGAGCTGTGTCTTTTGGAGGAGAACTGTAGATGCCATCCTGGGTTCTTTATTGTGCAATCAGGGCAAAAGGGGCAGAAGCTCTTAACCAGCAAGCCAAAGGGAAAACAACAACAACAACAACAACAACAAAACAAAAGCAAAAAAAAAAATCCTTTAAAAATACAGTCTGCCACCCAGCTTTTTTACCAGATCTGTCTCATCCATGAGACACAACTGTCAAAGTCACAAAAAAGTTTAACAGGGTCTTATTAACAAGGAAAATTAACTGGGAAAACAAAAAGTCCTCACAGCCACAAGTGGACAAAAGTTATCTTAGCCCAGTCACCATTTAGGCCAAAAGTCCCAAACACAGTCCAAGATGGTGCCCTTTGCCCCTTCAAGCCTGAGGCAGGCACTGCAAAGTCCAGTCTTTCTCCACATCTTTTTTTTGCTTCTTCTCTCTCCAGTTTCTGCACTGCTCCACTTCTCCTAAGTGTCTCAAACTTTTTCCACAATCCAAATCCCTGGCCATTTCCAGGTACCAACTCACTATTCCAGAAGGCCTACCCACATGGGCCTGTTCTCTCAGTCTGCCATCCTCGTCTCTTCCTTTTTTCTGCCTTTGGCATGTCTTGCTTCTTCTCATGTGTCTTTCTCTCAGCTCCCACCCATCAGGGTATTTTGGCATCAATAACATTTTTACCTGCGTCAGTCATAACCTGTATCAATTGGATTTGAATGTCCCACTTTTGAAGTAGTAACTATGCTATCTTAGTTTTTAGATTGGCTTGAAGTGAGTAGAGCTGTGTCTTTGAAGAAGGAACAATGGCACCATCTTGGTCCCTTCATCTAGTTCGAAGAAAGGATGGCTGCAATCTTGTGGACACATATGACTTAGGACCCATGTGCAGTTTTGGACTAGAAACTGAAGTAGTTGATAAGATTACCAAAAGGGTCGATTGTACACTCGGTGGCTTTTGTTTAATTTGTTATTTTAATGAGTAAATCTATTTTTTCCTCCTCTTCAGAGTAGTGTGGTCTTTCACTGGCTGGGATGAAACTGATGAGTGGCTGTGTTTAAGGACCAGCTGCCCTTGTTTGTATGTTTAGTTAAGTACCCTATTTTGTTGGTTTTATCACCTGATCTCACTACCTCTATATGGTATTATTAAGAATTTGAAATGAGTTTCAATAATCATAATTACTTCTACAAATTTTTTAAATTCAGAAACAACAAACCCAAATGATTTTTAAGATAGCTTTATCTGTACTAATCTTTAGTAAAAGAACTAGCTGAAAATTTAATGGTTTAAAAACAGGAATATCTTTAGAGTTCTAAAATCAAGTGTAACATTTTAATTCTATTTAATTCTATTGATGACTAATATCAAGACCCATTGAATGGACCTTCTGGCTGGGTAAGACAACCTGAGGCTTCTCCCCTGCAACCCTTGGGATGTGTTTCCTAGGAGTTCATCCAAGGATACAGCCTTGAAAGGGTGTGTGATGGTGTATGATGTGTTGCTGTGGAGACTACCTCGGCTAAGTACATGAGTGAACAGATCGACAGAAACATGCACTCCATGTAGACCTCAAGAACCTCACATAAACGTGTGTGTCTGCTGAATTTTCCTTCCATACCATGTTAGCTATGTATGTTGTATGTTAAGCTAAGCATTTGTTGTATACCCTTCACCCTTATCTAAGAGTGATGTGTTACCCCAGTAATTCATTCACAATATCCTTTCACTTTATTTTCCAAGATTCTTGGCATAGGTTTACAATATACTAAGGGCTATTTGTTTTTATCCCTCACTTTTGAAAAATAGCTTTTGGAAAATAGTGACTTGAGGCAGTAAATGACTTATGAACTAAACCGGAGTTACATTTTAACTGGACCTCTGATTTCCTGGATTTGAATTCTTTTTTAATAGCCCAAGGAAATTCAATTAACCTAGACTTCAGAACCTAATTATATTCATTGTTTCAAATTAACACTCACTTTTACCCTTTCATTCATTAAACAATAGCTATGTTCCTATAATTGAATGTATTTGCAAATCCACAGAAACATGCTGCTGCAAATGCTTTGCAGTCCACATAGACTTCAAATCTATAAAACTCAATTTTTTCTATATGCTTTTGTTTACTATTGTCTCCCCTTCACTAGATTCCACTTGATCACATTTCAAACAGGTATATCCAGCTTTCTTCTTTAATCGCACCGTTTGTAAAGCAAAAAAAAAAAAAAAAAAATGGAATTAGTGACACCTCTATCCAAAACATAAATGTTCACATGGCAATGAAGCTGGAAAGCTAACATGGGCAGTGTTATTTTTTGGTGAAACTTAAGCATCGCCATTACTTTTGTCTGAAAAAGAGAGGTTAAAAATGGCCTGAAGCCAGATAGGTTATTCCTTTTTTTCACCTTGATATTGTAAATCATGGTCAGCATTGTTATGCTAATTTAACTGGGGGTTGGGAGTAGGGGTGGGAGTTAGTGTTCTAAGGCCCAGGAAGGGGATCATAACTGAACCAAGCCAGAGTGTGGTTGATAATCCCTTCATCAGGATTCATGATGGGAGGGGGAGCAGGAAATGGGGATAAAAGAGAAAGGTGCAGGGACTGGAGAGGGAGAATTTGGAGGAGGAGAATTTGGAGGAGGATCAGAAGGTTAGTTGAGAGGAGAACTGATGTGGCACCCAACAACTGGAGAAGGAGCCTGGAGCTGTTGAACCTTTGGGTCTCCTAGTGTTCCAGTCTTTGAAGGTTGGGAGCAGGAGGAAAAGAGAGGAATTCATCACAGTGAACTGCCCCAAGGTCCTAGAGAGGAGAACAAGAGAGAGAAAAGGGAGAGAGAGAAAGAGGCTGAGTTGAACTTCATGTTGGTTATGGAACTCACTCCTTACTGGCTACAGTGACTGAGGATCAAAGACAAGGACATAACCTGACTGTTTCAGACTAAGACTGAGGTAAAACCCATGCAGTTCCCTGAGGAGCAGAAACAGGGTCCCTTTCTGTTTGAGACACTTGAATCACAAAAGTTTGATCTCTGGGCAACTGCTTGCACATGGCAGAAGAACCCTCATTGACTAAAATTAGATCCCCTCACCCAATTACAATAGAATCATTACTTTACAGTTGGAAAAGAATGCAGAGGTCAAAATATTCATGTCACATATACAAAAAATAAAACCACACACAAAGGTTAAAGCTAAAAAAAAAGTTACTTGACCCAGAATGCAGTAACCATTACTGACAGCAGAATGTACCCATGCTTGTTCCAGTATTCTATTTTATCATGTTTGTGGTTTCTTTTTAGTGTCCAAGGTTATCATTATTTTATCAGAAAATAGTTTCTTATACAGTAAGGCACTTCATAGAAAAATACAGACAAATGAATTGAAAAACCGTATGTCTGTAAAAATTTAATGTTATCTGGAAAGAATTCTGATTGAGAGATTTAAGACTTGACTGAAGTATCCTGTCAGTCACAGAAGCCAATTCCATTGTAGTGATACTGGCGAGTGCACCGGGAAGAAAAGTGGCACGTTGCTTATTATGAGCTAGGACAGTGTCAGTCTGATATCACCAGGGATCTCTGCCAAGACTGATGTTAGTTCAGGATACCAGTCAGATATGTAGGTTAGTATCAGAGATGAGCTCAGGAGATGCATCACATAGGAAAGATTTGGTTTTAATTTTTTACTCATTATATTTTTATATGTTAGTATATGATACAGACTAACTTAGACTTGATTATTTTAAGCTGTTTTAGTCATTGTGACTTATAGATTCTATATCCAAAAGCCAGGTGCATCATAAGCCTTCCATAGATATTTTCAGGACACAAGCAGTCCATAGATATTTTTAGGGCAAAGATATTTTTAGAACATAGATATTTTTAGAGAGGGAGGAAGGAGGGCAGTAAGGATGGAAAAGTGAATGGGCCTAAATAAGTCAGTTTTTCACATTAAATTAGCATAACAATGCGGACCAATAATTAGAAACCATGAATTAGAAACCATGATAGAATGGTAAAGGGATATAGAATGATTTCCATTAAGGTTGCTAAATTTCAAAAACATCTACTAAATAGTTTTGATTCAAACTGAAATATTATCACTTCAATAATAGTCATCTTTCAGTATGAGACAATTATTTGTTCACATTCTATGGCACTTGCCAGAGCTTGGAACATTTAGACAAAGGTCAAAAGAGTTTTGCTGTTTCTTTTTATTTTGCGGAAGCTCAAATAAATCACTTCTGACAACTGTCAGGTTCTCTACTGCCTTGTCAAGTGAAGTCTTCCAACCCTTGAGACTATATGTTTTAAGTCAGAGATCAGCTAACTCACAGTACACAATGAAACAGATGGCTCTATAGTCTCAGAGAAGGGGTTATATATATATATATATATATATATATATATATATATATATATATATGTTCAAATGTGAAAGAAAATTAAAGATCATGTAGTTCAGCAACCACATTTTATAGCTAAGAAAATGAGATAAGGGATTAAAATGTTGATCTTGTTAGTGGAAAAAAAATGAGACCTCCTATGCTGGTATGTCTTCTTTAGGCATTGGGTACTCATGAGGTTAAAAATCAACATGTCAAAAATATCTTATTTCCAAATTTATTCTCTTAAAGAATAAAAAATATTTTGATTAATGTATTTTATATGTTAAGCATTAGTTGAGTAAAGTTACATATTAAGTTTGTACAGAAGTACATATTTGTTACATGTTCTATAACTATAAGGAATATATCACTAATTTTCATTTTTATTCTATTTGTCATAAAATCACAGCAATTCACATCTAATTTCTATTTATTAGGAATCTGGAGATGTGTACAATTTAGACTTATAAATAGCTGATATACCACAATTCAAGTATTAATTCATTAATGATAAAGGGAAATAACTATATAGTTGTTTATATCATTTTCCTTCATCCTTATATAAATCTTTATATAAATATATATTTATATATACCCCCACCCAAAAAAAAAATAATCTCAGCTTACTGGAAGCACTGCTCTCATTTGGCAATTTTTTCTGCCTATTCAGTATTTGGATCAGTGCAATGACCTAACTCCTCCCATATCCTATTCAACAAAATTCAGAATAAACAAATATATATGAATAATACAAACAAAAATAATCTTGGCAACCTATTATATGTGGTTTATCTTATTTAGTAGTTATAAGAGTTTGCTGTATGGGTATGGGTAGACCAATAATGCTTTTGGAGATCAGCTAGGCTTTCTGAACGATGAGTTCCATATTGAATTGCTGATTTAGCAAAAGAGAATACATGAATCATGAATAAAAAGAAGAACTGTGCATTGACCCTTATGATTTCAGAGTAATTACAGTGGTGTCTGGATTGGCTCACCTAACATGTCAAAACTAGCCAAGTTACTGCATAAGAAAGCTTATCATTAGTTTTCAGTTCTTCCATATTCCAGTGACATCCTGAAATTTAAAGCAACATGTGTTGGCAAGCTACATAATTGCCTATATATTAGGGATAATACACTCTTCTTTGGGGTAAAGCCTTAGTTTACAAATTCAAATTATGGTCTTTAGCCCTGAAGCATATTTTTTGTTTAACAATGAAAATACTAAGCTAATATTAACATCTAATAACTAAAAAATCATTATGCATATTATGTGTTATATTAGAAATGTAATAGTCTGATATATAATAAGTCCAAGGTCAGACATTTTAATATAAATTTTTGGCCGTGCACAGTGGCACGTGCTTGTAAATGACAGCTTATGGAGTCATGGCGAGGTCTGGGGATTGTGGTTTGAGTCCCACCCGGGGCAACACAGTGAGAGTCCCAAAAAGTAGAGGGCGTGGCTGCGCGTGCCTATTATCCCAGCTACCTGGGAAGCTGAGGCTGGGGATCGCTTGAGTCTGTGTTACCCCAGGCAACGTGAGTCTGGGCAAAAATAGCGAGACCTATCCTTAAAAATATGTGTGTGTATGTGTGTGTGTGTGTGTGTGTGTGTGTGTGTGTGTGTGTGTGTATTTAAAATAATTTTACCAGAACTGTACTATAAAATCAAGAGAAAAGGAATCGTAACTCAGCTGTACCTTACATAATACAACTGTGTTTGAACAACTTTTACTGAATGAAAAAAGTCTGTTAACCTGATCTTTATCACCAAGAGTCAGTCTGGATAAATTTTTCCCTAAAATAATTTTTTCTTATGTGGAGTCTATTACATTTAAACCTTTACATCCATATAAAGTGATCCTTTTTTGGTTGGTTAATAGTTATGAAATAAGCATTTACATTTATTAAAATTCTAGGTAGATAGATTTTTTTTTTTTATTAGTAGGTCTCAAAATGAATGAGCTGTTTGACAGATAGTGATTACCTCTGTGGAATTTCTCACTACTTTAAATTCCTAGGTTAAAAAGATATGCTACCAAATTTAGTAGTTAATTTTTCCCTTTGTTATCACAAAGGATTTTTTTTTTCTCCTGCTGGTTTTAAGAGTGAAGAACAAGAAATCAAGTTTTTACCATGGCCAATAATTTTCAGTGTTGGCTATTCCATCTAATACCCACTTTAATGATTGCCACCACTCTTTCAGACAGATGGTATCTCAGATGGAATCACCAATATGATTACAAACCTGTATCATCCATAATTTCAGTAACCCTGCCTGCTGCTTCTTCTAACAATTTATTGAGGAAAGACAGTTCACATGACAGTGAGAAATTAATAAGCCATTAACCAAATTAATTAGATTGAACAGGAAATGATGTTTCTATGGTCCAGGTTGTATTTTCTCATTTTGCCTGGACTTTAAATACATAGTTTTAAATAGCTGCTGAAATACAGATTGACTGGTAAAATAGTAATCTATACAAATACCTTGACACTGTTGACATTTATAATTTGGAGTTTACTAATTCTTCAATTTTATGTAATTGAGCATTTTTAATATTTTCATCTCTAGAGTTAAAAGCTATATAATAATAAAGCCAATGAACTCTAAATTAACAACTTACCATTCTATAGATATGTTTTGGATTAAAACAGAGAGTCAAAGTTGTTTCAGTTTTATTCCTAAAACATTTACCCTAAATGAAGCCAACATTATTTAAACTATTTTAATAAAAGCAATTGCTATGGAAGATTCATGAGTGTTTCAATTTATTAGTTTTGTAATTGTTTTCAATCTCAGTGACATTAATGAAGTTCATTGCTTTCAATGATGTGAGATGAATTAATTAAACAATTTATGTTAATCTGAGAGACCACAGGCTCATTAAGAAAATGCCAGAGAGTAAACATGACAACATATGAAGTGAAGAAAATCAGGATGGAAATTTTGATTAACCCACCCTTTCCAAAAGAAGGTATATAGAGGGTCAACATGCACATGAAAAATTGTTTCTTTATTTAACATGATGGATATTAAAAACCACAGTGAGACACCATCTCACATCTATAAGAATACCAGGAAACAAGTATTTCAACAAGTGTTGAACATCATGTGTCAACTGCTGGGGAGGATGTAAGAGAAAAAGTATTGTGTATATTATTGTTGGGAATGTAGACTGATCTTTCCCCTAAAGAAAACAGTGTGGATTTCTCAAAATATTAAAAATAGATTTATCATGTGATCTATAGTCATTCCTCTTCTGAGCGTCACTAAAAACTTAATTAAAAGGAATATATTTAGTTTTATGTTCCTTTCAGGACCATCTACAATATAGTCAAATTATGTAAAAAATATGTGTCCAATGATAGATAAGTAGTAGGTTAAGTTATAGCAGTACATTCAACACTGGAAAGGGAAGCATTCACATGAGATACTGGATGAACTGGTAACAATGAAACAGGTGACTTGAATTTCTCATCTGATAGCTATTGAGATGTATGTTCATTGAAAAAAAAAAAGCTCATTCACACTCTGTTAAGCTAGTTATATTTTAATTAAATTCAAATATCACCCACATGCAAATATACAATAGTTTCATGCCTATTTAAAGCATTAGCAGTAGGTATATGTTATGTTCATTATAGGAATTGTTGCTTAATAGGCAAGAAAATGCCATACAACTTGGAAAATCCTATTTTTTAATGACAGTATTAGTGCTTTCTTGTCTTTGTTGAATTGTAATTAAATCAAAAGTAATAAAAGTCAGTGGTCACTACAACCTTTAATGTAAAGATTAAGATGCATGTTTTATATAGGCTTAATGTCCAAATATGAACAAAGATTTTAGTACCATAATATTTCTTTCTCCCAGTTAAAAAGATAAAAACTAGAAATAAGAGGCACGCTTAATGTCAATTTCTGAGTACTATATTATAATCAAATATTTAGCTATATTATATTAAGCTCCTGGATATTGCAAAAATGAGTGTTTAGAAAAAAAGAATCAAAAAACTTTTAAATATTACTTTAAAATTCAAAACAGTATCACTAATATGCTAATGCTTTCAAATAATACTGGTTATATAGCCTAGATAGGAAATAAACTAGAATAAAAAGTTCAACCTTAGTCTTCCCTGTTTTGTTGTTGTTGTTGTTGTTGTTAAACAATAAAACAATCTTCTGAGCCTAAGATTGTATGTTTAAAGAGCTTTTTGAGTGATAAAACAGAATTGCACACATGCTTTCTGCTGAGGATTTCTCCAGTACTAGTGAATACTGCCACAAATGCTATATCCTTTAGGAGTCCAATTCCAATACTGAGAGTAATTTGTTTTCCCCAATCAAGCCAGAAAACTGTAAAATGTGTGATGAATCCATTACTAGAAAATTGGTTTAAAAATCAAGGCTCAGAATTAAATCAAACATATTTGATTTTTTATATCTCATAGTTAAGTTTTTTATTTATAATTCATGACCAGAAGGCAAAAATGATATAAATGAACTTCAGACCAATTCTATTGCTGGCATGTTTTATTATATTTTCCCCAAATTGATAAATGACTTCAGTCAATTTAAAAGCAAATTTAAATATAGAGTGACCACTTCATTAATTCTCCACATTTTTCTCTATTGACATAAAGAGTTAGGAATTCAATTTTATTTATAATCACTGCCTCAAAATTATAACAATAACATGCTGTATTAATTTTGTGGAAATCATTAATAATAAAATTAAAACTTTGCTTAAAATTATTCTATAAAAAAAGAGACAAGTGTATGTATATCTGAGATACATATATCTCAGACCAGGCTAAATATTTAAACATATGAAAGTGAATTAAAGATGACCCTGTGGAAATATCAGCTGCATTACAAAAATTTTAAATAACTCATTTATATGTTAAAGAATCTAGTGGAAACAGTGGACGTTTCAAGGACACAAAATTTTAATAAATTAGAATACTTGAATGGAGAACTTAAAAATAAAAAAATATATATGTATCTGTATATAATATATATTTATTGTATATATTATATATACAATATATATAGTATATATACTATATATTTATTGTATATATTATATATACAGATACATAGATATTTATAGCAACAGAGAAAATATTGTTCTGAGAATGGGCTCCTAACAGCCTTACCAGATATCATTGAAAGTCCAGAAGAGATAAAATGAGGACAAGCATTATTTGGGGGAAATAATAGATGTAACTTTTACAAAATTAGTAACATAGAAACTCTCAGAATCAAGAAACTTAGATAACTCCAAATATGACTTACAAAAAGAAAGGCCCAAAACGAAACCAGGCATATCTATACACACACAGTCTATAAACAACTTATTATCTTAAACCAAAAAGTACTCCACAAAATATTAAAACATTCAATATTTTTCTTTATATTATGTAAGAATGTGAAAATCTCACCTGTGGTTTAATCTTTAATTAAAGGTTTGCTGTCATTTGTATAAATTCAGTGAGTATTGTGAAACAAATAGGGTGGAAATTTAATTTAAAGAATTTTTGGTTATCAGTACCATGGCATACATATCTGTCAGAAACATTAAAATAGTTGAATAAAGCCAAAAAGAAAAATTAACAAGAAAATTCCAACCAGAATAAAAGGAGGCAAATTATTGGAATTCTTAGTATTTGAAACTTCAGAGACAGAATGAAAGTTAACATTAAAAGCAAGACGATGGAGAAGGAAAATGTTAATTAATAGTAAAACATTATGAAAAATAACAAAAACATTTGAAAGAAAAAAAAGAAAAGAAAATTTTAAACTCAAAATTCATACTTAATAGGTCACACTTGGGTTTCAAATTATCAGTTCCCTTTACCAAATTTAAAAGCTTATACAAATCAATTCCCAATTTAAAACCAGATACAATTCCCATGAAACACATGAACATGCATCCTTTGAATAGCATAATTCCATTACATTGAATTTTTAAAAAAATATTGCTTTGTTGTTTCTGATTGCATGCTTCTACACCTTGACAAGCCCTTGGAGGGGGGAATGAAAAATGTTGGAGAAAATATATGATGCAAAACATTTCATAAACTAAGAGTTAAGAAAACTATGACTGCTTTTCTTATATTTTACCTCCCTCCTACCTAGTCTTTTCCTGTTCTAATTTTCTTTATAACAGAAATAACTTGATTTTTATGACATTCTTTTATGTCAAACATTAAAGCAATGAGACTTTTTAAAATGCTAATATTTCAAATAGAGTTGATATAGGGAAAGGAAAAAAAATTAAGCGCGAAAAGACAAAGAATAGCTTTATTCAAGCCATTAGAATATCAGAGAGATACTGGACAAGTAATTTCATCTCACACAACCCACTAGGATTTTGAAATAAATCTATTTTATTAATATTAAATAAACTGTCAAAAATAGAAGTTGCCATAATACCAAATTATTTTCACTTATTTTTTGTATGTACATACATTAGTATACTGTTCAGCTTATGTGTATGTATATATACACATATGTAAAATGCTATTTAAAAATGTTTACTGTATGATACAATTAAATGAAGATATTCAAAATAATATGTAACAAAAATAACATCTTCAAAAAAAAAGAGTGGAGTGACAATATAAGCTCTTCCCTTCCATATCCTCTTTGAAACTATTAAAAAAGGATGAATTCCTGCTATGTTCAATGATATAGATAAGAATAGTATTATGTTTAGTGAGATGACTTAGATGGAGAAAAACAAATATCATATGCTTTCACTTGGTCTGACGGATATAAAAGCAAAAGAATGAAAAACCTGTAGACTTCAGGAACTAGTGATTATCAGAAGCAAAGGGGGAAGAAAGGTGGTAATTTGAGTAAAAGGGGCAACTGTACAGTAATGGATGAAACTAGACTTTGGCGATGAGCATAATGTAGTACTTACAAATATTCATGTCTATACACCTGAAACCTATTATCATGCTGTAATATCACTTCAGTAAAACTAAGGAAGATGAGGTAGAAAGCAAAATAATAAAATACTCAGATTTATAATATAAATTAAAAATATATGTAATATAAATTTGTCTGCTTTTGTGAATTGATTTATATTTTGTCTTCCTCAACAATGTTATCCCCAGCAATATAGAAAACAGTTTCCTCCTAGAAGAATTTTTGTGAGAATTATTCAAGTAAAGCACTCAGTTATATGTGGTTGACAATATCAATTTTTTATAGAGCATCATTTAAAAGTTTAAAAGAGAAAATATTCTGCATATTTTAATTGGATCTAGAAAAAGTGAAACAAAAATGATGAAAACTTCAAGAAATTATCTAACTTTGGAGTTGTCAGAACACTATTAAAAAGCATTTTCTTGCATTCTCTTGTTCTGCATTCATTGTGAAGCCTAATAACAAAAAATAGGTTAGTTGTGCAAAAGTATTAGTATATAAGTAATAAAACATTGAAATAAAATAGGAGTGGCACCTTGGGAGAGATAGAATAAAACAGGGAGGCCCTGTTGTAAAAATGGGTGCATAGAAAGGGGAAATGTATTATAAAGTTAAGTAAACAGTAACTTTTAATACTTGGCTAAACCATGTAAAATGAACTAAAAATAGCTCTGGGTAGAGGAATCTGTAAATACAAAGAAAAATAGGAGAAAATAAGTAAAATTTCTCCTTTTCTACCTTGGGCTTAGTTCATTTGAACTTGTGTGATGATGTAGGACTACACTTATTGAGGAGTTCATTCTGTAGTTATGGAAATCATTGGTAGATGAGTGAAATCTGGTTAATCACAGAAATCACTTCTCAGTAGATCACTTCATCCCTGTGAAATAACGGGGTGGCTTCCCAGGGCCATTAGCCATGGACTGATGTTAACTGCTGCATAGACTGCTTGGTTGATGTTGAAACTCAAATAGAATCATGCTTTAAGAGAAGGGAGGGCATAAAAAATGTGCTCACTTAGGAATTATAACACAATTAACTGACAGAGTGAAAAATATCTACTTTCTACTTTCAAACTCATCTTTCTAGAGGCAAATAGCTACTCCTGAAAATAAGATTATTGCTTATAATTTATTTGGTGTATATTTGCTTGAGGCATAAAGCAAATATTCTCCATATATTTAGGATCCCAGTTCACTAAATAGGGCATGGTATTAATTTTTTTTTATAGTCTGAGATTACTGCCTGGTGGTGATGTTTAGTGCTTTCATAGCAGCTTAAATTCACCAGCGTATAAAATGATGCTATTTATAAAGTTGGGAAAATATTCTTGAATTTTTTTCAATATGAAAACTTCCATAAAATGCAAAATATGGTATCTAAACAATTTTATCT
This sequence comes from Uropsilus gracilis, assembly GCA_004024945.1. Lineage (NCBI taxonomy): Eukaryota > Metazoa > Chordata > Mammalia > Eulipotyphla > Talpidae > Uropsilus > Uropsilus gracilis. The sequence continues at coordinate 34,233 of PVHY01000448.1, read as the reverse complement.
TCTTATTCAAAGACAAGATATTTTACTGTACATTGTTCCAACCAAATACATGGGAAAATAGTTCAAACATGAGTTCAATATTTCTATAAAGTGCATAAAGATCATCACTACTATGCTTTTTGTGTATATAATTTCCTCTGACCTAATTTCTTTCTTTTATTCTGTTACTTAAAAAATTACTGGGAAAGAATATGTGATGAAAGAAGTTGAATTCACACAAGACACTTTGTTCACACAGCTTCAATTTGGTAATTTCAAATTTTCTCAAGAAATTTGTATGTATCTTTCAGCAAATAATTTCAAAGTCTGTGCTTAATTAACCTAAGCACAGGAAAGAGTAATTATTTGACAAAAAGACATCTTTCCTTTGGATCATTCATAAGAAATATTTGGTACCTTTCCTTATTTTGTAAGTGGCTTAATTATTAACTACATCAGTCACTTAGTTCTCTCACATTTTTTATTCCATTAGATAAATCATTTGATATTCTTAACCTTCCTTGAGTGTGTTCATACATGAAATGGGGATACTGCACACATTGGTAGTTTTTATATTCTGTATGACAGTCACAGGTACACAGACAAGGAGAGGATCTATCAATGTTGTAGACTATGTCATGTAGTTTTCTCTAGACCCTGACTACACCTGTTCCCTTGATGTTCACTCTTAAGGCTTTAGATGCTGTAGATAAATAACTTTCACATTTAAACTACACTGCAGATTCTAGAGACTTTGTTTTTGCTCTGAACATGCACCCTTTTCAATGAAGGAATGATACATTTACAACCATAAACCTTAAAACACCATCATCTCACACTTCTGTTTCCATGACCCCTAATTTGCATGGCATTTAGTCATGATTTCATGTTATGCACACTTTATGCTTACCTACCTATTCTTCCATTCTTCTCTCAATCTTACAATATAAGCACTATAAAAAACAAGTGTTATACTTTTCTTTACAGCTAAAGTCCGAGGGAATAGATGAATATGGAACTCACAAAAATACTATGTTGAATACATAAGATGATGAAGAAATGCATGTTCTATTGGAAGACATTATTTTTCTTTCATCACCAAACAATGAAAACTGCAATGTGTATTGTGTCATTGACACAATTCTTAGTGAGGTCTCAATACCTTTATTAAGGGTATTGGACTTTTTGATATCACAGATGAAATTATTTCAAATGGTAAATATTGAATAATTGTTTCCAGTATAAACAAATGATGACTCTCATCAAACTTCTCACATAAAACAAATTTAAATGTTGAAAAATAACAACAAACAAGTATCAACAACAAACAGTTCAAGGAGAATGGCAAACAACAAATAGATACAGGAAGAAGTAATGATATGAGTATTCTATTTAGGTATAATTTATTTGTGAGATGATCAAAGTCTAAAGTTTTGTATCTAAGGGGGGGCCAGAGGGGGAAGTTCAAGCATGTAAACTGGAGCGGAAGGTGAAAGTTTTCTGGAAGAACACTGCTGAAATATTTGACTAATTCATGAATCAATTTTAATAGGGAAGACTAAGAGTCTAACAAGGTAAAAATTGATGATTTGAAACTGATCTTTTTAGATACTGAAGACAAAGATTTGATTTACAGATTAAGCATAGTTAGAGTAAATGTGTACTGATTAAAAAGACAGTATCTAAAAGAGCTACATAATCTACAATTTATGCAGTGTAACATTCAAAAATATCTGAGTATACATTTCAAAATTAACATAAAAGAATAAGGCAATCTTTTCTAAGCAAATAAATAGAACAACAGATATTAATCCAAATACAAGTATATCAGAATTAGTAGAAAAATTTAAGTCAATTATGCCCCAAAATATTAAGATATGTTTAAATAAATGAAAAAGCTAGACATTTTTAAGCAGATAGACACTTAAGAATCATATAAAATGCAAAATGTAAAAATCATTGTATTTAAAATAATCACTGAATGGGATTAACAAGAGAATGAAGATGAAAGGAAAGAAGTTGGTTGACAATATGATGAATCAGTACATATAGTAAAACTTTGCATATTGACTAAATACAATGTTCTTGCTAATGAGTGCAGTGAGAATCAAGTTAAGTCATTTCAGAAAAAGTTTCCTGTAATGTTTAAAGTTTGCAAGTGTTTTAAAACAGTATGCTTTACCCCATGTCCATGCTGTTGGGAGGGAAAATGAAGCATAAAACCACAGTTTCTAAAGTACTAAACTCACTGCTACCTAGTACAAAGAATGAAAACTGCTGGCACTGTAAATGTACTTTGTTGATTTATCTTTTCAGAGGTAATATTTTTTTTTGCTGCTGCAAAGAATTGGTTCTACCTGGTGAGCATTCTACCTTGTAGGTAACAGCAGTGCCAGCATTCATATAAACGACAGTCTTCTGGGTATTATATATTCTAAATATGAAGACTGCACACAAAGTCTAAGTGATATTCCTTGCCTCTTAGTGATAATTTGTAAAATGGTTACAGAATACACAAAATATTATATTTTTTTCCAAATGTAAATAGCACAATAGCATGCAACATAATTTTACATAAACTGTCAATTATAATCAAGAGTTTCTTTGCAGGGAATTGTGAGAAAGTATAAGCAATAAAGAATCAAAGAAAGAACTATCAAATGTAGTACAGAAACACTTTTCTAAAAAAGAAAAATTATGAATAGCTAGAGTCTTGCTAACTTAGTATACCTAGGAATAATAGCACATTCAAACAACAGAATTTTATCTTTTTGTAAAGGAAATAATTTACTCCTTTTCTCTCTAAATTGTGAGGCTTTGTTTTCTTAATTGATTACCATACTCTAGGTAAATTGGTCATCTTAAATTTCTTGGTTAACTAAAGATATAGTTTCTAAAGTACTAAACTCACTGCTACCAACACTAAAGAAAATTTTTTCTTTGTAAACTTGCTATACTTTTTCAAAATATACTCTAAATCACACTTTGAATGCTCTCAAATTTATTTTCCTATTGCTAATATTTCTTACTTTTATGCTTGATTTTCACCAAATTTAAAAAAATCAGTTTTTACACACATTTCTTTCTATAAGAATACTTATTGGGATGGGAAAATTCAACCTTCACAAATACCTGAATTTGAACACTATTTTAGAGGAAAATATGGATGAGATTTAGTTAAGAAACTTATAACAAACTATTGAGACAGTTTTAATTTATAACTGTATATGTTTCAGTTGTATGGTCTCTCACCTCAGCTAAACTATGTATCATAACACACCCAGGTACCCCAAGGAAAAGAAAAGTCACCTGAACAATGGATTGGTAAAAATAAGTCTTCATTATCTTAGTCAATTAAAGAGTAATAATTACAGAGGAAGAAAACCAAAATGAATTCATTCTCTAGTTCCACAAATGAAAGAACAAAATAACTTTATGCTGAGGGGTAACCATAATTTCCTGTCAAAAAATAATTGTTTCTTTGAGAAAAGATGCCATTACAAGATGCACTTTTGAAGAGAAGAAGTCTTCCAAGCAAGTTTTGTATTCCAAGGAATATGCAGAATTTGTGTCATTACTTTAGCAATTATTAAAACAGACTGCTAACATTAAATCGTGCAGATTCATTTTCATTAATTGATGAAAATGGAACTACCATTTGACCCAGCAATTGCTCTCCTGAGAATTTACCCAAAGGTGACTTCAATGTGGGTACAAAGGGACACCTATACTCGGATGTTTATTGCAGCACTATTTATAATTGCCAGGACATGGAAGTAACTGAAATGTCCCAAAACAGATGGCTAAATGAAAAAGATGTGGTATATATACACAATGGAATATTACTCATCAATTAAAAATGACTAATTAGATGATTTTATCACAAGATGTATGGACTTAGAAAAATTCATATTAGCAGAAACAAGTCAAAAAGAAAAAAAACAGAAACCAAATGGTTTCACCACTATATGGGACATGGGAAAGAGACAAAAATCCATGAAGAAAAGTCAAAACAAGCCAACAACCAAATTGAAGTACACAACCTGGGGAGGGGGGCAGGGTGGGCACAGTTGGCGGGGGGTGAACCCCAGAGATCACAGAGCTGTGAAATTCATATATAAATAAAGTATTTCTAAAAAATGTGCAGATCCTATATTCTGTACAAAAAATATTGTTGCATACTTATTAATATACAAATTGTATTCATAGCCATGTTGTAAATTATATAATCATAAATGTAGTAAGGGAAGTATCACTCTCCAAACTAAAACTATTCATACTCTATGCATTCAGTTCTGAGTTATTTGCTCTACAGCTCTTGAAATGTGTATTACAGACTGAATGCACACTTGCTCTTAAATCAGAGAGAAAAGGAGACAATGAAGCAAACCAATGAATAAAACAAGAACAAACTAGAGTAGTTCTGTACCCCTCTGTTGTGATTTGATGCAAGAATCAGAATGCTGTTGCCTTAGGGGCATGTCTTGAAACCTCCACTCTATCCTTCAGCAGATAGTGGGAGCAGAGCACATAAATTCCTTAAGTCAGAAGCAACATGAACTAATAAGTGCCTATTTGGATCAGTCACAAAAAGACTTACTAATGAAGCTAGAGATAAGCTAAAATTTAGAACTGATTAATTCCCTCTTCCTTCAAGAGAGAGAGAGAGAGAGAAAAAGAACCTTTCAAACATGAGCTTTGGAGTAATATTATTATTTCAGGTAGTTACAAACACATCATCTGCATGTTAAATTTCATCGTCCAAGGGAGAGTATATTCTGAGTTACAGCCTGAGGCTACAACCACAAACATCTCTGTCTCTCTGAAGAACAACTTCAGTATGTATACAATGAAAATTTGCATTTTAGGAATATATAACCACTGCTCTGGGGAACATATAATAATGTACAGTGAAACTGAAAGATGGCATTGGAAAAGATAACATAATCAAGTCTATTTCAGTCAGTTGTCAAGGAATTTTGCAAAGAAGTTTGACAATAACAGAAACGAAAACATTCAAAGCTACAAATTATTTGGGCTAAGAACAGAAGATGCAAGATGATGCTGACAAAGACTTTCATGAAAAGTCCATAATCATAACAATTTGACAATTGTGATTTGACTTTATTGTATGAAAGAAATTGAAATGGCAGTGACAGTCAAACATTGCAATTAAAAATATAAGAGTATCAAAAAATTCCGAGGTAAAAGAAATTATTATGAACTTTCCTTTAGTATCATTCTCTACCCATGCCATTTAAAATATGAGTTAGGAGTATTTGGGAAATCAGTCTGTCTACATTTACTTACACTATATCTTGAATCATTCAATATACAACACTATTTTTAGGTAGCACAATTTATCTTCTAGCTTCACATTTCTCAATTACTAGTTAAGAAAACCAGTTACATGAACACTATAAAATGTATAGAGCAACTGATCAAGAGTTAATAGAGGTAGTTCTGTCCTTTGTGTTGAGCAGCCAATTAATTTAAGTCTACCCCCAGAATACAACAGCAAGAAATTGCTAACTATGGTTTCTAAAAGTGACAAAAAATGGTAGTTGGTTATTGCCAATTGTGAAGATGTTAAGAATACCAATAGTTTTAGAGCGTTTTGGAAATATTAACAATACTATTTGAAAGGATAAAAGAACAATGAAATACCCAGGTCAGCTAGGCTTTCATTACTGAGTTCATGATGACCTACTGATACTTTAAAATTCATCGACTATTTTCATCTCTTGTCTATGGCCAATTAATTTTCTCAGTACTATCTTGTATCACTAATTCAGAAACAGGCACACACATGCGCACACACACACACACACATATATATAATTCTAGGGGTTTTGTATTATTTTGTATTTATTCAATATATATTCTATAGGGTAACTTCCTAGGTTACACTGTATTTTGTATATCTAACTTTAACTTAAGACCATGGATGATTGGATTATATCTTTAGAACACATAAAATATGTGCAATATTGCCATCCATACTCAATTTGGTAACAGATCTTTAAAGGGAAAATTGTTTGCCTAGTATTGAAAATTATTGAAATTACCTATTCTCCAATGTTCACTGCTTCTGTTAGATGTTATTTCACTTCATGCAGAATCAAAAATATCTAGTGGGTCATATGTTAAAACCTGAGAACTATACATTTGTTTTCTAGTTTAGAACTAAGAAAACACTATGAATTTTAAATACTAGAAACACAAGTTAGAGGCTACCCCATTTGAAAAGTAAAAATGTCAAAAACCATTTAAACCAACATTTAAAAGAATCAGTAGAAAATTATGGAGTTGGTGAAACAAATATATATATATATATCATATATATATATGGAATTTATTTACTTTTTCTATGTTTGTACTTAGTGCAAGTTGAAGTTTATTTGAAGTCTGACAAAGGCAAGTGCTTTACTTATAATGATGATGACTTAAGAATAAAAAGCACTAATGTGCCTAGATAAAAGAAGAGTTATTAAAATTATCTTTCCTTGGTTCTTGGCCATGCAGTCATTTAATCAGTCTAACTTTTAAAGTTATTAAACAGCCCTATTATAAAACAGCAACCAGCTTTTTAAAAAATCCTTTCAATTTTCTGAAATGTAATTTTAGAAGGAAAAGGACAGATAGTGACTAATTTTTAAGACAACATTTTTATCTCTTCTGTTCAAAAGTAGTTTGGGGGAATTGGAATAAAAATAGTTTTAAAGTAATTTCACTATTTGAGAGATATGTAGTTCAACATAGAGACAGGGAATCTGAAATGCCTTCATGACAGTTCTGAAGCTTAGTTTATCAAGAGCTTAAATTCATAGAGTTGCAACATAATTAAAAACTAATTTTGGAGCTATAGAGATAATAAAATAGATATAAATATATTAACAATCTTTTACAATGGTAAATATTCCTTGAGTAAAAGTAAAATACATTCATATCCCCCAGCCCCCACAAATCAAACTTTATTTAGCTGGTCCTCACTTGCATTCTTATCATAAAAGATATAAAATGACAAAGGCTTGCCCATAAGTTTTGATCACAGTAACTTTAAGGTTAGTTCACAAGCACATTTTGATAAAATGGAAAGAACTCATTTAAAGTTACTTACTTTGAACTACTTTTGGATGTATGTTTTTCATTATAATAAATACTTAAGGAATATGAAGATTTTAATATGACTCAATAATAGCAGCTTAATCCATTGTTTTTCAAAGTAGGAACATGTCAACTATCCCTCAACTAGGATAAATGACACAATACAAAGCTATATAAACACAAGGGTGACAGACTATTAAAATGAAAAAACATGGATCGCAAATATAATTTTATAAATGAAAAACTATTGAGTCATATTGTGCCCTTCCATTTATATAAAACATGCTAGAAACACCAAGCAAAAAGGTCCAGTGATTGCAAAGGGTGGGAGGGAGAGAATAATTAATTGATTAAAAAGTCCAGGGGATTTTAGGAAAAACAACATTCTTCCATATGAAACTATGCTCATTCCTAAAGACTTTTTGCCTTTGTCAAAAAAGTGACAATGCACACCAAAAATAAATGAGTTTTATCCAATGTTAATTTTTAGTGTGTCAACTAAGGGAAAGAAGGAATGAAAACTGACAAGGAACCTAACTTTTCCAAGAAAACAAAAAGTAATCTGAAATATGTGATTTGAACAACCCTGTTTTCTCTAGTATATTGCAAAAGTGAAAACAAAAATAATACACAGACATTTTGTACTCTATTTGGTAAACTTATTTCAAATATGTAGATTTAGGAGCTTTGAAGCTACTTACTTCATAAATAGAATGGAAGATATAACTAGTTGCAGAATATGCAGGTTCCTCACTATAGAAAAAAATTAGAAAAGCTTTTTAAAAGACTAGAAAGTATGAACCTCAGGATATACAATGAACTACACACACACACACACACACACACACATATGCAATCAATTAAAAGAAGACTAGAATGTAGAAAGAACAAGGCATACAGAATTGTAGTAGACTACAATCTTTTAAAATACATTTAGTGAGAATGTGAGATAGTTCTATTCTTATGTATATTTCATGCAGTTTTCTTATTATAAGTTACTAAAATATTGCTTAGCCTAGGTACCAAGTGTAGATTATGCCAGAATTGTTGGTGTCATGGCAATTCTTCAGTCCTACGGTTTGTATTGAACAAATTTTCCATGTATTTGTTAGAGAAGCATTTGCCAAATTTTAATTGTGTTAAGGAATCATTCATTTAACAAATAATGGTTGTCCTATGTACAGGACACTGTTTAAGATCTGATTTTCATAGTTCCAAGAAAGAAATTAGGGCAGAAGATGAATTCACATTATCAGCCTGGTTCTTAGCATATAACAGAAGATCATTATCTAATTCAGTCTGTAACAAAGAAGTGGGAGGGGGATAGTAATGTTAAATTTTTGGGGGAGGAGGAGGGAGTCTATATAAATAATGTTTTGTTTGTAGAGAAATCTTATCAAGAGTGAAATGAAAAAAAAAAAAACAACCCACACACCAACCACCTATAACATAGAGAAGAGAGAAGTTCTCATTTCTCCTAAGTATAAAATCATCTGCTTGATTTAAAAATCATATGTCATTTATCCATCTTTGGATGGATGGAAACACTATCATTGTTTCCATTGCTTGGCTATTGTAACAGATGCTACAGGTGGCTATTAAAACAAAAAAGATAATTCTTGTAATTTGTGACAACATGGATAGAACCTGATGAGATTTATGTTAAACAGAAGTGTCAGGAGAAAGACAAATACTGAGTGGTACCACTTAAAAACAAAATATAGACAAGCAAATCAAAGAATAAGATGAACCAACTCCTAACAAGTCCTAGAAATGTGGCTGAATAACTGGAAGTGGGGGGAACAGGAGGAGCAAAGTGAAAAACGAGCACAACACACTATGGTGGAGGACTAGATGGCGGGTAACAACACCTGAAGGGGTGTATTTATTCTGTATTTATAAACCAAATACAATGCTGCAAATCCATGTTACTGCAATAAAATATAAAGGAAAATTAAAAGAAAATAAATCCCATGTGCTGAATTACTGCTCAAAGCATTGTTTCCAACAGGACCCTGTTGTGACCCACCATTTAAAATAATCTCATGGTAATATCCACCTTCTCTGTCTTAACAGAAGTTCTAGAAATAGACTTACGTGGGAATTAATTTTTCTAAAGACATTTGGTATCCAGGTTGCGACAGAATATGCTAATTGATTAATGGAAATTAGAGATACACTAACTAGTAAAATAATTAAAATCTTAGATATGCTCATAGTACAATAAAACACGTTTTGATTTTCAATGAGTTTTTCTAGATGAGTATATACAAAATGATTTTGGCTAGACACTGTTGTAGCAGGGTGTCGAAATTTTCACAGCTGTAGGTAGGTGTAGGCAACAAATGGATAATTAAACATTCCATAAAATTTTCATAAAAGTAATAACAAAATTTTGATGTCTACAAATAAAAATGTAGTATATTTGGTATATTAAGATAAATTACTGAACAATTATTTAAACATACAATATTTTAGCATGAAATTATATTTATAAAATGCTATGTAGTTCTAAGTAAAGAAACAAAATAGTATGCCCTGTGATATACAGTATACAATATAAATTGTACACACACAGAACACATATAATCAGAAAGATTAAAAACCAAAACTGCCAATATATGAATATGTGGGGTTATAAACATTTGACTTCATTTACACTTTGTTTCTACATGTATTTTAATTTTCCCTACATGCAACTGTATTACATCATATCAATAAATTATATATCTTTTAGAATAGGCACAATAAGATAGAATTTGGCTTTAACTAGATTTTTCTTTCTCTACATATATGTAGCATATATCTTGGAAGCCAAGGACTTTGTATTTAGCATTTAAATTTAGTTAAACAAATTCAGCCATCAACTTGTTTATAGTAAGATATGGTTCTGTAATGGATACAAAATTTAGATTTTAAACTTTTTTTTTAAGAAAACAACTTTCAGGAGCTACAAAGTTATTTTAAACCTCGGTGTAATCTACAGTGATGTAGTTCTCAAGTCAGTACTGTCACCCAGACTTAGCATTGACATAGAACCAGAAACACCAAGTGTGGCGCCAGCAACTTGTGTTTAGCAAACCCCGCAGGAGACTGTAAATCACATTGAAATTTTGAGAGCCAGAGTATACACCAAAATACAGTTTCAGCCACTTCCACCTGCCAAAATTCACAAAATGAGCACATTGTTTCTGACAAATTATTTCAGATTCTACCTTGAGAGGGCATAAATACATTTTTTTTTCCAAAAAAAAAAAAAAAAGTTCAACTACATAACATTTCAACTGCTAGATAGTTTTCAGTCAGAAAGAGTGCTCTGAAGGTCATCAAGAAGTTGTGATCTCTAAGACTGACCATAAAGTTGGAGACAGGCCATAGAAATTCCCTCATGCCATTCCCTTGGAATGTACTTTATAGTTTTGTTCCTAGAAATAAACATTCCCAAAAGCTGTTCTAAGATAAAGACTTAAAAGAATATGTTGCAACATCTAGGCACTGTTGAGGCTAACTTGTGTGCATGCATGACTGAACATAAGGATTATATAATCCCTTGAGAGCTGGCAAGATTGCGCAAAACGCTCATGACAACCAAAGACAAAGTTTTAAACTCCCTTGTTTACTGAAATTGTCAGTCACTAACCTGGAACTTCTCACCTTTCTTGTTGATCTCCCTGACCTCCATTTGTGGGCTTAATTTCCTATTACACCTAAAGTCTCCTGATATAAACCCCAGAAGAATTTTTGAATTTTAGACACATTTTAAATAGAGTTCTGCAGGAGAAAACACATTCAAACAAAGAAGTATTGATATGCAGAACATGCAAGTTTGAGACTCCAAATGAACATGAAAACTAAGTAGATATACAGAGAGAACATATCAGGATAAATAATACAAATACCATTTATAAAATGCAAAATACTAGAGATGTGATAAGGCATCCTATACTGAAGTGTCAGTATTTCGTGAATTATAAACAGGTACAAGGCCTACATTTCTGTTAAAGCACTTCTAGTTAAGCTCACCTGAAACCCTTTAGGGAAATTGTCAGAAGCAAGTAATGAATAAATAAATAAAATTTAAATATTGAGTTACGCTAATCAGGTCAATGGAAAAGCCAGAAACTAAGCAAACTCTGGGAGGTGGCAGAGTGATGTATATACACGGCAGTGATGGCTGCACTCTCACTTGGAAGACCACATGGCCCACTTTATACAGTGCCCTCAGCATCACCACCATCTGGGCATCTTTCCGGCCCACAAATACTAAACTACTTAAAGCTGTTTTTAAGAGATACTTTACACACAATAACGATATTTCTTGACCAAATGCAGAATTTCTCTGGAAATTCTTTTGAGTAATGATTAAAATGATCCACTTGTAGTAACACAAAGAAGTTGCTTGGCCTATTGACCTCATTAGGCTCTAGAGTTTCAATCCTTGGAATTTTTTCCAATTTATTTTCAATTATTAGCCAGAAACCAATGTAAATTCACCAAAATTGTTGGCAAAATATACCACAGTGCTCACACATAAACATACACAGACTTTTAGAAAACTATATTTCAGAAATTATTCTATTTGCCTTGTATTTGTTCCCCAAGAAAACAGTCTGGTTTGTGGTTCAATTTATTGAGCATTTTGTTAATTAAAACTTTGTTATGGCTTTAATTTCCATTTTAGAGTATTAGTTTTTCCTTTACAGGCCGTTCTTTCCTTTGGGAAGTTGAGTTGCATATTTTCTCAAAAAGGAGCAGAAGAATGAGATAGATTTAAGAGCCACTCAATATAAAAGCAAAAGAAAAGGCATTTCCACTACAATGGAGTGCAGCAGAGCCCTTCATCAGGAAAATTCTCTAGTATCATTGAACATTCACTGAACCAGTTCTACATGACACTCCATCCTTTCCCACTGTCATCATCTTGTCTTAGAACTACACCTTCATGGCCTTGTACTATTCTCCTCACAAATCGCATTCCTTATTTAATGAGAACAACCTAGATAGGTTTGAAAATCAATGGCACAGACATTTTGCCATCACAGAGAACTAAGTAGTAAATGAACTGAACATAAAATAATGCCTCCTGATCAGAGAAAACACAAAGTTGACATACTTTGTCACTGCTACTATTCAGACATTATCACATTTTAGTTTATATTTCTATATTTATTGATAGAGAAATGGATGCTAATGATAAAGAACCATAGGAGAAAAACTACTTTTTTTGTTTTTACTGGAGAAGTTATATGTAGGCAGATTCCAATTCTTTTGCTTAGAACAATAAAGAACATCTGTCCATAGTCTCTCATTACCCCCAGGCTCAAATCATTAACAAAACCTGCTTATTCTGACTCTTGTTAAAATTAGACACAAAATAGCTACAAGATAAACCAATTTAAATCACACAATGAAAATTATTTCAGTTTATCCTGCAAACAAGCAAAAATTGTAAATCATTCTGAAAAATGATGCACAAAACTTTTCTTCCCCAAAACTGCCACAAAACAAACATTTTAACCAATCTCCAAAAAGCAGGAAAACTATAAAGCTATCATAAATCACTGCAAAGAACAGTCTTTCCTGTAACTACATGCATTTGGGCCTTATTTCATTGTAGACTTGCTATCCCCAGTTCACATGTTCTTATGTGAACAATAAACTCTGTATTTAGTGACTTGCCACATCACACTGGAATCATCCTGTTATGAGGATGACTTTACTTCAACTGCATTAGTCTTTTTAATAAACCATTGCACTTACAACCAGCTCTCTAAAAAACATCAGCAATGGTCCTTTTAAATTGTTCCTCTGTAGTAAGGATACTCTAAGCAATTCACATTGCTAGGCGTAAAACCCTTTATGTAAATATAACCTTAAAGACCTATGACCTTTCCCACCAACCTCTAGTTACTAGAGTTCACTAATCCTTCCCTTCTTGCATTCAGTTTCTTACCAGAAATGCATCATATCTAGAAACATTCCTCCTCATGGGTTCTTTCTGATATTGATATATATATATATATATATATACATATATGTGCATATATGTAAATATATATAATGTATGACTTTATTAGTAAAAAGGTGAACCTAGCTCAGGCTATGATAATTATTATATTAATCAATTGCCTTCTGATTTTCAAAGAAATTAAGATAAATGGAACTGGAGGGGATTATGCCGAGGAAAGTAAGAAAGGAGAAAGACAAATACCTGATGATGTCACTTGTATGTGGAATACAGACAAGTAAAATAAAGGGTCAGATAAAACCAAAACAATAACAAAGCCTATGAATCTAACAGAATGGAAGCTGCCAGAGAAGGGAAAAAGGGAAAAAGCAAAAGGGGGGGAAGCAAAATAATTGCCCTCACCATAATAATTACCCTCACGCGGTCATTCCTCACTCACTGAGATAATGTACTCACTACTCATGCAAAGCCCCTCCTCATGGGATGTTAAATAACTCGTTAAACAAAATAAAAGCAGCCTAAAAATCTAAAATAAAAAAGCAGATTTCATTGCTCACTAAATTCGTGTCCGTGATCATCATTCGCCTGCCTAAATTTTCCTGTCTACCTAAAGCCTGCACTTAGCGGTCTTTCTTGCACGGCCGGTCCGTAGCAAAATGGGGAGGGGGGATAACCTGGTGTTGGTATGGTCCAATACTTGTAAATCACCTACAGTGTTATAAGCCCATGTTACCTCAAAAAAATTTTTTATTTCATTAAATACAACGCTGTGGGCCACTACAAAGCGCCAGGAGGGTTACACACTCTTAGAGCGTTTGGGAGCCAGGTATGCATAGCTCGCTAAACTTTCGAAGAGAAACATTTGAATTAGATTCTTCCGTACTTAAAGTGTGTTGTAAGGAATGACTATTACTTTAAATGGGATTTTAGGGCCTATTGTTTAGAAACAACACCGTGGAGAGGGCTATGTAAGCAAAAGAGTGGTTTTCTATTCACGGGTCTGTGGACTCAGTGCAGCTGCCAGCGCGTGTACTCCCACTTAGCAGTGAAGCTGAGGCCAAGTGAAGAGCTAGGGTCCGGGTCCTTTATGGAGCCGAGTGGAAGCAAGGGAAACGTGTCCAGGATTTCATTGGTGCCCCTGAAGGACATAGGGTCGCAATCAGGGGAGGGAAATGAGAAGAAACCTGTGTTGGGATCAGGCCAACCCACAGGTGCACCTGCTTGCCAGTGCAGGATGCTCAAAATCGTTGTTGGAATTTTGAAGCATCAGTAAATATGTTTAAATAAAAATTATAGTACAAAAGGTTTGGGTTTATAGGTTTCCTCTCCGAAAGGTCAATAATCAAAAACAAAAACAAACAAACACCCACCCCCCCAACATATTTCCTGAACTCCTGCAGGGATTTAGTCCTCCTTCTTTATCCTGATCACCTTTCTCTCCCTCCCACCCACCTGTATTTTTTAAAGATCTAACATCCTTTGCGCGTTGATTTTGTTTATTGCCTCCCTACAAGAATGGATGCGGGATGTGCAAAAAATGTTTGAATTTTGGTATTCAAAAAATGCCTAAATAGGTTTGGTGACAAAGTTTTATGTGACTGTTGAAGAATAAGATATCCTTTCGCAAAAATAAATATTGGCCATGCCAATTAGTCATTGTATTCAGGCGTATTGTAAATAAAATTTTCTAAATTTTACTTTTGCTAGTATATAGAATTTCAATAGTTTCTTTTATATATTGTTATTTTTTGGCAACTTTGTTGAACTAATCTGTAAATTCTAGTAGTTTTTTTTTTTTTTTTGTCGATTTTAAATGGTTTTCCATATAGGAGATCACTGCATTACAAATAGAAAGTTTTATTTCTCCCTTTACAATATGAATGAGATTTGTTTGTTTGTTTATTCGTTCATTCAATTTTAAATGGCAAGAGAACATATTTCTGACCTATTCTTGATTACAGGGCAAATATATTTAGTGCCTTCATGTTTAATGTAGATAGATGTGTGCTTTTCAAAGACACCTTTTATCAAGACAAGGTCATTTTTTTCTAGCTTCATATATTTTTCACTTAAAGGTGCAGATTTTGTCAATTTTTTTCTCTGAATTTTTTCCTAATCATGAAGATTTTATCCTTTATTTAATTAAAATGTCTCATTATGTTGACAGATTTTTATATGTTAACCAACTTGTATTTTTGTGCTAAATTCCACTTGCTCATATTATATAATCCTTTTCATTTGTTAGATTTTTGTCTTGTTTTGGTATCAGGCTACTTACTGATCTCATAGACTCCATCAGGAAGTACCTCTGTCTCCTCCTTTTTTGGGAAAAGTTTGAGGTTTGATGTGACTTTTTCTTTACATTCTGGAATACAGAATGTATTCTAGGACTGAACTTTTATTAGAAGATTCCTAATAGTCAATTCAGTTGCTTTATTCATTAGATATATTTAGACTATTATTTTTTCAATATTTTCGTAGTTTGTGTCTTACTAGATACTTGCTCTTAGATATCTAATACATTGGTATACAGACTGACTAGCAACTTCTTATTTTCAAGGTATTTCTCTTTTTCTGTAATGTCAATAATGAGGATTCCACCTTAATTCCTGATTTTAGTAATTTGAGTCTTGCTTGCTGGTTATTTCTCTCTCTCCCTCTCTTTATCTCTCCTACCACCTCCCACTTTGGTAAAACAATTTAAAGTTATGTCAGTTTTGTGACTTTTTTTTTTTTTTTTTTTTTTTTTTTTGGCGACTAGGTCTCGCTGTTTTTGCCCGTGGAACTGCAGGCTCATGTTGCTCAGGGTACACAGACTCAAGCAATCCCCAGCCTCAGCTTCCCAGGTAGCTGGGATTACAGGCGCACGCCACCATGCCCAGCTATTTTTTGGAACTAGGTCTTGCTGTGGGCCCCAGGCTGGACTCGAACCGCGATCCCTACCCCCGGCTGCTTCATAGGCTGAAGCTTACAGGCACGAGCCACCGTGCGCAGTCTTGTGACTTTTTTTTTTAATTTAAACTTTGTTTTGTTAATTTATGTTGTTTTACTATTCTGTACTTTACAAATTTTCATTACAATTTTCTTTACTGTTTCTTCTGCTGGCCTTAAATTTAGTTTGCTTTTTCCCTCCAGTGTTTTTAATGTCATAGTTTAGATTATTGATTTGATATCATTTTACCTTTTAATATGGGAATATATAATGTACAGTATTTTTAATTAGAAAGAAAGATGACACATTGAGGAATGCAGATTTTAGCCAGTGAAATTTTATCATCGAAGTGTTAAGATTTTTAATTCTACTAAAGCAAGTTATTTGGACTTGATGTGCCTGTTTTTTTCACTTGTATAACAGAAACTGCTATTCATATCTCATGTTTTGTAACAAAAATCAAAGAAACATGTAAATTACTCAACCGGTACCAAGGAAAATAAATTTTCTAGTAAATTTTATGTAGTATTTATAGCAGAAAATATACTTTATTATAGGGACAAAGTACAGTGTAACAATATCTGTATTAAAGGAGACATATGCATTTAAAACTCAGGGTAGAGATACCATTCATCATGCTCATAATGTAAAGAGATTACATTCATAGTCTATAGAGCCAAATGATTTTTATGTGGTAATTCACTCAGTTATTAGAGAATATTCATATATATTATTATTTTCATGATGAAAGGAATGATGCAAGTCATTTCAGATTGCTTTTTCAAAAAAAGTGGTATCATTAGATTACTAAAAAATTAATTTTACCCTTCAACATACATTTTCAAAAATTTTTTTGGTATATTATTTGTTCTCTTTGATTAAAGAAACATTATTTATCTTTGATAAATGAACTATGAAAGAAATATTTGTGTTTTCTACTTGTTTTAATGAGCTAAAATAACAAAAGCGATAACAATTCTGGAGACATTAACAAATTGTGTAGCTGAGTATTAAGATTGTGGGTGTTGCCTAGTGTTTTTCAATAAATATTGAACAAATCTGAATTTAGTGGAAATAAAGGATTTTATTGCCCTGTGCCATGGTAGAGAATTTAGTACAGTTTCTATCTATACAAAACCTCAAAATGTCATCTGCTTAGACTTTTTTCTTAAATTTAAAAGACAGCAAAATATAGAAGAGCAATTCTCTAAATTTTATATTTTTAAATTTAACAGAGGACATCTGCTATTAAAACTTACCCTTTCCCTCACACACATACACACAAATGTGTATATATATATATATATATATATATATATGGACACATACACACATATAGGGAAATAGATAGATGATAGAGAGATAGAGAGATAGATAGATAGATAGATAGATAGATAGATAGATAGATAGATAGATAGATAGATAGATAGATAGATAGATAGATAGATAGATAGATAGATAGATAGATAGATAGATAGGTAGGTAGATAGATTGATAGATAGATAGATAGATAGATAGATAGATAGATAGATAGATAGATAGATAGATAGATAGATAGATAGATAGATAGATAGATAGATAGATAGATAGATAGATGTAATTATATGATATTGTAGACTGGGTGAGAATTTCTGGCAGTTGTAAAAGTATTATAGTTGTAAGATATTTTTAAGACTAAAAATTACTAAAAGTATTAAGGATAATAACATTTACTAGCTTTTATCATTGAGATGTGATTTTATTTTAAAATAGCTATACAAAAGGCTTAATGATTTAGATTATAGAATGCATAATATCAAGTGATGGTATAACTAAATTTGATATATGTCTTCAAAATACAATATTTGACACAATGGACTCTCTTTTGTATTGATATTTTGAAATAGAAACTCTGTATCACAATGACTACTGACATTATTAAATCATATTTAATTTTATTTGTTTCTCTAATAAAATTGTTATCAATTTCTTTAAAGAAAATATATTTTTAAGAAAGGAATTTGAATATTTATGTAACTGAGACAAGAAATGCTGCTTAAACCCTAGTAATATGTCATGCTCTTAAATCATGTAGTGGCGATCACCTTATTAAAATGGAAGCAATGTAGCTGAAAATTAAAATAATTGAGCAGCACCTCAGTTTAATACAAATAAAATTGTATCTCAATGGCTTTTTAACTGTTTTTAAAAGTTATATATAAATATATAACTTTTATCATACATACTTTATAATTTCTTATAGCACAAATGTATAATAAGTAATGTTATTTCATCCTTTCATTTTTCTTTTGTGATAATACCAAGATATCCTAAAATTGTGACTTTAGATATTATCAATTATTCTACCTTTAAAAAACCTTTATAAGTATAATGTATAGTTTATTGTATTACATATTATTTATGTTTATACATTTATAGACAACAATAATTTATATTTACATTAGATAGCAAAACCTAACCTAACTACAATGAAATCACTGGTTTACTATATCTGACTATTATATGTTGTTCATGATAAAATTGAGTATTTCAAGCCTCATTCATTATAGTGGGAATGAAAATGAGAAAAAGAGTATTATTACTGGAAATGCATATATAAGTACATTACAGATTATGATGCAAGAGCATATATATATATATGATGAAAGGAATGATGCACTCATTTTCAATATTCATTTGACCTTAGAGCCAAATCATACTTACTCTAGCCATCAAAATTTATTAAGCCAATAAATTATCTTTACAAAAGATTGTTGATGATCTGTCTAAATGTGGGACTCTGTAGTAACAAAATATACAAAATCCTGGTCCCATAAGTGACAAAATAGAGCACAAAAAATTTCTCAAACTTCATTTTGCAAATACTTTACTGTCTTTGTGTACTTCATATGCCTGTGGTTTCTGCATTTTTTCTAAAATAAGCTATATGGTTAATTATATAACATACATAACATACACTAAACTGAAATAAAAAGTCTCTCAGCAGTTAAAAATGTTAATTGTCTTCCTTCTTTCACTTTTTTCCTTCTCTCCCTTTTTCTGTACTCCTTTTTCCTCCACTTCTTTTGCTTTTATTTTTCATCTTTTGCTTTTTTCTTTTTTCCTCAAAGTTTATGAACATTGTTTCAAGGAAAGTCAACCTTATATATTCAGAAGTACAGTGGGCCTCTTACCAGATAATTGCAAAGTTACTATTTCCCTTTTCACTTTCCTATTATTAATAGAGAGGTATTTTGAAATTGGATACATATCTTATCTCCTTAATCTTTAGCCCACTGATTTTTAACATACATTGCAGTGTACTGTCTGACCAAACTAGTGCAGTCTGCCTACTAGAGATTTTCTTTTCTTCATGCCTTCTACATCCAATAGGCGTCGTATGTGAGGAATAGCTACACATTCACATCTGTATATTTATTTAATCACTTAATTTTATCATTGTAGACTAGAGTATTAATTGAGTAAACATATATATACTGATATATATAAACATAATCAAATGAATAAATATTATAATTTATTATCAAATATTATAATTATTTTGTGGTTTACAGTGTTCCCCGTTTGGCCATTAGGAGGTCTTTACCATCAGCTCTTGCAACCTTTAACATCTTTCTTTTCCCCTTCTTCTACTTGTATCTTTCACTCTCCCCTTCCTTCCTTCCTTCTATCACTTCCTGGCACAATAATACGCTAGATTCATTTGGCATTTTCTTTGTTACAAGCTAGAATAAACTATACCTTCTTGGACACCTGATTATTTTTATCAGTAATTTGTTTTTAAATCCAGTATTTCAATGGTAGGTATGTTTACTATTATTGGATGTCACTTAAGTGCTTTGTTTCAACATGTTTGCCTTTTATTCTGAAGATCACTGACTATGAAAATGTATTTCCTGCAACACTAAATGCACTTTTTGCCTTCAGGAAATAGATCTTGGTGGTAGTGAAAATGATTCATTCTTTTTTCAGAACCATTTTATTGTGGACTTCTGCAGTTCAATATTTATTGAGTACCTCCTCTCTGAAGTACTGTTCTATATCGGATACTTCATTGTTAGACTATTTGCACTTAAAAAGCACTTGGGCAGAGTTCAAACCCATTTTGATAATTTTCTTAGTCATGGCTGCCTTCTCACAGTAGCATTTTAAAGGATGTCTACTGTACTGCATTTAATGATACACTTTAGACAAGTCTGGCAACAACCAAATTAAATTTCTGGAAAAGATGCTATATAGCCTGAACTGTTCTAAACATAGTATGATCAAATTGGTCCAGGAACAAGATTTGATGATGTGCTCCTAGAGCCAAACACTACAAAGTTTTTGAAAAAAATTGTATTATAAAAACTATATCAGAATATATTTTGATCTAGCCCAGTGGATAGCGTCTGAATAGTTTCATTATTTCTGTTTGCATAATTTGTACAGCATTGTAGAATATATGGTGCCACAGGGTGAAATATACAGTGCCATAGGAAGAAAATGACACTATTTAATAAAATACGGACAATACAAGGTCTTCTCACTTCTCATATTCTACAAAAGCATGTTACATTAGTGTCCTGCAATTCTACAATTGTAAATTACTACAATATCTTGGAAGAAGATCATGTAATACTACATATAGTTCTATTTCCAAGTTAGTGATTTACAGTTTGTTCAAAAGTCAGATGATTGATGCTAACTTGTGGAAGTCTGATAGTGAAGTGCAGATAATCTTACATTGTCTGACTTCTATACTCACCTCTCTAGTAGCATCTACCATACACCATATGGTATATACTTATATATATATATTATATATATAATTCCCTAGGTATATATCAACAATAACATATGCTGATGGCACTTCCTAACCAACATCTTACCACCATCTGAATGTGAAGTTTTATACAAAGAAGCAAAATGAATTAATTAGTAGTACCATTCCATGAACCACCATCATCCACAGGCTATATCACTACCCCTCACTCCTGTTTATTTTTCTTATGCTTTAAATTCTACCTCAAATCACCTTGTGACTCCATACTTACTACTATTAGTCTCATTAATCCTCATTCACTAGACTATTTAGTTTATTCTATTGCCTGCACAAGTCTCTGGGATAAAGGAAGTTCTTCAGGAATATTTTCTGAAAAGATGAGTGAATACAAGAAGGGAGATGAATGAATAAGTGAAGGAATTTTTTAAAGCTAAGCTTGACTTTCAACACGTGCTTGAGATGTTCCTTGCTTCCCTGTACCTCAAACTGTACTATATATTTTTCCATAGTTGTCCCATGTAAATATATGTTTTCCTACCATCATACATGGTAAATAATTTAAGAATTGTCTGCTATTTCTGTATATCCCTAGATGTTGAATTCCTTGTAATTTGGAACTCTTTCATTCATAATTATTTTTCAGATTTTTCATGCCTAGTCGAGCAGATGACATATTGGGCATTCAATAAATATCTACTAAATGTAGGTATGTACACATCAGTCTTTTATTAGTAAAAGTATTGGTATTGTAATGTTGTTTTTCATTACATATAAGCAAACATTGTAGAGAATTGGCCTTTCTATGCTATTAGCTGACTGCATCTTCCACCATAGCACCTATATTCCACTACCAGTCTTTGCACTTTCTCATCACACTGTTTTTGCCTTCCTTTTCCCCTCCCACTCTGCATTCCTCAGTCTACAGTCAACTCTCAAGGGTTAGTTTTTAAGTTTGGTTTTATAAGACCCTTTGTTTGTTTTTCTATATTCCACTTACAAGCAACATGGTCCACTATTAGTCTCTGTCCTTCTGACTTTTTTTGGTTTATCATAATCCCTTCAAGCTCCAAGATGTTGCTGAAAATTGCATGAGTTTGTCTTTTTTTTGGCCACTAAGTAGAATTCATTGTATTTATACTACATCTTCTTGATCCACTCATCTGATTTTGGGCATTTAGTTTGTTTCCATATCCTAGCTATTGAATAAACTCATTCTTAATCTTTAATTCATTTGTGTGTACATGAATGCACCTCCACATGTAGGTTTCCTCTAGCTTTTGACAAAGTGAGTGTGCATAGTGGTTTTGTTGGAGGATGAATGTAGCCAGTGCACAAAAGGAGGAGTAAAAATGTAAACTCAAAATTTTAATTTAAAGAAAAGTGAAAAAAATTGCCTTCTGGACTAAATTTTGCTTTAACTCTTGATGAAAAGTACAAAGAAATTTAGATTACAACGAGAATTGGGTCAAATTTCTTCTTTTTATACCCATGTATCTAATGGGCTGCTTATATCTTTTCAAACAGGATGACATAAAAACCTTAGTATCCATATTATTTCCAGTCCCGTGCTAAAAATGGTTTCTATATCTGAAAGTGTAATTAAAAAATCATGAGAGTGAATATCAAGTGAATTGTGAAGGTCGAGCAGAAATAAATTCATTAACAGAAATTAAAATATCATTTATAAGATATATTTATTTGAAAATCTTTTAATTTTAGATTTAATGGCAATAAAGGGATATTGAGTCCTTGGTTGTAAGTGTGTGACACTAAATGTTTAGCAAAGGATTTATAAGAACTATGGGCAACTGGTAAATATTGAGACTTTTAAAAAAATAATCTGGTACTAAGCTTGTTCTTATGTATGGCTATTCAAGATGTGGAACATGTTTACTTGTTCTTATTCTGCTCTCATTCAAATGGGAGTCATTAATAACAAATGTGATGATAAACCCTTTACAACTATATGGAATATTCAAATGTCAAAAAATACACTACTCTAGGAACAAATTAACACTTACATTGTCAAACCTACAGCAAACATCATCCTAAAGGGGGAAAAACTAAAAGCATTCCAGTTGAGATCCAGAACCAGGCAAGGATGCCCACTCTCCCCATTATATAACATTGAACTGGAAGTTCTAGCTAGGATAATAAGGCAAGAGAAAGACATAAAAGGGATACAAATAGTTAAAGAGGAACTGAATCTACCATTATATGCGGATGACATGATTCTATAAATAGGTGACCCCAAAAAATTCACAGAAAGATTGCTTGAAATAATAAACCAGTTCAGTAAGGTAGCTGG
The DNA here is from genome assembly GCA_004024945.1 of Uropsilus gracilis. Classification (NCBI taxonomy): domain Eukaryota; kingdom Metazoa; phylum Chordata; class Mammalia; order Eulipotyphla; family Talpidae; genus Uropsilus; species Uropsilus gracilis. Next base: position 11,174 of record PVHY01000448.1, on the reverse strand, counting down.
ATACAAAATCAACACACAGACGTCGGTAGCTTTCCTATATGCAAAAAGTCAAATAGAAGAAGAAGAAATTAAAAAAAAATCCCATTTACCATTGCACCCAATAAATAAATAAATAAATAAATAAATAAATAAATAAATAAATAAATAAATAAATAAATAAATAAATAAAATACCTGGGAATAAACCTAACAAAAAACGTGAAAGAACACTACAAAGAAAATTTTAGAACACTGCTAAAAGAGATAGAAGAAGACATAAGGAAATGGAAAGACATTCCCTGCTCATGGATTTGAAGGATAAATATCAAAATGGCCATCTTACGAAAAGCAATCTATAGATTCAATGCTATCCCAATAAAAATCCCAATGACATTTTTTAAAGAGATAGAACAAAAATTAATGAAATTCATATGGAATAACAAAAGGCCTCGGGTATCAAAAAACCTCCTGACCAGAAAAAAAGAGAATGGAGATATTACAATTCCAAACTTCAAACTATACTACAAAGCCATAATAATTAAAATAGCTTGGTACTGGCACAAAAACAGTCAGACCAATGGAACAGAATTGAGTGTCCTGAAATAAAACCACACATATATAGTCAACTAATCTTAGACAAAGGAGTGAAAAACTTATGTTGGAACAAAGATAGCCTCTTCAATAAATGGTGCTGGTGAAAATTGGACTAAGACATGCAAAAAATGGACCAAGAAAACTCCCTCACACCATGTACAAAAATCAACTCAAAATGGATAAAAGACTTAGAGGTCAGACCTGAGGCCATAATATACATAGAGGAAAACTTGGGTAAAACCCTCCATGAATTACAATTCAGAAATCCCTTTCTGGAAGCATCTGCAGATGGCAAAAAAATGAAGGAAAACCTAAACTGATGGGACTACATCAAACTAAAAAGATTTTGTACAGCAAAAGAAACACAGAAAAAACTAAAAGAAACCCAACCGAATGGGAAAAAAAAATTTGCCCTCCACAATAGTGATAAGGGTTTAATATGAAGATCCACAAAGAACTCACACAACTAAACAAAAGCAAAATAAAAAGCCCAATCAAAAAATGGGGAGAAGAACTAAAAAGACACTTCACCAAAGAGGAAATACAAATGGCCAACCGACACATGAAAAATTGCTCAATATCACTAGCAATAAGGGAAATGCAAATCAAAACCACAATGAGATACTGCCTTACACCAGTAAGAATGGCCCACATCCAAAGAACAGGCAACAACAAGTGCTGGCGAGGATGTGGAGAAAAAGGAACACTCTTACACTGCTGGTGGGAATGTAAACTGTTCCAATCTCTATGGAAAACTGTGTGGAGAACCTTCAAATTAATGAAACCGGAACTACCATTTGACCCAGCAATTGCTCTCTTGGGAATCTACCCAATAGAGACCTCAATGTGGGTACAAAGGGACACTGGTGCTTGGATGTTTACCGCAGCACTATATTTATAATTGCAAGGACATGGAAGCAACCTAAGTGCCCCCAAACAGATGACTGGATGAAAAAAATGTGGTATGTATACACTATTACTCATCAATTAAGAATGACAAATTTGATGAGTTTATGACATGGATGTACTTAGAAGGAATCATACTAGCAGAAACAAGTCAAAAAGAGAAAGACAGAAGTCAAATGGCTTCACTAATATATGGGACATAATGGAAAAAAAAAGTAAGCAAAACAAAAGTCAGGAGGAGAAGACAGAACAAGGTGGGGTAAATCCTTGGGATTGCAATGATATGAAATTTATATATAAACAAATTAAAAAACAAAAACATTTACATTGTCAAATTTGAAGTTTTAATGTTTATATCCCCAAAACAAAGTGATTCTGTTTATGTCTCTTTTTACCTTTAATTTTTTTTTTAAATTTCTTAAATTGCTTTAATTACCGATTTGGTATTTTTTTCTAAATTATTAAAATTAACAAAAAATTCTTATAAAAACCAGAAGTTGTAGCTTATTGACACATTTAACATGTGAATTATTACATTAAGTTTACTATTAAAAGGTTAATTTTATCATCACAATACCATTGTCTTCTTTTTACCTACTCCTTTTCCCCTTCGTTTTTGATAACAATGAATTCATCTTATAATTTGAACATTTATTTCTGTTTTGTTTAGTTCATTGTTTTCTCTGTGTCACATCTAAGTAAAATCAGTTAAAGCATTTGTCTTTGACATATTTCACAAAGCACAAGTCACTTTAGGTTCATTCATATTAAAGTAAAAGGCAGAAGTTCATTCTTTTATAACTGGGTAGTGGCATTTCATTGTGTCTATATATGCAATATCTTCTTTACTCATCCTTCAATTGATGTTTGTTACTGAGTTTTTATATTATAATGACACTTGGAAAGTATATATTTTCAAATGAATACTTTTGTATTTTCCTGGATAAAATACCCAGTAGTGGGACAACTGGATTTTATAGACTTTCATTTTCAAGTTTTTGAGAAATTTCCATACTAGTTTCTATAAAGATAGCTTGACTCTAACAGAAAGGGAAAGGAAAGCAAAGAGAAATAAATTAGGTCACACTAAACTAAAAAAGCTTCTGTAGCTCAGCAAACAAAGCACTTTTAGCAAAACAAAAAGACATTCTACTGAATGAGAGAAGATATTTGCATATCATATGTGCAATAAGAGACTAATATTTAAAATATAAAAGAAACTTATAAAACTCAGTAATAAAGACACAAACATGAGGATAGAGAGAGGAGATAGACAAATACTTCTCCAAAGAAGCCATACAGATGACTAATAGGTACATGAAAAATATGTTCATCTATTATTAATAGAGAAATACAAATCAAAATAAGATTGAGCTAGTACCTCACACCTGTAAGGTCATTATCTAAATGACAAGAAACAAGTCTTAGAGAGAATATGGAGAGTAAGAACTCTGTGTGGGAGTAAAGGCACAGGAAGTATTCACAAACTGTATACACTCATTTCACCAGCCCAGATCAAGACTCAGAACCTTCCCAGATATTCCCCTATTATCCCCCATCATTGTTTCCACTCCTCCAAGGAAAGCCACTGTTGGACTTCAAACCTCAGTAATTCAAACCTAAAATTTCTAAATAATTGATTTTCTGATATTTATTAATCAAAAAATTTGCATTTCCATCAATGCTGCACTCTCCCCAGAGGCAGAGGCCTACTAAAGTTGGGTCAACCAAGCCCTGGGGTCTAATCTCGTCCCCCAATTGGCTAACTTGATTCCTTCCTTTTGTTACATTTCTGGAGCACTGGCACAAAATCTTGTAGCATTTGCTTCATTCTACCTCTTGTTTCCAATTTCAGTATCTCTGTGCCTCAGGATATAATTTAGGGGTTCAGGGCCACACCTCTTTAGATGTATGTTACCATAGCTCACTCACCAGCAAAGCACCCATAATCCTCCACTATAATCCATTAGGCATCTTCACACTTTGCTATCTACCCTCCCCTTCTGGAAGTCACCATTCTGTCAACAATTTCTAGAGTTTGTTTGGTTTAGTTTTTCTCCTTTTTATTTTTATATTCTACAAATGAGTGAAATCATCCAGTATCTGTCTTTCTCTTTCTGGCTTATTTTGCTTAGCATAATCTGTCTAGTTCCATCCATGTTGTCACAAATAACAAGATCTCACCTTGCTTTATAACTGAGTAGCATTTCATTGTGTGTGTGTATGTGTGTTACGTGTTTGTGTGTGTACACTATATCTTTATCAGCTCATTTGCCTTTGGGCATGTATGATGTTGCCATTATCTTCGCTATTGCAAATACTGCTGCAATGAACATAAAAGAACATATATCTTTTGGATTGGTTTTGGTATTCCAGCTATTGGGCAAAAGAAAAAGTGGGATCAAAATGTCAGCTTAGAATGTACACTGGAGCAGACTCAAAGAACTGATAGGTTTAAGACCAAAATTGAAACTCCCTTTAATCATATGGCGTAAGATGACTGTCATGCAATGTTTAGTTGAGTGGAGAAATTTATGAAAAAACACTTGTGAGATTATTAGAAATATTTAGCTCACAAAATATTCTGAGAACTTCTTTTAGACATTAGGTTAAGGTTGAATCCTCAAGTGTGAATGGAGAAATAGTAAAATGGGAATGTCAAGATATTCTACTGACTCTTATTCTTTGCTTCTTTTTTATTACTATCTGAAGGGTAAATGTAAAGACTTGGAAAGTTGCCGATACAGTTTGTAACTAAGTTCTAACATTTCTGGGAAGAAAAGCTATGTAAGAGTTCTTTAGCAAAGGGAGTCAGACCTTTGATTAAGTGGTTTTATGGGCTATATACATACATTATAACAGATGCTGTTATGTGTAAGCTAAGGGAAAAAATATGTTTAGACAAGAAAACAACTAATGCTCATTCAAATTAATTTTATTGCATTATGCTCCAGTTCCCATAGTGGCCTCTATGTAAGATATAATTAGAAATATTTCAAACTTGAGATAATATGCTTAGCTTTGCTTTTTGTATTTTTGCTGAGTATGAGGTATATGGTAGAAAGCAACTATGACAGTACTGGTAAGAAAATTGTGAGTGTAAGTGAAATTTGATAAATGTTTGCTAAAACAATGAATACTTTAAAATGAAAAAACCCCACAAAACATAAAAAATAGCATTTAGTTGCTTTAAAAATATTCAAAATCCACCAACTAACTACAGACTTACATAACTATAATACTTTTATTCAAATAGTAAAGTTGTCTGCAAAGAAATTTAAATCTTCCTAATAAAAATTAAGGATTTGATCATGAAAAGTCCACATTATTGACGTTAGTATTTCTTCCTTCTCAGATGAAACCATACACTAATGAAAATGGAGCTGTGATTATCAATTTTTGAGTTTTTATTTTCCTACAGTATTTCCATGATCGAAGACCTGAGAATAAAAGAAATGAATTAAAGTGCATCAAGACCAAATTTCATGTAGGAATTCACCCTTGTAGTAATTTCTTCTTTCCTTCCTTATTGACATTTGATTAAGTATAGTTGCCTTCCTTTTAGACTTTAGGATAATCATTGTCAGTTAAGGAGTTGTTCTCAAAGAGATTTTATAAAACATTTTCTACTTGGAACAAAAACTAGATGGTTATTTATACTTTATAACAATTTAAATTCTTCCAATTTGATGAAAACATCAATATTCAACACAAAACAGAATAATATCTCTCTGCCCTCTTACTTATAACAGTATCTAGTATCTGTACTATTTCTTATGACTTAAGGAATGTTCTCAAAATTATAATTCATAAAAAGATAAAACTTTTAATCAAGCGAACACTTTAAGATAATTCAAAAGAATGAATGAATATCCACTGATAAGCACTTTAAAAGTTTTGAATTCTCCAGGTACCTCTAAGAGATAATCATGACCACCACAGAATAAAAAGAATATTGTAATTCAATAATCCATCAGCAAAACGGCATCAATTTTAATGAATGCAACTTCAAATTTCATGGCCAGACTGTTGCTATGTCCTGAAGATAATTCTCTTAGTAATTTTACTTTTTTTTATGCTCTTAGAGCATTTTTATTGAAGGAATATCTCACTATATTATTATAAAACTTTCAGGTGTTTAACATTAGAGTAACTGTTTTAATGCCATTGCCATAGTACCATATTTCCCCACAGCTCTTTTCACATATCCTTTGTCTCATAGCTCACAGTGTGGGCATTCTTCCAAGAGTGCAGGTAATCATCTCTTCTCAATGCTACATTTTTCTTGACACAGACTACTGTATATCTCACTTTGTCATTCTTCATTAATATTATACTTTCTTAACTTACAGTTTGATATCACAACAATAATGAAAATTATCATTAATGCTTAATAGTTTAGGCATTAATATGAGGGACTATTTAAAACTTTAAAAACCCTATGAAAGAAGTACCCATTTTGTCCAGTTTTATTGAGATAATGTAAGTGTATAACACTATGTCATGTTGAACAGATATACTTATATCACAAAATTAGTACCACCATTAGTGCTAGTTGATACTTTCATCACAATAAATGTTGTTACCAGGGCTGAGAGATGGAAGAATGGGAGATATTGATTAAACAGCACAAATTTGGTGAAGAAAAGGGATTAAACAGAGGAGGGGAGAGTACAGGGTATTGTGGTTATAGGAGCCCATCTCAGAGATGAGAAACTTGTCATTTAATCCTTTTAAAAGTTAAGTTCTTTGCTCCCCCGCAGGAGGAACAAACTGGGAGCTGACCTGAATAATCAGGGGACCCTAGGGGCGTAACTCCCCAAACCCCAGGTGTAGGAGTGCTGAAGTCATGAACTGCATCATTATTAAGAAAGATTTGGGGGCCCAGTCGTCAGATTCTTTTATTTTAATTATAAAGGACAAATCCACTGTGAAGGAATCACTGGAATGTTAGTAACGAGCTCCAGGCAAGGAGAATTTGATAAACTAGATAAGCTTTGCAGCCAAGAAATAATCTTGGGTGACCTGTACCCAACTTAGTTATCATTATTCCCTAAAAAATGATTGCTTAGGAATGTTTAGTAGTATCTAATGATAATCTATTTTCTGTTGAGATATTGATTTCTGTCTTCCACTGAGATATTGCCCGCACGTGCTCATGAAATGTTGATTTCTGTCTTCCACTGAGATATTGCCCTCACGTGCTCATAAAATGCCTCTCCTCATGGAATGTTGAAGTAATTCGTTTAAACACTATAAATGCTGCCTGAAAATCTTGAATAAACCAGTAGATCTCACTGTTCACTGAGTGTGTGTCTCTGTCCACCAATCGCCGGCCCTGTGGTTTTTCCTGCCCAGCTGAACCCCGGTTCCCCACGGCCCTGCCCTTGCTCGGCCGGTCCGCGGCAGTGGTGATGGGTCAAAGAGACTGTGGGGAAACGATGGGCCCTATAACTGATGGGAGAAACCAAATTTGGTCCAAAATAACAATGTAAGAAAGAAAAACAGAACAAATTCATAGTCGCTCGATGAATAATATGTTCTAAAGATCTAACACACAGCATAATCATTTATAGATACACTGTATACATTATAGATTGTAGCACTATAGTGTACAGCACTGTTTATAGATTTGAAAGTTGCTAAGGGATTAGCTCTTAGGAGAATTGTCCTTTTTAAAGATGGGAAAACTATGGTTCAGGAAAGTTGGACATGTCACACGGAATCTAGAGCTATCATACATCAAAGCTGAACTTTATACTCAAACTATCTGGATGAGGAAGTATCACTGTCAGAAGTTTTACTTGGTCAAGCAGCTTCTACATGGTATAATAGAAGTATATTTTTCTATTATATATTGCCTTTCTCAGCATAGGATTTCTTCTCTCTCTTTTAGAATTACTTACTATTTGTAATTTATTTCTCATATTTTACTGCTCACATAATGAACATGTCTTTATATTCATGCCTTTTACTTTGAAGAAACTAAATTCTTCAAGTGAATAGCTAAGTCATTCCTTAATATTTAATTAGGAATGAATATAAAATTTCAAACTTTTAATAAGTTTAGAATTTTATTCCAATTCACTTCTGAATTCTAAGAAGGTCTCAGTATTAATGTTGGATAAATATCTTGCTCTTTACAATATGAGGATTTGCACAAAGCACTTGTAATTCAGAAAAGCTATTTACTATTGTCGGTCAAAATTGTAACTACATGTGTAGCAGAGGTAAAGCATACATACACAACAGGCAGTTTAGGAAGGGTACTCCAGGGATTAGCTTCTTTTTGCCATGTAGTCATCTCTGGTATGGTAAGCGCCCATTGATTTATATTTAAAAACTGGAAAGTAGAGGCTATTATTTTGCTGGTAAGGAAAATGTAGATATAAGCTCACTGACTGGGTTAACTAGTTTGGTTAGGTTAGTGTAACTGTTTCTTCACAAGTGAAGGAAGTCAGCCATTCAAAATGGTCCAAATGGCCTCATATAAGCAGATCTTTAGATGAGAAAATTGTATCTATTTGAAAACATCCCCAGATTAAAAAAAAATGAAATACATACTCAAGTACTAAAATGTAGTTATAAGTATAGAAAAGAGTATTTAAAACCTCTAAAGAAAAATCTAGTAAGAATGAAAAAATCAAGAACTCTGAGGTCTGTTTGAGAGGGACAAAATTTCCAAGAGGCAATGAGAATAATCAAAAAAAAAAAAGTCAGGACAATAAATATGTGAAAATGTATTGTTATGTGACACCTCTCGACTACCTTAAAGGATTTTTGAAGAAGTTATAAAAATATTTCAAAATCTGTACAGATGCTTTTCTTTTGAATAACAATGAAGGAACTGGGTTTTGTGTCTGTGACATAGCAAATAAATATAAATATTCACTGTGAGATGCCAAGTAGATTGTATGAGCAATATCTCTTTTATCACCAAGTTAGCAAGACAAAGTGACTTAGGTCTGAATTTCAGGAAGCAGAAGTCTTCATTTAAGGGCAAACGGGAAGCAATAATAAAATGACAGAACAGGGAAGAGAACATTCCCATTCATCATTTTTTCTTCTTTTTTGAAAACATATAAGCATCATTCTTTAGACTAAGTACCTGGTCCATGTCCATCATTTCAAATTCCTTTTAAAAAACACAAAGGAGGAACAGGTGTCTGATTCCAGGCATTTAAACATGTTATGCAAGAGTACTGAATGGAGCAGTTTGTGTTAAGTTAAAAAAACACTTCACAGATTTCCATTTATCTAATCTTTCTTTATCCTCAGGGGAAGGTCTCACAGGATACAGCTAAGATGTCATGGAGATTATGGGCTCATCCAAGCCTTGGAATCCATTCAAGGTCACACAGTTTGGGGCATATTTCAGCACCCTGAAGCCAAAGAAATGAGGACCTCAGCCCTTAATGGTGCCTTCAGTTTCTGGGCAATTAGCCCTTTTTATAGACTGTTTATGTTATAGCAGCATGCTTTGTCAAGGTGAGTTTTTCATTCTTGTCTGCTAAGACAGAATGTTCTATAATGCTTGTAATCATAGAAGTGAAACCTCATCAACTTTGTCATATACTATGAATTACAAACAAGTCACAAATTTTTGTTACACCAAGGAATATATAGGAATTTTGAATTTTTTCTGGATTCTGTTGATAACACTCTCCAGTCTTACAGTAAATTGACATTTCTTTATTTTATATTCCAATTGTGTTCTAAGTAATATATATAATATATATTATATATTTATATATGAGAGAGAGAAAGAGTGGCATAAGATGTTAGTTCATATTTATTTCTTCTAGTCCAGTGTCACTTAAATTTTTATATATGAAGTGTGTTTATAGAGGTATTTATCTGTATTTCTTAATAAATGGTCTAATATATAAATGAAACAATTTTTGCATAAGTAAACCACACATTGAAACACACTATGTAACATTTTGAATAGCATAGTTTTAAAATCTTCCATGTGATGAGAAAAACTGGATTTGAGCAAATTCTTAATATTTGGTAATGTTTTGACATTTTATTCAGAGTGACATGGTGGGGGTTAATGAGATGCAATACATAATAGCATATATAGGACAAAATTCAACTGAATTCCTGAGTTAAATGTTACTATCATAGGGCCCCTCGTATCAACTTAAAAGTCTCCTTTTTGAATGTAAAATTATAGGTTAGATTTGAAAACTATAAAGTGAGAGAAATGCAGTTATTTGGGGTTCATAACTATCCTATGGTGATTCCTTTCTGTATAAGATAATATTTTACATTTCTCTTATTATTTGCTATAGTTTAAATTATTAAAGAATATCATGATCCTTCATTAATTCTTAATGTTTTACTCATTTAATTCCAAATTTCTTACCCACAAATCATTTAAAATTTCCTATATTGTATATTTATACAATTAATTGATCAGTGAAGAAATCTTACACAGTATCTTTTAGTTTATTTTCTATTCCTTAATAAATACAGTGTATATACACTTCTCTATCACAACTGTGTCAAGTATTTTCAAGAAACGATTTACTTAGTTGAATTCCTTGCTTTTATTAATTGAATTCTTGCTGTCCTTTACCTAAATTCCCACCAAATATTACTTTCAAACTGTTTGAACATACATTTTGAGGTACACTATCCCAAATCTCTAGTCTTTCAAGTCCAGTAAAATTATCTCTGCATAGACCACTTGAGGAAGCATGAAACATACACCTTAATAATTTTTATCACACATATTAACACAGCAGAAAGAAAATACTGCTTAATCTTTTACCACAACTCTTTCTCTGAAAATGTATCTCGTTTCCTAGTTCCCCCCCCTGACAATTCCAGTTGTACTAGATTCTAGGAGAATAATTGTTCAAATTCATCTGCACACCACCTGAACAATGTGCATGTCATTACAATCAATCTTTAGCTTTTATGTGCATTGAAATCACACTTTTGGAGTAACTTGTTTTGGTTCTCCCAGCCTGCCATTCCTACCACCCACATCACAAATCAAAATCTAAAACATAATTTTGTTGCCACATGAATCTCAACAAGGCAACACAACTCTAAAATAATAAAAGTTCATTTTTCATTTATTATTCAATAGTCTGTTTTTTGACAAACTCAAAAGATGCTCTAAGTCAGTAGATTCTGTAAAATTGTGCTAAAGATTTTCATTTGCTTTTATTACTTCTTATAGCTGTCAGTACTTCATTCCAACTGAGTCATTCTAAAGCATCATTACTCTAATTGGATTGTACTTGTCAGACCCTTGACTGACAGAATCCTCTATTCATTTTTGTCTAGCTATGCTATGTCAATGTTGCTATGAAGGTCTAAATTATAAGAATACTATTTCATTAGGATCTATCAAAGTCCATATATGTTCTGTGGAATGATTTTCTCAGCCTACTTACAATAAATTGCCTTTTAAAAAATCAATGAAATTATGTAACTGAAAAAAATTATATATTATGTATCTTGAATTAAACTTTAAAAATATATCACTAGCAATCAGAGAAATGCAAATCAAAACCACAATGAGATACCACCTTACACCAGTAAGAATAGCCCACATCAAAAAAACAGGCAACAACAAGTGCTGGCGTGGATGTGGAGAGAAAGGAACACTCTTACACTGCTGGTGGGAATGTAAACTCATCCAGCCACTATGGAAAGCAGTATGGAGAACCCTCAAAC
>PVHY01000447.1:121242-235696 GCA_004024945.1 Uropsilus gracilis | reverse complement strand
CATAGTGGTTGAACTAGTTTACATTGCCACCAGCAGTGTAGTAGTGTTCCTTTCTCTCCACATCCTCGCCAGCAATTTGTGTTGCCTGTTCTTTGGATATGGGCCATTCTTACTGGTGTAAGGTGGTATCTCATTGTGGTTTTGATTTGCATTTTCCTTATTACTAGCAATGTTGAGCAATTTTTCATGTGCCTGTTGGCCATTTGTATTTCCTCTTTGGAGAAGTGTCTTTTTTAGTTCATTCTAACTGAACACCAACCAAGAAATATTTGAATCAACTATAGTAAGAAACAACTTTGTTAAATACAAAAACTTTGAGACAATTATTCTCTTGCAACAATGGTTACTAAGAAAAATTAAAACCCTCTTGGAGAGGAATCCTTAAAAATAGAAAACCTCCTCATCCCATTTACAGAGATAACTTACTTCACTCCAGGGTTTTATAACTTGAGCCTTTCAACTTCATAACTAATTACATATAGCCTGATATTGTCATCTGATCATTTTTGTGGACCTATGGCTTTTCATTGTGGTTAAATTATGGCTTTTTAGTAGATTGTTTTTTCTCTTATACCACCTTATAGCTAGTGACCTGCTGATACTCTTAACAGCCAGAACATATTCATGATGAACAGCTATTTAATAAATACTGTGCTAACTTGATAAAACAAAACATGAAATTGAGGGGAATGTCTCAAAGTCTCTTTTAGTTTTATGACATTCCTTTCTTTAAGTATCATCATGAATTTTCCTTAAAATTATACACCAGTACACTTTGTTGATTTTTTTCCCTGTCCTGTACCGGCTCCCTTCTCAAAGGGATTTGTAATAAATCTGCATTAGAAACTAGAGTCAAGTTCTAATACCACTTAGTCTTCCTACAAGAATTTTTTCTTTATAAAAATGATTATACTCACATTCAAATGTTTGAAATAAAAAATATTTGAAAACACTTTTGAGCTCAATATTTTAGTTTTCCAATGTACGCTATAGAGCCAGTCATTAAACGTTACATACAATATTTCCTTTAGGGAAACAAAACTTTTTGGGAAAGATGATCAAAGCATGTTAACAGGATTTCTTTACTATAAGCTTAATCAGAACCCTTGACATGAAAATGATGGTAAGCTTTCAAAAGGATAACAGAATTTGCAGAGTTTACTGAAACCACAAGAATCTTTCTCAGCAGAGGAGTCCCCAGCACACATTTTGAGAAATGTTACAAGGTGAATGATTTTTTTGAATCAATTAATGACTTGGACTCTGTCCTTTTCTAAGGAGATATATGTTTGGACCAAACAGCTATACTTTCACTGCCTTTAAGTCAGTTTTTCTGTTAGAATTTCTTGTTTGTAGCTATTAACGTGTCTTATCTGTTGTTGTGCGTAAAGATACACGATAGAGGGAGGGGGATCAATATTTCATAAGTCCTTTAACATCAGCTAGCACAATTTATATATTTTTCATCTCTATTCTCAAGCTAGACCATGGCAGTTGGTTCTCTATCTAGAGAGATAAGCAGAATTGAAAGGGACAGGGGTCACACCACATGATGAAAACTCAAAAAAGAATGGGGATTACATGGCTATCTTCAAACACCTAAAATGAATAAGGCTTATTTTATTTCACTCCAAAAGAACTGAACAACAATGGAAGAATGTAGCAGATAATTAAGTTCAGCATAAAGGAGACAAAAATTGAATAGAGGTTCTAAGTTTTCAATGATTACCTTCCGACAGTGCTATTGAGTACACTGCTATTTTTAGAATAACAGTGATAGCCTAAATCTAAAAAGAAACTGAACATTCCTCATGCCAATAGGACTGCATAGCCAATCATCAAATATCTGCTTATCTGGCCTACCCAATAAACTCAAAATACTTCCTGTGTAATTTAAAAACATAAGAGAGCAACACTTGGTTAACATGGGTTCACCAGTGGGGCCAGTATTGACTTTTGGTCCTAATCTTTTTGGTACTAATTTTCCCACTAAAATTCTCAGTTTACATTCACTCTTATTTTACTTTATATTTTTTTTATTTTACATTGTTATCTACCCTGAGGTTCACCCACTACCTTATCACCTCTGATGAGGTAGAGGTGAGACCCCTAATCTCCCTCCTCCCCCTCTCAAGCTCTGTGCTTCAGTTCTGCTAAAGTTAGTTTTAAAATTTTCTTGTCTGTTTGTTTTCCCTTTATCCCTCATGTAAGTGAGATATTTCTTTTTTTCTTACTAGCATGATTCCTTCTAACTCCATCCATGTTGCTGTGAATGACATGTTTGTCTTTTTTGATTGATGAATAGTATTTCATCATGTATATATACCACAGCTTTCTGTACCATTTGTCTATTTGGGGGCATTTGGATTGCCTCCATATCTTGGCAATTGTAAATAGCACTGAAATAAACATCTGTGTACAGGTATCTTTTTGAATTAGAGCTTTTGTAATCTTTCGGTAGATTCCACAGAAATGGGATCACTGGATTCAATGGGAGTTTCATTTTCAGTAGACTAAGGGTCCTCCAACACAGCTTTCCATAGTGACTGGACCAGTTTGCATTTTGGTTTTTATAATTATTGGCATAGAACATATCACTTTGATTAATGTCTTAAATCTAATGTCTGATGTCTTAAAACTAATCCACAGGTGTTGCACAAAACACATAACACTGTGTAAATGCAAAATAGCCTACTATTAAATATCAAACCTGGGTCCATAATAAGCAATGAATAATAATTGAAGTTACTTTCTATTTAATGTATGTTTAAAATCTCCTGGGGTATCCTAAAGCAACTTTAAATTAATAAGTGCATTGGGATAGCAAGTGTTATCAGCAGATATCATAAATCAAAGATAGTATGTTCAAGGGGATTATAAAAGAGTTGTTTCTAAAAGAAATTATCACTTTAAAATGAGATGCCTGGAGCATAATCAGGTTTCCTTTTTCAATGCAGACATTTTGATTCATACTAAGTTTTGGTAATACTTTTTATACTGATATACTCAATATGTTACTATGCTCAAATTTCCTCTGTAGGAGTGCTAATGATTGAAAAGCATTTTTACAAAATCTTGAATATTATATGAAGACTGTATCTTCACAAAAGTTAATATTCAGCAGCAGACTCTCATTCGAGAGATTTAGAATCCAGTTGCAATATCACATCTCTCCTTTGTTGTTTCATCATTTAAGCATATGGTTCCTAACATCCTTAGTAAAATTACGGTTTTAAAATATTTTACTATTTTTCACTACTTTCCAAAATGAAAAAAATAAACTGGTACTAATCACCCACCAAGAAATAATTATGAAACAATGGTTGTCAAGATATGGGACATTGACATTGAGATGAGAATTAAATGAATCACTGTGATTATCTCAGTTTACTGCCTTGAGGAAGATTTTGGGAAGTGATAGACTTCCAGGAAGTCATAAGGAAGGGTGAGGGGCACTCTAGGTCCCACAGTCCAAAACTGCCTGCTTGAAATAAGTTCTGCTATCCGTCACATCAAGACAAAACATACTCTAGTGCATAGCACTCAATGAAAAGGAACATTTGTTTCATTTAGCATGCAATAAAAAGAAAGAATATAGTTTACAAATCAAGCACCCAAAGTGATCCATCCCTTTGAGCAGTAAATGTCCAACTCAACAGGGTTGGCCCAAAGCAGGGTCACTGAGGCCCAAATGCTTGCTACAAATCTAAAGCACCTGCTGGTGGGACCCACAGGAAAGGGGAAGAAAGGGTCAGACACATAGGGAAAAGAGAAAATAAAAATCAACGGAAAGACCACCATTGTCAACTGCCCCACAGGTCTCTCATACATGTCCCTGTCTCTTTCAAGAGACTTCTTCTATGTCCCCCAAGTCCCTGGCAAAAGTCCAGGACTGAGAAGCCAGCACAGCTTCTTTATAGGTCGCTACTCTGTGTGTCTCCCCCATGTCTCCTTGTTGCTCTCTGTCTCTTTTCACTTCTCCTCAGTCAAGTCCTCTCTCCTCTCAATTCTTCTCTCAGCCTTTTCCAGCTTCACCTGCCCTAGCTCTTAGGGTGGCGAAAGGATCCTGAAACATCCCCTTTCCTGCAAATCACACTGTTATGCTACCTCTTCTAGGGAGGCAGAGTTAATAGCCTACAGAACCCAACCAATCTCATTTGGTAAAGGAGAGAACTGCACTAGAAGGAATTTCTTATACCTTCAGAGGTTACCTTAAATCAGCATCAGCATACTAATGGAGGAAAATGTGGAAAAAACTATTTGAGGTCAGGAATGACCCAGAAGACTAGGGGAAACACTGCATGACACTCAAAGTGTCATGTGATTCATAGAGCCAGTTTTCATTAGTCAGACTAAAAGACGATGTATGCAGGCCTTGAGAGGATACTCAAAAGGAACTTGCATCCACAAGGGCAAATGATTAGCCCTTGATTAAACACTATTCGGGTCCCACTTAACAAATTTTAAAAAGAGGACCCAAAATGATTACCTCATTACAAGTAATTTAATCACATCCCAGATTATAGAAGTACTTAGAACCCAAAATGTTAAAATCTATGTTTTGGGTCCAAAGATTCCCAAACATGCAAAGAAACAGGAAAATATGAGTGATAAATCAATGAACCAGAAAAACTGAGAATGGGGGATGTTAGCATTTTGAGCAAAGGAGGGGTGTCAGGAGACAACTAGAAGAGTGATCCTAAGGATTCATAATACCAGGAAGTGATAAAACCCAGAAGATGCAACAAGGATGAAAGAAAATGACCAGTCAATTTTTTCTGTGCTGTGTTGACAATAAGGAAGAGGGGAGTGGAGGCAGAATGAATTCTCTGAAGGCTTTGTTTTAAAGAATCTATTCAGTTTTGAGGAATGTGTTCAGAACCAACCAACAAGGAATTCACTGGTCTTGGCAACATGGGAGGATGGTGGAGAACTAGGATGGGCAGAAATGGAATTGAGAGGCCCTTGAGAAGTCCTTGCTGTACTATTTATACTAAGATTGATATCACCCTGGGGTAACTGCTAATCCTCTCTGGGAAATAAATCCTTTCCTTATGCCACTATCAGAATTTTTTTGGCAAAAGCAACTGTGAGAAGTTATTTGAAAGCCTTTAAGAAGAGTTGCTGTAAATGATGATGTTTGCGCATTAATATCAGTTGTGTTGGAGAAAACATAGTTGAGCAAAATGAGGATGCTTGTAGTCATATGTGTTGAAAAATAGATAGAAGACTAAGTCTTCAGCACTTCCTGCAATCCCTGCATAAATAAAGACCCAACAGGTTCAATTCATATCATTTATTATCTATGACATTTCGTCCAGGATGAGTTCAAAATGCACTCACGTCAAAGAGAAATCTGATAGGTAAAATAAATCAACAAACCAAATTGGACCTGAGAGACAGGACTAGAGATTGGAAAGACTTAATTTGAAAACTGTATAAAACCTACTAAAAAGAGAGTTAACATCTTTCTTTCTGTGTGTTTCTCATGTGCTTTAAAAGATGATTTTCTTACATCACACTTTATAGTGAATGTGTTCAAGTAATTGTTGTTTCCTTCAAAGTATTTGCCATTGAATATTGGTGCTTACTCTGTGGATATTTGAGTGAGCTGCTATTAGAAGTTATGGGGTGCTCTTTTTGCACTTCTCTACATCAGCATGTCTGGGAGAAGCTGACTTGAATACTAAGGCCCCAGTTGTTCAGAAACAAGCTAACATTTAACATGGATGATCATTTAACATTGAACATGGATTTAGGTTATAATTTAGGTTTTAAAGACTTAGTCCTCATTTTCTAATATGGCATGTAAATTAAGTCTACAATTTGCAAAGTGAGATGAGACTTCACTAAAATATAATTACAGCCTCCTATATCTAGATGGTCCCCTATAATTTAAAATTGTACTGACAAAAATTAAAAATTTTGTGGATATCTTTTTTAAAATTTTGCTTATTCATATGGAGTTTGCATTGTTGAGAAATTTTCTTTTGTTAATGGAATCATTATGAGCATTACTCTTGCCACTTTATGTAAAACAAGGATCATTCTGTGGGATATGTAAAATTAGGCATCATCTTTTAATGGTTACATGGTATTACATTGCAAAGGGTCTCATAATTTTTATAACCAGCCCCTCCTATTGGGATTATAAATGCCATCTTATCTGCTTGCTTGCTGTTCCAATCAATGCTACTAGAAAAATATCCAAAGAAGAAAATAACCAAGAATTGATGGAGATGTTAAAGTCAGTATGTGAAGATATTTGAAGAACTGTTATGTTTATTAAACTCATAATATTTATTAAGTCTATTTTTTTATTTTCGTGAAAATGCTGGTATTTAAAAAGAAATTCATTGGTTATTAACCTATCCCTATGAGTGCATTTTTTTTGCTTTTTATTATTTTTTATAAGGTTATTTTTAATTGATTACACACACATAGATAATTTAAGTCTCAGTTTAAGTTGAGAATGCAAAAACCTGAAAAATGCAAAAACACTAATTTGAAGTGATAGGTGTGTTTTTATGTTCATTGCAGCATAGTTTACAATAGCCAAGTTATGGTAACAACCTAAGAACCCAAGGACAGATAAGTGAATAATAAGATATGGTATAGGTCCAAAATGAAATACCAGGTGTATTTTTTTTTAATACAAATTCTCATAGTTTGTGATACTATGAATGACACTGGAGATGATTATGCTAAACAAAATAAATGAGAAGAAAAAATACAAATTCTGGGTTATTTTACTCATATATATGTGGAATATAGTTAAATTAAGACAAAACTAAAGAGTCAGACAAAACTAAACCAATAACGAACCCTAGAATTTGACTATAAAACCGAGGATAACCAGAATGGGAGAGGACAAGTGGAAAGCAAAGAGGGAAGGAGGCACCATAGACTCTGATGAAGGACTATGGGTGCCTTAGTGGTGGGTGTGATATTATAACACAGAGGAGAGAGCCTATACCTCTGAACCATCATCAGTATTGAAAAATCAATGTTTTCAGTATAAATAATTTTAGTAGGTTCTGTGAGTTCTAAAATGATAAACAAAAATTATCAGATTTGTAAATTTCAGCCTTTGGAGTTAATGTTTGTCTCACAGCAATGCCTATGGAATGTCTTCACACAAACTCTAGTATTATATCACTGCTCAGCATCCTTGCTGCTATCCTTTTACCCACATCATTTCCTCCTCTCTTTCTTCACCTAGCTGCTGATCTTATCATACATGTTCATGACTACTGTTCATTCTCATTGCTGGTATTTGACATCCAAGACAGTTTTAATTGTTCTTGATTATGGTTTCTACCGACCTTTACATTGTCTTTGAGAAATACATCTCTCAGTTTCACCAGGCATAGGGCCCTTTCTTTTGATACCACACCAATCTCTATATTGAGTAGTATAGTCACTAGATAGATCAAGATCCTGTAATTGGATTCAATTTTTTTTAAATAAACTAGAAGTTATCAGATATGACTGCTATTTTGTGATAGGTAAGAGGGACGATGTTGTATATTAGAATAATAATTCATTCTGTACCCATTGACCTTTACTGTTAACTCAGTGCTTTCATACATATGATCAATTTTGATTTGCATCATTTTATTTTTATGCTTTTTTACAGGTAAATATGGTGTACAAAATCATATATCACTTCTTTCTGTAATGACAGAAAAGTGCATTGAGACCAACCTTCCCATGATGAAAACTAAGAAAAGATAAGTGTCTTTTAATCAGATATATATTATTTCTTTGAAAATGTTAGAGAATATCCTAAGTCATGAGGAATTAGAGGTCAACATTTCAAAAAGAAGGGAAACTTAGAGGGGCAACATCAACCTTTGGTATTGCTTTTATCCCTAAATCATTTGTGGTTCTCCAAACACATGCTGAGCTATCAAGAAATTGAGCAAAATGTAGATGCATAAGGAGTTAAAATGTTGAGCAAAACTTCTGGCATTTTTATAAGATTTTGGACCAAAAGTACATCAAGAAGAAAAGTCCATAGTAAATGACTCAGTTCAGATCCAAAGGCCTCCAACTTAGGAATAGAAAAAATTTAAAATTAAGCACTCAAAAAGACATAATCTCAGATTTTCATTTATTCAATCCATAGTTATGTTAAAGAAATTGACCCCATACCCTGGCTGCCTGGGTATACAAAAGCAAACTCAGCAGGGATTCCAAAAACATCATTCAAAACCTATATATACTCCTACAATTATTTATATCTGATGTTTGTTAGCCAAGAAAATACTGATTTAAATATTGTGAGTCATATCAGAAACCAAGAGTGTGTAGCAAAAATATAAAAGATACATAGAAAAAACATATTAACTTATTTTATATGTACTTTAAAATGTAATATCAATATGCTGAAGGATTTCAACCAATGAAGTGATGGAGATTTTATTTTTTTAAATAATCAAATGAAAATTCTAAAACTGTAAAATGCTTTTGCTTCACTTCAATCTGTACTACTTAGGTTTACAACAGAAATGGGTATGCAAAAGATGATTAAAGAACCCAAAGTTGAAAAGAAAATATTCTGACAAATATACCGAAGACAATAATATGGAATGAATGTACAGGAATGGTGGCAGAACTAAAAAGCATGAAAACAACAAAATATGAGAGGGAGAAAATGGAGTTAGAGGTTTCTAAGTTCATTGCATTATCTGGATAAGGGTAAAATACTGATTTATCATGAACATTTCAAGATTGTTGAAATCTCTAGTGTAACTACTAAACAAAATGCAAAATATATAATTAACAAGTCAAGAGAGAAGAGAAATCATATATCACAAAATAACTCAAAAGAAGTAAGAGTATTAAAAACATGTGAGAATTGGAACAAATACAAATATCAATATATGCATATGTATCAATGTATCAGAAGATAAAATTTTTAGTTTGTTAAAGTCTAATAACATATATTTGAAATATATGAAGCAAATAACAGCATTTAAAAGGATAAAGTAGATAAATCTAAAGTTGCATTGGTACCATGGAAAGCTGTGTGGAGTTATCACAAAACACTAAAAATGAATATATCATACAAGTCAGTGATTCCACTACTAGGTATCTACACAGAGGACACAAAAACAATAATTCAAAAGGAAACCTGCATTCCTATGTTTATTACAGCACAAGTTACAAAAACAACTCAAATGCCCCAAAATAGATGAATGGATCAAAAATTTGTGCTATGTACACACAATGGAATACTGCTCAACTATCAAAAAAACATAAATTCATGCCACTCACAGCTATATGGGTGGAAATGGAAGCGATTATACTAAGTGAAATAAGTCAGAAAGAAAAAGAGAAATATGGTATTGTATCACTTAGAGGTGGGATATAGGGAAACTGAGCAAAGAGTCAGAAAAAAAAACTTGCAATCTGAACACAGATTCAAGACAAACAGCTAGGGAGGAGGAGCGAGAGGGGTCAAAAGAGAGGAGGGAAAAGCATAGGCATCTATGATGATGCATCATGGGTGCTATGGTAGTGGAAGGACTGTAGGGACTATACCTGAGGAGAGAAATATTGTACAAAAATGAACAGAGATGTAAGAAAACAAGTAATAAATATAAACAAACGTGCAATAGAATTGATAAAATCAAAAGCTGGTTTAGTCAAAAGATTAATAAAATTAGTGTCTCCAGCACTATGGTGAAGGGTGTCTTGGTGATGGTGTGGTGTAGTACATACAGCTGAAAAGGTATAATCCTATATATCTGACTCACATATAGTGTTGTAAACCAATGTAACAACAAAGAATTGGTCAAAAAACCTGAACTGATACTTAATGAAGAACATAGTTGCTAAATGAAAACATCAAAAATTAAAATATGAAAATAGAACAAATATGCAAACCTCATTATAAGTCATTGGGGATACAAATTGAAAACACAATGTGATCTCACTATCATATTTTAAAAGGTTTAAATCCAAAGAACTGACAACAAATGCAATCAAAAAGAACTCATGTTCAGTGCTCATGGGAGCACAAAGTAGTGTGGTCACTTTCGAAAACAACTGGCAGTTCCTATAAAGTGAAATGGAATCCTACCACGGAACTCAGCATTCACACTTTAGGAATTTATCAAAGTGATTTAGAAATTTATATCCACACAAAAGCCTGTATGTGAATGTTTCTTAAAGCTTCATTCCTAATTGCTAGAAACTTGAAACGACCAAGATGTCCTTTAACAGTGAAATAAATAAAATTATCACACACATAAAATGAAAGCCTGTTCAGCTATAAAAAGTATTGATTCACAACCAACATAGATGGTTCCTACACACAATGTACTAAGGGAAAAAAGTCATATCCAAGACACTACATAATGTATGGTTTACATTCTGGAAAAGGCAAAACCAAAAAGAATGAAAACATGCTGTGGTTGCCAGGAGGTGGGAGTTAAGGGAAAATAAATGACTACAGAGATTTATGGAGAAACATTCAGGGTAAAGGAACATTTCTGGTATGATGGATCCATGACTGTACACATTTATCAAAATTCATAGAACTGTACATTACATGCAGTGAATGCTAATGTGTGTCTTTAAGGAACTGACCATCAGAAAGGTGGCATTTTGATTAAACATTTTAAGGCTATCGACAAAAGAGAGTGTCCATAAATAATGACTTTTATTGGTCAATTTCTTTCTTATAGAGATAACAGCTAACAGTTCTGAAACTGCGTTCCTTGCATAGTAGGGCTGAACAAATAATATAGATAAGGGTAAGCACCAGGTCTTTCACTGTGGAAAGGGAAAATGGCAAATAAATCAGAAAGGAAGATTGGGATGAAACTGTTATTTTGGACTTGTAGCTAAAATACCAGTAGAAATTCATGGTTAGTTGTGTGTGGATGTATACACAGAGAGATATGCACTTACATATGTGTATATGTATGTATGTGTGTGTATATGATATGTGTATATATACATGTAGGTGTTTATTTGTGAATGTATAGGTGTGCATTTTAAAATAGATAGATAGATAGATAGATAGATAGATAGATAGATAGATAGATAGATAGATAGATAGATAGATAGATAGATAGATAGATAGATAGATAGATAGATAGATAGATAGATAGATAGATAGATAGATAGATGGGTAGATACAGAATAATCACAAATGTCTGTATGATAGGACTAGTATTCAATATTTAAACATAATTATATATATAAGTATGAGTGTGTACCCATATGTGTGTGTACCTACTAAGACCTAAAAACAATGGAAACTAGGTGCAATGAGCCTACACAATATCCTATTTTCAGTTTCTAAATGCCCTTCTCGAATAAAGAACAGATTCATTGGAGAGATAACTGATTCTAAGGCTGGTTTAAAGAATATAAAAGATGGAACTGCAGTATCTTGTGATACCAGAAATTAAATAAATGTTCCAAAAACAAAGGTATGTATACCTTTCAAGGGGACACAGGAACCAAGATGAAACATTTTCCAAGCTCAAACTTGGGACAATTTAAGCCAATAAGTAAAGTAGCATTGAATTATATAAGTTTGAAGTAAATATATTTAGGTCCATATTGCTATAAATAAAAGAATGAATAAGACAAGTCCTTCTTACAGATGAATTCCAATTAATATGTGAAGATAGTTCTTCTGAGAGGACAGAGCTTAGTACCCACCAACACCAGGAGGGCCTGGAACTAACTCACTTACAAGGGATATAAAAAGAAAAGGAAAAATGTAACACTGAATTATTATATTTTCATTTATAATTTCATCACCACTACTAGCGCTGAAACTTGATATCACCAGTAATTTCATACAGTCCCTGGTCTAATAGGATTAGAAAGGTATTTTAACTCCATTGTATTATTTCCCATTACCCCACAATAACTCCAAGAAAATCTAATAAAAACAGTACAAAAACCTCAGATTAGTGACTTCTACAGAATAACTGGTTAGTATTCTTTAACACCATCAAAATCAAGATTAAAAAAAATAAAGCAAGACTAGGAAGCTATCACAGACCAGGTACGACTGGAGACAGATTACAAATAAAGGGAATGTGGTGTGTTGGATGGAATCCTGGAAAGAAATTAATGTTGATGGAAAAACTGGTGAAATATAAATCAAGTCTAGAGTTTAGTTAATTGTAATATATCAGTGTCAGTTTTCCATTTTTGATTTTTTTTTAAATGGGAAAGTAACCATTCAGTTTTTGAGCATGACTTCACATATCCTAAACATAGATATTGAGCTATTAACAATAAAACTTGTAAAAAAAATACAAATTTTCCCAGGTTTAGCTACAGAGTTAAATTATATTATTTGAAGTATTTCTAGAACAGGAAATGGTGACAAGCTTAGAAAGCACACAAAACTAAAAAAAGCTATAGTTTGAGAATTATATAACAGTAGTCTTAGCTTTGATAAATGTATCACAGCAATGACATGTTAGCAATGTGAGAACTGGATGAGTGTTATGTGAGAATGCTCTATATTATCTATGTCACTTTTCTATGAAGTATGAAATTATTCCAAAATAAATAGCTCACTACAAATATATCAACCGTGTTGTTGTTGTTGTTTTCCACAGAAATTAACAAAACAATTTTTATATTTACACGAAACGTTGAGGGATTGAGAACAGCCAAGATGATCTTGAAGAAAAACAGGAACATTTATACTCTAAGATATCACAATATTTTAAATGTAGAGCTATTAAGACATTGTGACATTAATGCAAAAGTAGGCCAGCAGAGCAACAAAATATAACAAAAAGTCAAGACCCAAACTCTTGGTTCATGACAAAGGAAGAGACTAATGAACTCTGAAGAAATTTAAGACACATTCTTTCAAATAAAGAATCCTAATGAATTGAATGTCCATTAGAAATGAACCCTGAATTCTGTCTTGCTCTAGATAGGGGAAAACAAATTCTAAGTAGGATATCTATGTGGTATGTGTGTGCGTGTTTGTGTGTGTGTGTGTGTGTGTGTGTGTGTCTATGGGTGATGTGGAATGGGAAGACAACCACTTTCAGAAACCAATCTAGGAATGTATCTTAATGACATAGACAACAACTTTTTTAATTAACTCAAAAGGGGACATTCATAAAGAAATGAGTACCAAATTAGACTATGAATTGGTAATAAAAAATACACATAACCTCATAAAAAGAGGTGAATATAAACAAAAACTTCATGTGATGCCAAATGATGAATAAAATATTTGCTTAACTTCAATGATTTATCACTACATGTTCAGCAGAGTAATGCCAAGAAAGCTGAAATTACCTATTGTGAATGGTGATACAGATCAATTGAATTCATGCTCAGTGCTGGTGGGAATGTAAATTGGTACAAGCACTTTGGAATAATTGGTTTTTGCATTATCTACTAAAGCTAAATATATACTTACTTTGTGTCCCAGGAATCTCACTCTTGGGTATTGTGCTGAAGTTAAATATACCCCAAAATACACAAGAATCTTTACTGCACTTTTATTCACAACAGCAAAATACTGGAAAGTATTCATATGTCTATCAGCAGTGGAATGGATGAATAAAGTATGATAATCATGCAGTGAAAAATGTTAACACAAACAAAAATGAATGCAGTCTTTCTACACAAAACAACCTATATATGTCTCCAATACATAATCTGAGAACAATGAGATCACACACCAACAAAAACAGAAATAATTTAGGGGTTACTTCAAAAACAGAATATAGGAGTTTATGATAAAGCCAATCCTTGGAGGGACCAAAGAGGATATTCCAGAATGCTGACAACCCTGCTGTTCATTTGGGCGGATGGTTACACAGGTGTGTTTAGTTTGTTTTAATTCACCAAGTTGTATATTTAGAATGTTTGTGCTTGTCTGTATGCATATTTATACTTCAGCTTAAAAACTAATTCTAAGTTAAAAATACATGAATGTCTAAAGATCATATGGGAAATGAACTAAAATAGTTCTAGAGAGCAGTTAAACATCTGTTAATGAAACAAGTGAGATTTGTTTCTAACTCAATTTAACAGATATCAATTGATAACATTATTTTGAATCAATATTCAAAATATTTTGAATTAATAATAGATTTGGACATTTAGTGGCTAAATTTATAGACTCAATAAAAACAAACAATCCAGTCAAAAAATTGACAAAATAACTAAAATGACATTTCTCCAAAAAGAAATACAAATGACCAACAGGAATGAAAAAAATGTCCAACTATACTAATTACCAGGAAAATGCAAATCAAAATTATAATGAGACACCACATCATACCAGTGAGAATGGCCCACATTGGGAAAAAATGTTAGAAAGGATGTGAAGAGAAAGGAACCCTCTTTCACTGCTGGTAGGGATGCAAACTGGTCCAGCTATTATGGAAAACTGTGTGGACTTTCCTCAGATGTTCCACTGAAAATGGAACTACCATATGTTCCAAAGATTCCACTCCTGGGAATCTACCCAATGGATACAAAAACACTAATTCAATAGGAAATCTGCACAACTAAGTTTATTGCTGTACTATTTACAATATCCAGGACATGGAGACAACTCAAATGTCCAAATGGATTAAAAAGTCATGATATATTTACAAAATAGAATAATACCCAGTAATCAAAAAAGACAAATCCATGCCACTTGTGGCAATGTGAGTGGACCTGGAAGGGATTGTATTAAGTGAAGTCAAAAGGAAAAAGAAAAAAATATCAGATGGTTCAACTTATATGCACAGTACAAAGAATCCAAACAAAAGGCCAGACAAAGACAAATCTTGAGAGTTCACCACAGATCTGAGGTATCCAGGATGGAAAAAGGATGAAATGGGGTCAAAACAGAGGAGGGAAGAACACAAGGGACTATGGTGATGGTTCATGGGTGACAAAGCAGTGGGAAAACTATGGTGATGACATCAGAGGGGAGAAACCAATTACTGTACAAAAATGAACAATGTAAGAAAAAAATTTTAAATAATAAAATATAAATTTAATGCAGTATATACACATGTTGACTCTTGAACAATGCACACCTGAAACTTATATAATGTTATAATGCAATGCTACTTCAATTTCTAAAAATGCAATCTTTTTTTATTTTATAGGGCACTAAGGAAAGACAATGTATGCCATTTGTCCTTCTCCCGCTCCACCCATACCCCTCATATGTTATTCTAGGTTTTTGGATATATAAACTTAAAGATAATTATCTTAAGAGGGAATATTTATCCTCCATTTCTGCTCTACTCCAATGTGCACTGTTTACACAGCAGCTTCTCTTCAACTCCCCCAGAGAAGAGACCTGATTGATGACTTGGGGAGAAAAAGCTAGCATTTTTTGTACATTTATCTCCTGAATCTCTCTCTCAAGATCTGGAGCTTAGAGACAGGAAACAAGCTTAACAGCCCCTCCAAGCCCAGCATGCATTAGTACAGGTAATTTACAGAGGAGAGTGAGATCCAGAGTTTAGTAACCACCAGTGCCAAGACAGGACATGCAACACACACTCCAAATCCATGTTCTTTCTAATGTAGCGTGCAGTTTCCAAAACAAATAACATGAGAGTGAAGGATGGACAGAGATTGCTCCTGACAGGCAAGATCTGAGAAGGGTTCCTGGAAGACCTGGGATTTGCTACCTGGATTTTGAAAATTAAACATGTTTTTTAAATGATGATAAGCAGCCATTTTTTCCAAGATGGAAAATATCCTCCTTTATCTTCCAAACCACAGTTTTCTAAATTTGTCTGTGGATAAGGACATCTACTTATATGGAAAGATGAAACATTCCTTTGTCCAGTTCTGACCTAATCAGGGTGAAAATAAATGTTTGACATCATGGTGGTTTGGCATACTACCCAATCCAGGTTCCAGGTGGCCTTTCCTCTCTTCCCCATGTACCCAGAAACAGAATATAACTGAAAATTTATTGTTTGTTAACTGCACAAAGAAATATAAAATGTCTCCAGCTACCTTTAAAAACCTCATACGATTTCATATCTTAGATATCTAAGTCGCATGAATTCCAATGTGAAAAAATAGACCTTAATTTGGAAATGAACAACTATTTCATTCATCTACTCAATAAATATTTCTGGAACATTTTCTGCACTTTTGGGTTCTGTTTATTGTAAGTCATGAATAACTCAAACATAAGAAGGATTGTTGTCCCTATTGCCCAAGAATTTTAATTTCTCCCCTTTCCATGTGTTTAATTTATATGCTAATTGTTCCTAAACATAGCTTTAACTTCAACAGAGGAAGTAAAGTTGCATAAATACAAAGCCTCCTAAAACTTTCCTCCTGAAGTTACAATACACACCTCAGACTCATTATGTCCAAAAGTAAAATCCTCCAAAGCACAATGGATTATTCTGGTGTGTGGTGGGTGATTCAGTGGTTGATACAGTATGGTGGTGATGGGGTGTCCAAAAATATAAAGAAAAACTGACAATACTGTCAAGGATGTATTGCAACAGTAATTCTCTGGTGGGAAGCAAAGGAGCATAGACACTTTAAAAGGCAACTGGATAGTTTCTCACAAAAATAGACATTTCCTGAACATACATGAAATTGCATATCTTAGATATCTTGGTATTCTCCCAAATAAGCTAAAACTTATGTCCACACAAAAGCCTGCACATGATGTATAGTAGCATTACTTGTATGTACTAAAACTTGGAAGTAATCAAGATATTCTATACAGGCATGTATGGATGAACAAACTGTGGTACATCAATATGAGGGAATATTATTTAGTGATAAAAAATAATGAGTCATCAAACCCCAGAAAGATATGGAGGAACAATACATGCAAAATGTTAAGTGGAAGAAGTCCACAGGAAGACTTTGTCCTCTATGGTTTGACTATGTGACATTCTGGAATAGGTAAATCTACGAATAGAGTAAAATGAGCAATGATTGACAGGGATTGTAGGGGAGGAAGGATGCTAGGTAGAGAACTGAGGGGGTTTAGGTTAGTTCTACTTTTTGCTTAGTAGTGGTACATGCATGCCTTTCTATAGTTGTCAAATGTCCAAAGAATCTCTAATACAGAGAATGAGTTTTCATAGAAGTGATGAACTTTAATTAAAGTTAATATATAATTAAAATAAGTAAAATAAATTAAATCCTTGCTTCCATATCTCAAACATCTACAGACACCCACAGGAACACTCCATTTGGAAACATCTGTTCCTTACCAGTACCAACAACCACTCAACCACCAAGTTCTTTTCCTTTCCAAATATTTCTCAACTGCTTCCTGCTTCTCTGCCCTTAAGTGTCCTGCACTGATTCATGTCCTCATTATCACTGGCCTATAGTAGTGTAGTGGCCCCCTCAATCTGCTCCTTTTTGTATTTGAATCTACTCTCAAATACAAATTAGACAGGTTCTCCTTGCTTAAAATAAATCAGACTTCCCAATGTGATACAATAAAACTCTTTCCATGATATTTAAAATCACTTATTTTCTGGATATATTTCTAGCCTCCTTTGCCATATCAGACTTTAAATTTAATGCTTTAGCAATGTTAGAATATTTTTCTGTGTTATTATTTATCTTCATATCTTTATTTAACTCTCTTCTCACTTTGCCTTACCTCCCTACCTTTTTTTTTCTATACTTACTCTAACTTACTTGAAAGGTTCAACTTATTCTAAATATCCTTACTTTATACATCAGGAGCAGGCTTCCATCTTGGGCTAGCCCCATATTATATAAAAAATATTTTTATATATATGCACACACAGAACATATATTCAAGAAGCATTAGATCTATGCTTTAACCATTTTTTCACTACCAGCATCCAAGACAAACAATACTAAACAAATTCCTAAAACAAAATACTGTGCAACAACAGACAGGATTGAAGTATAGACACACAATGACATGGGTGGTGTACATGCATTATGGTAAGAAAAGACACAAGAAAAAGACACAAAACAACAGACAAAATGACTATCCGACAGTCTATAAAAGGCAAAGCTATAGAGACAGATTGGTTCTCTTAACTCTTGCAATACACAGCATTTGAGCTGAGCATAATCAACATGAGCTTTGTTTCCTAATAAAACACTGCAGGTTTGAAGGTAGATAGAATAAGATAAGGAGATTTGAGAGAGCTTTTGGAAATAATGGAAATATACTTTATCTTGACTGTAGTATTAGCCTCAAATAGGAACCTCTTATCAAAATTCACACAAAGAGAGTGTATTTATGGTATATAAACTATAACTCCAAAAATGTTGCAACAAGTATCCAAGCAACATATTGTAGGAAATCAAATGAAAGGACAAAAACTATCATTTCAAAAATCAGAAAAGGCCTCACCAAGGAGAATGAATTGTATTCAGACCGTTGGATAATGAGAAATGGAACCCTCCAGGCTGATATTCTGAATATTACCCTGTGGTTGGACAATGGTTATCTTGCATGATAGAAACTGTGGGTTAGAAACATTTTGCATACAATCTCAGTGATTTTTCTGTTACAGATAATAAATACACCAACTCATTCAGAAACTAAGCAGTGGCCTAATCCCCTTCTTCACTTGCTTTCCTTGAGAACAATTAAAAACATGTCCCTGCCATACACACACACACACACACACACACACACACACACACCACATTACATTAAACTAACATTTCCAGATTCTTTTTTTTTTTTTGCTTTGACTTCTGATGAGGCAAATATTGGTTCATTTCCAAAGCAATGTTCTTAGATCATTTTTTTAAGCTTTTCAGTGAACAGAGGACTAGTCGGTCAGGCAAGGCAGAGTTTCACCATAGAGCTTATTAGCTGATTAAAGAGATGACTATAAAATCAGAGAAATTAGACTAGAAATTTACAGAGGACAGACCATACAAGCACACCTAAATCAAGCACAGATGGCTCAAATCCATGATTCTTTCATTAGGAGGTGCAATGCTTCCTAAGGACTACATCTGTGTGGGATTAAAATCCTGGTACTTAAAATTTAAACAAAACATTTTAAAGAAATATTACCTTGCATAACAAAAGTCCTACATTTGTGGATATTTTCTAAGGAGAACACAAGGGTGAGAAAACACAAAACACACTTTTCTCACCCTTAGAATGCTCTTATAGAGGCAGAGAACTGTGACAGGAACTGCTTGGTTCAGAGGTCACTTCTTTCTTAGGGACCAGCAATGTATTCTTAGCAGTCAGATTAACTCTAAGCGAAAAACTCCAAAATTTGTAAAGGTGGTTCGCTTGATCCTAAAGTATATCCAACTTTACTGTAGTCCATTGTGCTTCTCTGAGTTGCTTACCATAATGAATCTCCCACTTCTGCTTCTGTTCAGGTTCCACTGAGACCACTTATATCAAACATGTCAGTTGCATCCATACAGGCCACTACTCTTGAGCCTGGACCAATTGGGGTCCCTGCCTGTAGTCACCCCTATACATAACCTCTATAGCTAATTAGGCCATCCCAAATAAATCTAGATTTGGTGAAAATGCATCCAGTCATTAAAGTGAAAAACAATAGTGAATGCTCTCATTTTATTCAAGTAAATTATTCTTTAGTCTTTCTGACACATTTAACCTAATGCAAATTTTTCTTCTTAACGCTACCATTATTTACAAGTTCACTATCTTCTCTTCTGCCTTTCTCAATTATGCCCTGATATCAATTGCTTTAAGTATAATAGCCAGAACTTTTCATGATAAACTAATAGTGCAGTGTTTTTAGAAGACCCTGAAATTAATAGATCCTGTATTAAAAGGTAGATCCATTTCAATCTTGGTGTTGATAGATAAATGCCGGTTGAAATATGCTATTTGAATTTTTAGGATAACTATTTGTTACATAAATGTGAGTACATGGCATTCAAAACCATGAAAAAAAGAACTAAAAAAGTCTCATCAATATAGCAGAGCTAAGAAAGAAAGGAAAGAGAGGAGAGTAAATTAGAAAGATGTGGTATAGATACATGGAATACTACTTGGCTATAAAAAATAAAAACTTGACTTTCAAGACAATCTGGATGGAACTGGAGGGGAGTATGCTGAGTAAAATATATCAGGATAATGATAAATATAGAAAGGTATCACTTAGATAAGGAATATAGTGAGATAAAATAAATGGTTAAATAAAACCTTGTAGAATTAAGGCTACCAGAGTGGGGAGAGGGGAGGAGCAAGATGGGGAGAAGAGTCAGTGGACTAGGATGTGATCCTGTGTCTAAATCATATATCACAAACCAATGCAATTTCATTATTATCACAATATAAAAAATAAAATTAATTTTAATTAAAAATAAAGTTAAATAATATTTTAAAAGAGAAAAAAAGATGGCAGAAGCAAAGCCAAAGCCAAACATGTCAGTAAACATGAGAAAAGCAAATGAGTTAGATGTCTCTTTAAAAGCCAAATTCTCTGAAGCTTAAAACAAAAATAAATCCCTAAGACCACAATCATGTGCTACTTAAATAATGCACCAAATTTAAATAAGTGTTAAAGTGTTCAAAAGGAAGAAGTTCCATTGATATCAGACACTGGAACTCAGAAGTATTAAATGAGGAAAAGAGTCAGTGTCAGTTAGAGGTGTTCTCTAGAGTAAAGGTTCACAGAACTAAATATTGACTTGGCAGTTAGCAAATATCAAAATATGTCAAAAATTATTCAAATCACAACTAATAATTTTTATGCATGCAGTTTTAAGTGAGTTAATTTTTGTTATATTAAATAAATAATACAAATGAATGTAAGAGTTCTAGCTAATAAAAAAAAGTCTTAGTAATGAGTGCCTGCTACACTCTGCAAATTGAGAGTCTACTTTCTTTCCCAAAGTTCTTGGAATGTTTACCAAAGCATAAGATAAAATTCTGGGAGGAAGACCAAAAATTGACAGAATGTGAACATTATTATATGATTCTGTAAAAGGGGTTACAGACTTTTTAATTGCAGTGGGTAACAAACATTTGGCAACTTAAATTACTCATCAATAACAAGCTAGAAAAATTCTAATTATTAGTATAAGCTATTTGGAGAATAATTACAGGAGCTACCTTCAAAGGCAGAGCAAAAAAAAAAAAAGAAAGTAATCCAAATATTTTAAAAATCTAAGAAAATTAAATTAGGTACTGAATCTGTCACCTATCACACTGGCAAATATTAAAAAGAGTTAGAATACTTGTAATCAGCAGGTATTGAGAGGAAATGATTTTGGTGATATACTGGTCAGTACAAGGCAGATTGATGATAAGCATCAAAATCCTTAGCAATTCCAATTCTATAAATTTATTCCAATAATGGATTTACTTAAATGTCTGGTTTAGGGTTTAAACCATAAAGCTTATACCAATGAACAACTAAACACTTACCAGAAAATATTAAAAAACTTATATCAAATAATGTTCAGTGATTCAGGGACCTATTATTAAGCCATTTATGTACCCAGTTACTCTGATATTGCTTCGTGAACCAGAACTACAAAATGGAAGTTTTGCTCTTTTGGCTTGTAGACAACTTTCTACCTTTCTCATTTTCAGTCTATCCTCTTAAAGTTCCTTATTTATACTTCAGCAAGAATATATAATATTCATATATGAGAATTGTGGTCAGCTGGTGCTTTAAAGGAGAAGAAGAAATTGCTAGAATGCCCAAAAATTCAAAACATAAAATATGACATACTGTCCATTAGCAGAAATATGTATTTAAATTACATGAAGTTACAGGATAACTTTAAAATCTTTGAATATTTAATTTCACAACAGAAATGAAATAAATAGACAAATAATCTTATATATGATGATAAATTTAATATCACTATGCTCTTTCAAATATTCTGGAAAGTTCTATTCTCTTTCTAAAGTCAAAGTCTGATTAAATAAATATGAGGGTTTTAGATGAGCCTAAAAGACATTCTGTATTATTTATAGAGTTCCTGCCTGAGGATATAGGTAGATGCCGGAAGGACTTCACTGCATTAAGACATACTCATTTATATCTTGAAAAAATTCCCTTTTCACCCTGACATCTCTTAACTCTACATCTCTTTTGGCTACAACAGTGGACTTCTCAGTATTCCTAAACCATCTTCCTTCTATCCACTGAATGATTTGGGGCAGTATAAAGGAAACCTTCGGGAAATTTTCTAAAAGTTTTTCAGATAATACACACTCATTTTGAAGAGGATGAAGTTTGCCACTCAATGATACCACCCATAATGATACCATTAAGAGTCTTAATGCTTGCTGTTTTGATTATTAACCCGTCCCTCCCCAGAAAATTGGGAGGTAGGGGCAGAACTAGTTTCTTCTACATTACTCCATAGCTTGCCAATATCTTTCACAGAGAACCCCCCAATAAAGCTGAATAATTTGGAAGGCATTAAGAAATCCCAGCAGGGAAAAACTGGACCGCCACATGCAAATGAACTTAAACTGCTCCCTCACACCATGCACAACAACCAACTCAAAATGGAAAAAAGACTTGGCTGTATGACCTGAAACCATGAAACATAGAGAAGAAAACATAGGCAAAATACCCCATGACTTACACCTCAGAAACATCTTTCAGGACACATTTTCAGAAGCAAAGAAAATGAAGGAAAATATAGACAGATGGGATAGCATCAATCTGAAAAGTTTCTGTAAAGCAAAAGAGTCAGTAACCAAAACAAAGAGACACTTTACTGAACGGGGAAAAAATTTCGCACTCCATACAACTGGTAAGGAACTAATATCAAAAATATAAAAAGAACTCATCCAACTCAACAAAAACAAAGCAAGCAACCCAGTGAAAAAATGGGCAGAAGAGTTCGAAAGACACTTCTCCAAAGAGAAAATACAAAGAACCAATAGCTATATGAAAAAATATTCAATATCAGTAATAATCAGGGAAATGCAAATCAAAACCACAATGAGATACCACCTCACATTGGTAAGAATGGCCCATATTAAAAAAAAAATGGGCATCAGCAAATGTTGGTGAGGGTGCAAAGAAAAAGGAACACTTATACTGCTGGTGGGGATACAAACTAGTCCAATCACTATGGAAAGCTGTGTGAAAAACCATCAAACTACTGAAAATGATCCAATGATTCTACTTCTGGGAATCTACCCACAGGACACAAAAACACTAATTCAAAAAGACACCTCTACTCCTATATCTATTGCAGCACTATTTACAATAGCCAAACTCAAATGCCCCAAAATAGATGAATAGATCAAAGAGTTGTGGTATATTTACATGATGGAATACTACTCAGCAATCAAAAAGGACAAATTCATGTCGTTTGTGGCAATGGGGATGGAGTTAGAGGAATTATGTTAGTCAAAATTAGTCAAAAAGAAACCAAATAAAAGGATAGGAAAATGTTAAAAATAGCCAGCAGAAAGCAGAACTACAGCATATAGCAAGAGAAGGCAAAACCAGGGAAGGTATGACCACAAGGAGGAAAAATGGTAATAGTTCATGGGTGATGTGATGATAGAAGAACTTCAGAATATACAACAGTGTAAGATAAATATATATATATATATATACAATAAAAAAAAGAAGAAAAGAAAAACCAGCAGGACTTCCCATGTGAAGGAAGTTGTCTATTCATGCATTAGAATCAGAAATTATAAAAACCAAGTATCATTGCCCAGGAGTTTTCCTTTTCCTCCCTAAAAAACCTAATCTTATCCCAAAATCCATATCAATAAATGAATGAAAAGACTCACCATTATAAATCCTTTTGGGGGGGGGGCAGAATGAAAAAAAGGGGAAGCACAGAGAAAAGAAAATTGACTCCCTCTCACACCAGGAATTACCCCATACCTTCTGGAAGTAGTTAAAGACTAACTCCAGAGGGGGAAACAACTTTCATGAGGGAGCAAATGGGAGAAGTGGCCAAGTCTGGGGAGGCATCTGGGCAAGACTCCATGGTACTTACCAAGCCTGGCCTCTCAGGAACAACCAGCCTGTCTGCTCTCTGGATAGCTACGCTATCACAAAGTTCTCTCTGCCTCTAGTCTAAGACCCCTATCTACCTCTTCAAACAAAATAAACAGTTTTGTGAGATTTACAAGGAAAACATAAGATGACTTTTTAGTCTCAAAACCAGTCCATTTTCCTTGTAAAAATCTATGAGGCAGCTAGTGAAGTTTGAAAATCAATTTGTTGCTTTATTCTATTTAATTCTCTCATCTTCCAAAGAATTAAATAAAAAATGGCAAAATGAGCCCTAAGTCTCCACTCCAAGGCTTGGGAATTTGGTGTATCAAACTTTTACCAAAAGTAACTAGTGCAGAACCTCAAATCACACACAAGTCTTGCAAATTCTCCTCCCCTGTCTTTAAGGGGGCTGTAACTAGTGCTTGGGTAAGACTCTAAACAGCAGAAGTTCTAAAACAATGGGTCATTTAATTTCCAGTATACATTCCGTGATATGAAACCCAAACATTTAAAAAGTTACCATGAATTATAACATACCAATCAGCTTATTTTATGCTTAAAACATTCCTCATATTGTAGAGTGTAAACTTGAGACCCAATGCTTGGAAATATCTCCTTTAACTCCTTTATTGACATAGTTCATTCACTATTTCTTTTGTCCTTAGCATCAAAATTCTAATTTGTATATCAAAAGCTCTAGGATCAAAACAAGGTCTTTTAAATTTGAAGAACTGGGATAAGAAATGATAGCAAAGATTAGGGGCATTATATAATCATTTTTCCCAGCAAGATCTGGACTTGTCAACTGCTACCTAGAAAAGTGAATGGAAAAAAATGGAAGGATGGAGGTATAGAAAGGATAGTCCTGTCCAGTTACAGTCCTGTAGAATAAGTAGAATGGATCATGGCAGTCAACAGAAGGAAGGTCAGGAGTCTTTCATCTAAAGGGAATCATCACAGTTGAGGAAAGTCCTAAGTAATCAATAGGAGGTTAGTTGCTAAAGCTTAATGAGGTAACCCTTCATTCTAGTGAGTAAAGTCCTCAGGGAAATTTGCTTGTAAAAAATCAATGTATCCTTCTGTAAGACTGTTCCCCAAGTCTTAATTTAGGTAACTTGTGATTTGAAAACCATGCTATACTTTTGGAGGGGTAGTATTGCCTTTTTTAGTCCTCCTTTGAGAGAAATTTCAGTGTGCAAGCATAATTACCCCTTTCCTTCTCTCATCCCAAAGTAGATATTTCTTCACACTCTAGAGGAAATCACAAAATATTCAAAACAATTTGAGCGTTTTCTTGCAATCCCTCATATAAACCCCATAGTGCTTGCTCACACACTGTCAACCTAGGGTAAATAATATTTACATGAGTATCCACTTTCTCAGTCAGGAAGACTATTTTCCTACTGGAATCTCCTTCCGATTTGACTTAATTGTGCTCTAAGATGCCATCAGCAGTGTTAAGTGTGCTGTAAAATTGAAATTGTACTATAGTTTGTGTTCATTAGTACCTCTCTTTTGCTTTCTGAGATGCTTTTGAAAGATATCACACTCTTGTGGTTTCAAGAACTACTCTACTACAGTTACTGGAATAGTCCCAAATCTGGGGGTGCTCTGAGATCTCGCTCCCTGACAATGTCAATATCCTAACAGGTTTTGAAAGCACCTCATTAAATCACACTTTCTTCTTATACTGACATATACTGTTAGTCATTTTCATGTATTTTACCCATTAGACTGCCTAAAACCACCCAAGAGCATGTCTTTTTTAAAAAGAAATTGGAAAAATCACTAGTGTATAAATCATACCACTGAAAAAAAATTCATGAATTGGTGGTGTTGGGGTAGTTTGCTAAAGCAAAGACAGGTTAATTAGCCCAAAGGAGGATGGATGCTTATTCATAAATCCAAATGGAATTAATTGAAACAATTTACTGGCAGCTTAAACACAATGGCATCCACCGGAAGTCCTACGATTGTCTCTCATGGTGAATTCATTAGCCAGTACCATATTTTGATTACTCTTCTTCAGGGACCAGTTTTAGTCCATTAAAAATGATTTATGATCCTGGGTCCAAATTGTAGTCATTTGGGGGAAAGTTCATCCATCTAACATAGCAATATCCATCTAACTTTGTACTGAAAATTTTTCAAAAATTCCATAATCCAACTGGTTGACATCAAGAGGTGAAAGACATTTAAGGACTTGATATAATCAACATAAATGTTCTATTGATTCTGAAAACCAGGAGTACATTCCTCGCAGTCAATTCTGGAACCACAACTGAGCTGCTCATTGCTCATTATTAGGTTTTCCTCTGTGGGCTCAGTGCACCCCACCAATCTCCTGTTTGTTTGCTATCAGGGAGTAGTGACAGGCTAATCTAAGATTGAAATTAATCATGTGTTTTTTAGTTAGTGCTTCAGTGTGTATGAATTACATGTTCTATATATCCTGCATCTTAAACCTGCCTTTCAAATGAAATATGGGAGGAAAACATGTTTAAGTCCCATAAAAAAAGTTTTGCAATAAGTTTGCTTTAAAGGAAAATGAACTAAATTAACTGGATAATCTAAAGAGAATTCAGCAAACCAGTGCTTTGACTCTTGACACCTTGTTTCTTTTATGAAAAATAGAGTTTTGTCTGAAAATGTACATTCTCCCCTCTACATCTCTTCACAGACAATCTTTGGTCCTTTGTGGTGGTAGCCATCAGAGTTTCCTGACAAATCTCTGAGCTGTTACTCCCTCATGTGGGACTCCTATGTTTATTGCAGCACTAGTTACAATAGTCAGAATATGAAAACAACCCACATGCCCCAAAACAGATGAATGGGTCAAAAAGTTGTGGCATGGTTACACAGTGAAATATTATTCAGCAATTAAAAAAGACAAATGTCATTTGCAACAACATGGATGGAGTTATAAGGAATCATGCCAGTGGAAACAGCCAGAAGGGAAAAGATAAAACTGGATGGTCTCACTTCTAAGTAGGGTATAGGGGAAACAAACAAAAGAACAAGAAAAAGGTAAAACTAACAAATTGACAACAGAACTAAAGCACACAGCAAGGATGGGGAGAGAGGGAAGATGAACACAAAAGATCAAGATGAAAGTTCATGGGTGACATGGTGGTGGGATAAATTCAGGGTGCACAATAATGTAAAGTGTATACACACAGGAATCAATGAAAACAAATAATTTGGTTAAAGAATCCCTCTGCTGGGACTCCTTGTTAGGTACTCCCTGGCCTTTATTTATACATCATCTCTTGCAAGCTTCTATCCCCAATCTGGAAATGCCAACATTTATCAGTGCTGCTGCTTTACAGGCAAGCACAGGAAGAAAAGAGGATATCAAGGAAATATTCGTTAAAATACATGCTCAGTTTTTAATATCTTGCCATCAGTTACTCATACTGAAGTACAATATTGAGAAATTAGTGTTTTGTTGCAACAGTGGCCTGGGAGAAAACAAAACTGGGAGATACTCTTTTGTACTGATGAGATCTCATATTTGAACAGACACCATCCCAAAGCTATAAGTGCTTACAAGTCATTTCGATCTGGAAAATAATTTCAGTTTTCAAGTGAATTCTCCTCTTGGCTTCTTTAAATATGAAATCTCTCCTGGTCCCTTTTACAGAATAGGAGTCGAGTTTCATCTTCAGAGCCAACTCTCTTCCCCATGCTCTTTCTATGCTGTGCTGGTTTCCTTCATGAGGTAATGTGTTTTAATATTTTTCTATGTTTCCCAGGGCATAGGAAGGAACATCACAAGCAAAAAATAATGTATTCCAAACTGTGATTACCCTCACAGGTCCCTCCCTTCCATGTGCAATGATTAACTCCGAACACTAGTAGCAAAATGAAGCACATGACATCTAGGATCTTCCTCCTCTCTGGGTGTTTTTAGAGAGGGGGAGACTGAAATCTCATCAAGTCCTAAGTACTCCACTAAAGACATTTCTGTTTCAATATGATGATCAGTTTTATGAACGTCTCAGTGCTACTTACCATGCCAGCTTCCTTATTAGATTTTCAATTTTTGTACCATTTGTGGTTAATCAGGTAATTATAACCCTAGATTTAATATTTTTCCAGTTTTCCATTCTTTAGTAACCATAGACTTGCCCTATTATATGTCTGCCAATTCCAAAATTCAGTGCTTAGAGGGAAGAGAGAGATCTTTTGCTTTGGCTCCTAAGAACTGAAACAAGAGCACCATGGATTTTCTACAAATACACATCTGGCTTTTTGCCTTTGTTGTCCAGGACAAATCAGCTCCAGGAAAATATCCATCCCCCTAAAATCTTTGGCCGCACACAGAATACCATTCGGGTGGGAGTTTCTATAGCTTATTCTGGACACTGGAGAAAAGTTCAGGGTGAGATGCTTGCAGTGTTTGTCTTTAGAGCTTTCTTAATTGACCTCAAACAATCAAAAGGGAGGAGCTATGGATCACTATGTGGCAGGCACTGTGCTACATTCTGGAAATTCAAATATGCAAGTGCCTTTTTCCTCTTTTTCCTCATGTGCTGATGGAGACAAGTCATAAACAAAGAGAAGAAATGACCATCCTTCATTACCAAGGCAGAACAAAGTACAGAAGGTAGGCACTAAAAGTCATGATTAATAGAAGGAGCTCAAGCACTTCTAAGACCCATGAGGAAGGACCCCCAGACACATTGTATTTGGTTCCATGGGACAAAGATAAGGGGTTGGGGGGAGACAAACATTCACAATCTGTCAAGTCATATTGGTGAGCCCTGAGACAGGTCCAAACCCATATACAAGTAGAGAGTCTGGGACACCCTATCCTAACCAAACTAGGTCCTCCATGAAATGTCCTTTGTCACCAAGGCACTCTATTCTAGAAGACAGTGGCCTGGGTTCATGCACACTACTGGCATAGCGACTTGTCACAGCTAGTGATAGCAGACCCCAGCTGAGGTGGCCTTGCTACATGTGTAACTTTGCAGAGAGACATGTACTTCAAAGATGCAAAATAAATAAGATTAAATACTCCCCTTATCTTTCATGAACACTTTTCATCCAGTTGTAGTCTCTTCATACAGGGGGTTAGAGATAAAGTTGAGACTATTTTAAACTTCCACTAAAAAATTAGTCTGCTCTATTTGAAATCTTTACATCTCAAGATGATAATAAGAATATATTTATGGAAAATCATCATCCATCACTGATAGATGTTCCCAGGAGACAGAAGAAATCCTCAGGGAGTGTCCCAAACCTACTCACAGCTTTTACTGCTCACTTTGCACTGAGTTCTATAGATCTGCTAAAAGATGTGTAAAATCTCATGTAGTTTGACAGTCCCCTGAGGGCTCTTGGGTGTGCTGTTTACTCCACTCTGTATGTGATAGAACATTCACTAACAATTTTCTTCCTGGACAGCTTTAGAGACTTGGAGAGACTGTAAATATTTAGTTCTCAAAGTCAAAACTATCACTTTTGTTCAAAATACCTCTATTTGGGAAAGTCTTAAACATCTGTTAGAAAATCTCATAGCCAGTTTCTAGCCTAATACAAAGTAGAAAGAAAAACACAAAGTGGTATCACCTAGAAGGGAATGAGAGGTGGACCATACAGGGGTGGGACAGTCTGGAGCCCATATGTGTCCATTAGGATGTTTAAAAAAAGAAAACTTGGCTGAAAATGGCTGTAATGGGCCAGCATGAGCCGACAGGCAAGTTCACTGTGAATTCAGGCGAACGGAAAGAATCTCAGAGCCCTTGGTAGAACTGATAGGCCTTCAATACTGAATCAGGGGACTAGGTACTCAAGCAGACCATCAGGTAGGAAGGCAGGGAGGCTGGGAGGCAGCTAGCAGACACAAAGCTTCCCAACCCTCCCCTCCCTCCCTCCCTCCTACTCTCTCTCTCTGTCTCTGTCTCTGTCTCTGTCTCTCTGTCTCTCTGTCTGTCTCTCTGTCTCTCTCTGGTTTCTCTCCAAGTCTCTCTCTCTGATCTCAGAACAGTCTCTGCAGGGCATCCTTACTTATAGACACCTGTGCCCCAGGCTCACACCTCTTGGTCAATGGTATCTTTCCATGCACTAAACTTGTGCATTTTTTACACCAACATGGATATCTTGTCTGGGCAGTGAAACCTAGGAAGACAGCAAGGCCACAGGTAATGGCTGTAGATGCTGGCAGTGAGAGGCAAAAAAGGGCCTGAGCCAGTCCATTTCCCCTACGATGAATAAATCAGTAGGGCACATTCCCTTGCAGAGTAAAATGTTTACAGAGGGTGAATTCCGGGGAGGGATGAGGACAGTGACTAGGATGATGGTTCACAGGTGACATGGTGGTGAGAGAAATTTGAGGTATACAATAAAGTAGGAATATATATACCAATAAAAAATCAAATATAAATTAAATAAAGTGTTTTAAAAGTGTCAGTGATTAGTGAAGCCATGTGAGGACATCTAGCACTTTCTGCCATCCTCAACAGACTGCCTTTCCCTCTCAGTCTTATGTCTTCATGATTGCAAGATGGCTGTCGCCTTTACAAACTCACATTCCACCCATCCATCCTTAGAAGGGAGAAGAAACAGCACCTCTTCCACGTCTCTTTTTCAGAGAAAAGCACATTTTCTTAAGTCATGTAGCATTATCTTTATGTCTTACTGATAAGAAGTCTGTCATAAGATCATTTCCCAAGTGATGAATATTAAAATAATGTTATCAAGCTTGGTTTAGCTTCTTGGATCTGGAACAATTGAAGTTCTTGACTGCCCAGTGCCTAACACCTGAATAAAGTAGGAAGGAAAAGGAAATGGCTAAAGGGTGAAGAACCAATGGCAAATACAAATTCTTTGCCTTTGCTTTTGATCCAAAATTTCTAATGACTGCTTCATTGGTCAGAAAATAAAGGCTCTGAAGAAGACGTAGTTCATACTGTGGTACTGCCATCCTGAGGCCAGTTCAAATCCCAACTCTGTCTCACTGCAAAATTGTAGGTAACTTGCTAAATATTTTTGAGCATAAATATCTACTGGTTACAATGTCAGAAAAAAATATTACTCATTCATAGGATGAGTGTCTGCATTAAATCAAATAATGCTTATATGATGCTTAGTAAACCATCTAGCAGCTAATATTAAAAAAATATTAGTGAATATGATTCACATAGCCTCACTCCAGAAACTAGCTTTCAATGTCTGAAAGAATTTATAAATTCTCCTTTCCATACTGCATTCATAAGGGGAAAAAATGCCGAACTGCAAGACTCCCCAAATCCTCTGGAGGTGGGGAAAGGAAGCTAGCATAGTTTGTTTCAGTAAAAGCACACCAGTGCCTAAGCAACCACTTGGTTTTTAAGTTCTTGTTTGACCCTGGAGCACATAACCATTTCATTTATTTTAAAAGACAAGAAGTAAAGCATGTAGGCACACCTTGGAGATCT
This sequence comes from Uropsilus gracilis, assembly GCA_004024945.1. Lineage (NCBI taxonomy): Eukaryota > Metazoa > Chordata > Mammalia > Eulipotyphla > Talpidae > Uropsilus > Uropsilus gracilis. The sequence goes on along the minus strand of PVHY01000447.1, from coordinate 204,336 downwards.
AGGCTGAGTTCCAGACCACCATAATAAAGCAAATATCACAATAAAGTGAGTCATACTAGTTCTTTGGTTTCCCAGTGCACAGAAGAGCTGTGTTTATACTACAGGGTAGTCTATTAAGTACGTAATAGCACTCTACCTTAAAAAAAATATATGTATACTTTAAAATACTTTATTGCTGAAAAAATGTTACCCACCATCTGATCCTCAGTCTTTTTGCTGGTAGAAGGTATTGTCTTCATGTTGATACTGCTAATCAGGGTGGTATTTGCTGAAGGCTGGGGTGTCTGTGGCAATTATTTTAAGTAAGACAACAATCAGTTTGCCATATTAATCGACTTGACTGTTCCTTTTACAGATTTCTCTGTGATACTCTTTGATAGCATTTTACCCACAGTAGAACTTCCAAAATTGCATGAATTCTCTAAATCCTGTGCTGTTTTATCAAAATAAGTTAGTGTATTTTAAATCCTCTGATGCCATTTTAGCCATAGACATCACATCTTCACCAGGTGCAGATTCCATCTCAAGAAGTCACTTTCTTTACTAATCATTAGAACTCTTTATCCATAAAACTTTGTCATGGGACTGTAGTAATCAGTCACATCTTCACGTTTCAGTTCTACTTCTCTTGCTCATTCTACCATATCTACAGTTACTTCCACTACTACAAACCTGAAGTCCTGTATGTTCTTCTTTCCATACCACCAATAAGGCTATGTTATCTCCTCATGAAGCACGTGTTCCCTGGAGAGGACTTTTCATTTCCTTCAAGAACCTTCCCTTTGCATTTACACTAAGCCAACTGGCACAAGAAGTCTAGCTTTTGGCCCATCTGGCTTTCAACACACCTCCCTCACAATCTCTTAATCACATCTAACTTTTGATTTAAAGAGAAAAATATCTGACTCTTCTTTCACTTGAACAATTAAAGGCCATGGAGGATATTATCTTGATTCAATGCTCCTGTGTTTCACTGAATAGGTTGAGAAGGGAGAGTAAGTACTGTCAGAACACACATGGCATTGATGTATTAATCCAGTTCTTACGTGTGAGTTTGAGGCAACACAATTACAATAGTAGCACCAAAGAATACTGATCACAGTTCACCACAACAATTAACAATAGTAATGAAAAAGTTTGAAATATTGCAAGAATTACTAAAATGTGACCCAGAGACAGGCATCAAACACATGCTTCAGTCTGTAAAAATAATCATCTATAAAGCACAAAAAATGTAATGCGATAAAATGAGGTATGTCTATATTTAGTGACCAAAAAGTAAGCTATCTCTTCAGAAAATATAGACAAGATGAGATGTTTAAAATAGTGCTGATTGGGTTCACTCTATCACTTTCACCAGGCTCTCTCTGGTTGTAATTCCTCTTCTTTAATCACTTGGTGACAGTGCTATATAAAAGTACCTAAAATCAAAATCATTTTGTCTTCCCCTCCTTTCTTCATAAAAATACATTTGTTAAACAAGTGAGCATGAATTTATAAACTCAACTCAGATATCAGTTACTACTAAATAAGACTGCAGCAGTTACTCAACCAAACATTGTGTTCAAATTCCAGTTTTGTTAATTCTCAAAATGAAGGGTCTGTGAGACACCATTAGGTGACTTTAGACCATGATCTTTTCAGTCTTTTCCATATACCTGATGCAATTATTCATTAAAAAGAATGTCTAACTTGTATGTCTAGATGTTTTTGTTCTAATTTTAAGTAGATTTAGCACCTTAAGGAAGAGAGCTAAAATTGTCCATCAAAAGATGAGCAGGTTTACTAAGTAATGTTCACTGGTTGCTTCTTACTCTAAATCCCACATTCTGTCATCTCTCTGATATGCAACCAAAACAGTGAAATTTTAAATGATACATGTAAATTTCATTTGTATTCCTAGTTGATATATGCTCAGAGACAACTTTCTCTTCAACACTAAGGTATTACAACTTCAGTGTTTCTGGTTTGAATATGACAAATGAAATAGGAAATCTCCCCTCATATTTTTATAAATCCCGAAGCAATTTTTGAAGCTTGAAAAGTGATTTTAGAGTTTTTCATAAGCTCCTTATGAAACTTATTCTATGACTTTCCTCAGTACCAAAAAGGACTCTTAAGCCAGATGGATAGAATGAAAATCTAGAACAAAAGCATACAAAATCTAAAACAAAAGTACAAATCTCTGAATCATATAATACAACATCCAATTTTCTTCTGAGTTGTGAGTTTACCATATGGAGATAATAAGAAGAAAATTCCAAATACAATCTCCATGGATTCTTTGTCTCTGGGGGCCTAAGATGTTAGTCCATCCTTACAAAATGAAAAACTCAAAGGATAACTAATATCATACATAAAGTTACTTTTAATCTAACTCAGAAGAAGACAAAATAGTGTTTTCCATGTTAGCAGACAGTTCAGAAAACTTAGTTCTTCCATATAGAGGTACTGTTCACCCAACACACAAACAAAAATGTGAAAAAATTCAGGGGAATCTGAAAAAAAAAAATCAAACAATACCAGTTAGGGCAAGAATTGAAAATGACACCATCTAGGCCTGTTCTTGTTTAGGAATGTCAAAAGAAAAGATCTATAATAATTTTTTGGCTTTTCTTTAAAAGAAATTTTTCTTACTTCTTTGTTCTGAAGAAAAAAAACAATAATTAGCAAACCACAGATGAGAGTGAGCTCTCTTATTTAACACAGCAAAATATGCCACCCAAGACCACAATAGCTGCCATTTTCCCTTAGCATGCCCATTTTCCCCTAACTTATTTTCAACTCAAAACCTCAAGGAAGGTGCAGTGAGTTGTCACTCAAAGTGTCCTAGGAAACCACTAAATGAGGTAGATGGAGAGTTTGAGGGATATTATGCTGATATTCCCATGCAAGGGGACATCAACTCTGTGCAAGTGTTTTGACTATGCTCTAGAGCATGAAAGTATATGAATTAAATTCTTGCCCCTATAAGAATTTACAAACAAATAAGGGCTATAATAACTATATGTTAAAATAAACTGTTTGCAAAATACAGCATAATTCTTAAAATACTGTGATGAGGAAGGTCTTCTAAGCAAAACACACCACTCTAAAGACTGGGAGATTTCAGTACATAAATATTTACTTCTGCACAGTTAAAGAAACCATAGTCGAAGTTAGAAGGTAGACTACAGATTAGTCCAATGTATACAATATATACAACACAAGCAACTGTGGGGAAAGTATTTAGAAAGTAGTTCTGAAAACCAATATGAAGAAGTAAAAGCCAAGCAGGAAAAAAATAAACTATGTGAAAAAGCAATTCAGAAGACATACAAATGGGTAAATATTTCTAAATATAAATAGTAAATATTTGAAAAGATGATAAACTTCACTAGTGATCATGGGAACAGTGTTCACCCACTTGGTTTGCAGCAATTAAACTGATTATCAGTAACCAGTTTAAGTCAATATATTAGGGTAAGAAAAAATCACCAGTTGGCAGAATTTAAGATGATCCCTCTTTAGAAGGGTGACTTTTCAGTCTGTATCAAAAATTGAGGTATATATATCTTAGACCTTTAACTTCTACTTCTTCTAATTTAGCCTGAAGAAACACTATTTCTTATTTTGTTATGTTATTTTAAATAAAAAATTTTGTGACACTACTCATTTAGCACATGGTAAAAGTCTATTATGATGTCTTCATATTACTGATGGTTACAAATCACTTTTAAGAGTAGTAAGTTTGTTTGTACTGCAATTTCTGGGAAGTCCAAAGGGGTTTGGTCCATGGAGTAACAGTAATGTATATTGTCTAATAATAAAGTGAGTATTTATTAAGCACCTAAAAAGAAAGAGTAGTAAGTTTATATAATCTGATATATTAAGACAACCATAATAAATTATTGCATAAAAACCCACATTCACAATATAAAATATGACTACATGATTTCTTTTATTGAGGAAATATTGGTTTGCCACACTGTACCTGTTTTAGAAATACAGCTCTCTTCTCTCCAAATGTCTGCTCCCAAGCATAAGCACCAATAACCTTCCAGTTCACTGGGCCACTTCTGCCCTTTGCTCAAACACCTCTACCTGTTATGACCTCAGTTTTACATCAGAACCCAAGGATTTACATATTGGGAAAGAAGTAAAGTTAGCTTTATTTGCAAATAACATGATAATATACATGAAAGATCCAATTTTAATGAAAAACCTATTAAAACAATAAATCAGTTTAGGCAGTTTACAACATTGGTATACAAACCAGTTGCCTTCTATACAAGGAACTTGAGATAATCATCCATTTACAATCACACCAAAAATATTAAATACCTAGGAGTAAACCTAACAGAGGAGGTTAAAAACCAGCACAAGGAAAATTATGACATTGTTAAAAAGAAGTAGAAAAAGACACAAATAAATGGAAAAATATTCCCTGATCATGGATTAGAAGAGTCAACATTGTCAAAATGGTCATCCTACTCAAAGCAATATAAAGGTTGAAAGCAATTCCAATAAAAAGATTAAATGATATTAAGCAAATAAATAAAACAAGCATTATTGAAATTCATATGGAACCACAGAAGATCCAAAATATTCAAAGCAAGCCTGACCCAAAAAAAAGAATGGTGGTATAGCAATTCCAGGACTCAAACTACACTATACAACCATAATAATTAAAACAGTCTGGTCCTAGAACAAAAACAGACACACAGACTAATAGAATCAAATTGAGAGCCCAGAAATAAACTCATACCTAAGTGGACAACAAAGGAGCCATGAATATATATTGGAAGAAAGCCAGCCTCCTCAATGTGCAGTGTTGGGAAAACTGTAAAGATGTATGCAAAATAATGAAACTAGAATACTTTCTTAACACCATCACAAAAGTCAACTCAAAATGGATAAGAGGTTTGAATATAAGTTTGAAACCATAAAATATATAGAAGAAAACATTGACAAAGCACCTCACAACATAAACTTCAATGATGTCTTTGTGGAATTATCTCAAACAACAAGAAAAACAAGATAGAAAATTGCAGCTACATGAAACAAAAAAGCCTTTGCAAAGCTAAAGAAACTACAACTAAAATGAAGTATCACCAATTGAATGTGAAAAATTACTTAGACAACATGCATCTGACAAGAGTTTGATAACAAAGACCCACAAAAAGCTCATACAATTCAACAAAAAGAAAACAACCCAATCAAAAAAATGGGCAGAAGAGTTAAACAAGTGCTTTTCTAAAGAAGACATACAGATGGCCAACAGGCACATAAAAAAAAAAAAAACTCATCACTTATCCCATAATTGTAAATCAAAACTACAATGAGATAATACCACATCCCAGTAAGAATGGCTCATATCAAAAAGCCCAGAAATAAGTGCTTGTGATGGTGTGGAGAAAAATGAACCCTCTTAAACTTTTGATGAGCATGTAGCTTGGTCTAGCATCTATGGAAAGCAGTATAGAGGTTTCTCAAAAGATTAAAAAAAATCTGTCATATGACCCAGCAATCCCACTCCTAGATATCTACCCCCAAAAAACACAACTTGAAACATGTACTTCTATATTTATAGCAGCACTATTTACAATATCCAAGCTACGGAGATAACCTAAGTGACCAAGAACACTACTAGAGTGGATCAAGAATATGTAATATATATATGCAATGGAATATACTCAGTCATCAAAAATGATAAAGTCATGCTATTTGCTGCAGAATGGATGGAGCTGGAAGGGTTGATGCTAAGTGAAATAAGTCAGAAGGAGAAAGATAAATACCAACTGGCATCACATGTATGTGGGATATAGAGAAACCAAAGAGTCAGACAAAACTGATCCTTGAAAACTGAGCCTAGTACAAAGATATATCAGGGAGAGGGAAAGGATTTAGAACACAATAACAGACTTTGGGAGAACATTAGACTATTGTGGAAAAATATGGGTGCTTTGCTGGTGGATGCTCTATGGTAACCACACTTAAAGGAGAAATCCTGCATCTCCCAAGTATTAAAGATGATGTAAACCTATGGCATTTCAATAAAAAAATTAAGGAATTTGAGGATTCTTTTGGATTTTGTTTTTTCTATTACTCTGTTTATTTTCTTTATAGCCATCATATGAATGAAATCATGCAATATTTGTCTTTCTCGTGCTAATTTAACCCCATTCAGTTCCATCCATCCATGTTATCAAAAATGGCAAGGTTTTATCTTTTTTATAGCTAAGTAGTATTTTATCATATATGCATGTATGTATACATGTTATTGTGTAAGTGTGCATACATGCAAATACGTGTGTGCATGTGTGTGCATGTGTATATATGCATGCACATATTCCACATCTTTATCTAATCATTCGTCATAGGACATGTAATTGTCTCCACATCTCAGCCCTTGTAAACAGTGCTGCAATGAACACAGGCATTTATATGGTCTTTTAAATTAGTGTTTTTTCATTCTTTGGAAAGTTACACAGGAGTAGAATTATTGAATCATGCAATAGACCTATTTTTAATATTTTGAGAAATGTCCATACTGTTTTCCATATATATTGGACCAATTTACAATGCTACCTACAGTGTAGAAGTTTCCTTTTTCTCTATACCTTGTCAACTGTTGTTTTTGGTCACTTTAATATGGGGCATTGGCACAGGTATGAAGTGGTGTCTCATTATGACTTTAATTTGCATTTCCCTGATGGCAAGGGAAAATAAGGATTTATTCATGTACCTGTTGGCCATCTGTATATCTTCACTAAAGCATCTATTCAGTCTTCTGACCATTTGTGATTGAGTAAGTTGTTATTTTATTTTTTAGTTACATGAGTTCTCTATAAATCTGGTAACATTTATATCCCATTGTGGGATATATGATACACAAATATTTTCTGCCATTCAGAATATGTCTTTAATTTTAATGATAGTCTATTTCTATAATTTCTATAATTTTATTTTTAAATACTTTTAAAAACTACAATGTTTGTGTACATGTGAATCAAAGCTAAATTAAAATAATTAATTAAAAAGTAAGCATCAGTACTGTGGCTCTGAGGCCCAGTACTTTGCACAATTTAATAGTTTTTAGTTATATTAAACCTATTCTTTAAAATAAACCATACACAAAATTTCAAAAAGCAAAACTGAAAAGAAAGCAGAACTTCTGCTACTGAGCCAAGCACTGTACTTTGCACAACAGCTCTGGCGTACCTCTGATGATCCCCTCAGGATTGTTGGAAGAGATTTGAAAAACACATGTCTTACTAAGGGAAGTGTGAACCAGAAATTCTTTTCCTTCTCTTCCATTAGCTCTAGAAAAATGTTCAATTATAATAGAATGGCACCATATATGTAATAAAACATTCATATTCCATTACAACATCAACAGAAAATAAAGAAGGGAGAACAAGTAGCAACATAAACACTGTGCTGTTCCTGTATTTCCACTCCACTCAGGAGCCAGAGTCTTACAGAGTAAGTGCAAAGAGCAAAATTTGAAAATATTGATGGTTGGTAAGTATCAGTTCCCAAGTCTCTCACTCTATAACAATGACACCATGATTGCCATAATGATTATAATTCTAATATTTTAAAATCCATTCTTCGCAGAATAAATTTTTCCCAGGATGGCCCATTGCTGAGAAAAATTATGACTGGTATAACTGTATTGAGAGATGAAATTGTCAGTCTTCAGCTAGCTGCCTCATGGGAAATTTTTAAGAGAAAATTTAACTAAAAAATATTTACCTTTCTCACTGACTTGGAAATCTACCAAATTCCCAGGTACTATTCAATCACAACTGTATCAAAATTAAAAATGTAAATGCATTCAACAATTTTAGTGATTATTTAGTTTGAATAAACTTAGAGGCTGCAGCCCTCTGGAGACAAAATCTATATCAAAGCAGAGATCCAAGGTCCCATCATCAATACAGTAGAACAAACTGGGAAAGGTGACAGGTGATTTTGTTCATTGTTATTGATTATATTTATATATATATATATTTATATATATATTATATATACACATATATGTGTGTGTACATATATGTGTATATATATATATATATCCTTCACATCATTGTATAGCCTGAGGTTCTCCTACCACCATGTTACCCGTTAACTGTCACCTTGATCTCTGTGCTCATCCTTTCCATGACTTTCCCCTCCCTATTTCCCTTCCGTCCATTGTTGTATGCTTTAGTTCTGTTGTCAGTGTGTTAGTTTTAGCTTTTTCTTGTCCTTTTGTCTGTTCTCCTTATATCCCATGCATAAGCGAGATCATCCGGTATTGCTCTTTTTCGTTATGCCTTATTTCCACTAGCATGATTTCTTCTAACTCCATCCATGTTGCTGCAAATGACAGATGAGTTTTATTGGAGCTGGTGGAGGCCACTGGAGGAAGTTACTTCAGGACACATAGCACAGACTGAGAAAACAGGCTGCTGACAGTCAGACAACAGGTGTATCTCAAGAACAGTTACATAATGATGGGGAGTTCAGATCCAAAAGACATGCAGAGATTCCAGCAGACGAACTAATCTCACAAAACTGTAGTTACAATATTAAGATACAGGGCATCAAAATTTAGTGAAGACTGGTTCAGAAAGACAGGACAAAGATATCAGCAGACCATCCAATCAGAGATATAACTGTAAGAGGGGTAGGTTCCAACCAAAGGTGATTTCCCTTACTGGAAACACTTAGCAGTGTCAGGAAACATGTTAGTGGTTGTACCTTGAGAAGATACCACTGGCATCTGGCAGGGAAAGCTCATGAGTGCTACTAGACATTCTGTAGTCTCCACAACTGAGAATTATCTGGCCCAAAACAATACTAGTGCTGAGAAACCCTTATGGTAATAAAAAATTATAATTATGGTAAATATGAGACAAATCTGGGGAGAATCAGTTGCCTGAATGAGAGAAATGTGAAACTGAAATAAGACTAATAGAGTGAGTGTGAGCTAGATCTTATTCTCCTAATCTGTCAAAATAGGTTCTTGAAATTTCCTGGAAATTATAGGTTGTTTGGGTCATAGGACCTCAAGTGTTCACCTCTAGTAGTTCACTCCTATTCTTTTACTTAGTAACTGAGAAACTATGGATAATTTGTTTAATCTCTACACATAAGCTTCCTTTTTCATAAAATAGAAAAAACAAAATAGCATCTGCTGCACCCAGTTTCTATGAGAATAAATTATCATAATGCATGATAAATGCTTCTGTCACTGTCCCCAGCTCATATTATATTGCTGATAATGGACACTTGCAAATGGGGGTCAAGTAGTCAGGCTGGCAATGCGGTGGGGGACATTTGCTAATGGGAGAGGAGAGACTGAAGTAAAGAGGATGTTACTAGACTTCTTCAACTCAAAACCACCTCCTAGATAGCTCTCATCGAAAAAAAGTTCACTCAGGAATTAACTTTACTTAAAGTAAGAGTTTTATTATGGATCAGTGAAAATTGAGTATTGCCACCAGAAGGAAAGTTCTATAATATATTTGTTGAAAGCATTCACTCTTTAAACACTGATGAGAAGGCTAGTCTCTCCTTCCTAGAGGTAACTAATTGCTATTCTCTGTTCTCAGCTATGTTTTGTTTTTTTTTTAAACATTCTAGGCCAGATATTTTTCCCTTACGAAATCAAAAATATTCTGGAATATATTCAGTCCTTCTCAAGACATTAAAATACAATGCCAGAATATGTGATTCAGCATCTAAGACAGATGAATTAAGAATGCTGACCAAAAAGACCCTACTTGTCTTATTCTGATGCATGATTAATTTTCTGGAATTTACATAATGAGAAACAAAAAAGAAAACAAAATGAGAGGAAGTCATTGCATTACACATATGTTCCTAAAAACAAGTTAACAGGGGTTTCCAACTCCATTAATTCCTCAGAAAAATATAAGAAAATCTCCAACATGTGCCGGAAGCTCGTCATCATAAAGATTCCAACAGAAAGTCACAGCAATACCTGGCACCTCAGAGCCCATTTAAGGAAGAAGATGCCCCAAATTCTAAAAGGTCCTTTCTACAAAAGGTTTTGCTATTTAGTATGAACTCCAGAGATGATATTTAAAAGACTCCCAAGTGGTATTTTCTGAGTAAGAAAAGATAAATACTGTCAATCACCAAAGAAGAATCTCCTTATATAATTGAGTTCATGTGTGCCTTTGGAAAATTCACCCAACTGTCATATCTATACCCCTAAATAAGATGATGCAAAATCCAGACAAACAGGACCATTATCATGTACCTTGGTCACTTTATGAGCTCAGTTGATTCAGAGGTCCTGTTTGCCTTAGCTAGAGTGTTCAGGGTGAAAAAAGGCAACAAGTTCCTTGGCCAAAGAATTGTTTTCCACTACATCACCTGTGAAATATCACCATGTCCCCTTGTTCTCTTCCCTCCATTTTGATCCCACTCTCTGCCCTTTCCCTGCTAGATGACTTGGAGTTATACTTTGAAGCTTTAACTTTTTGTTTTTGATCATTTATTCAGTTTCCCTCTATTCCTCCTATAAGTGAAACCATCTGATTTTTTATTTTTCCCTCTGACTTATTTCACCAAGAATAATCCATTCTAGCTCCATCCATGTCGCTGTGAATGGCATGAGTTTATCTTTTTGATTGCTGAATAGTATTCTAATGTGTATATAAACCACATCTTCTTGATCCATTCATCTGTTTGAGCAATTTAAATAGTTTCCCTAGCTTAGCTTTTGTAAATAGTGCTGCAGTAACATAATAGTGTAAGTTTCTTTTTAAATTGATATTTTTGTCCTTTGGGTAGATTCCTAGTAATGGAATTGCAGAATCCCTGGATAATATAATAGATATATTTTTAGTAATTTGAGAAAATCAAAGATCAAACAACAGTGTAAGAAAATAAAAATTAATTTAAAAAGTTTTTTCCCAAGAAAAGAGAAAATGGCCAGAATTTTGAATATCTTTAATAATAGCAATTAATATTTGCATTACCACCTGTTTATATATCTATAACTATAGATATGTATGTCTATAGCTATATATATATAAAATCTTATTTTAACAATGTGGTCATGTTACAACTTTCATGAAGCTAACCCTCAAAGAATGTAAGTGACTCACCAAGGTCACAGTCAGAAAGCAAGAAGGGACACTCTCAGACTGATTCCACATCACATTCTTGTGATTACATACACCAAACTGCTCCCTAAGCTACTACCTTCACTTACAGTGAAGAAACAAAGAGGAAGAGATAAAAAGAAACCTGTCTTACCTGACAGGTTGCCACCCTTTTGTGCCCACACCACTAGAAAAGGGAAACTCCCCAACTTCTCACACTTCACCTTGAAAGAACATGATAGTTCAATCTGGTCCTCTCTTTCCTGAATGTTCTTCTTGCATGCAGTCACACAGGGAGAGCGGCTTTATGAGAATAACCTGTGAAATTATATCATTGTGTCATATCTATTTCATAATGCTTCCTCCCAACTTAAATCACTCATACCCCATTATTAATATTGTTCTTCATCTCCATACTGGGAGCACACAGAGGATGGAAAATATTGAATATAGCCATGTAGCTACTTTATTTTGAAAATTAACTCTGTGATACTAATATATGTGTTTAAAAAAATCAACTTTAGGAGAAAAATGTGTGTGTGCACGATGTACTGTTTGCAGAGAGATAGAGGCAAATCAAGCACATTTCAGTAAGGAAAAAGTTTCAGAACAGAAATATAAATTCCAAAGATGGGATATAGTGAAAAAAAAATAAAATAAATAAAAGCCTTGAAGAAAGTCAAAACAAACGAAGCACCAAAATGAAGCGCACAACTATGAACAGGAGGGAAAGGGGGGGAAGGGAGGGGAGGGAGGGGGGGGAGGCAAACCCTTGAGATTACAAAGTTGTGAAATTTATATATAAATAAAGAAAAAAAAAATGTAAAAAAAAAATAAATAAATAAATTCCAAAGATCAAAGTGAAAAATCACTTGTTTTTAATCAGAGTAGAAATGACCAATCTTTGACATACAAAACCCACAGACAATTGTTTAAATTTTGTTCCCATTATATTTATGTAGAACAACTTCTTTATTGAAGTTATATTTAAATCTTTATGGTGTGGTCTAAGTTTCTTTTAGTGCTTAACTATGAAATAAATATGTGCAATTACAGTCAATAAGAGCTTCAGATTGTAGTTATTATGGGTAATAACAAATTCATAACATTTGACAAAACAATTTTTTTAACTTCTCAAAACATTAACACTCTAGGCAAGATGGGCAAGATGACAGTCTAACTGGATTCTTAATTTATCTCTTTTCGTAAAACCACAACAAACCTGCATCTGTTGACTGCAACCTTTTTTGACAGTGAGCTGAAGACTAGAGGACTGGCATGTCCCCAGAGACAGAAATACCATAAATGGTATAAAAGTTGGGATATAACCCCACCAGAGACAACATTGAGAGCAATACCTAGCCCCTAAGCAGGAGAAACAGATTCTTCCTGAGAGAACACTGGCCACAGGATTGAATGGTGAAGTAGTTCTCACTTACCTCTGCTAGCTGCAGGGCTCCTGAGAAACAATTGCCTGTCTCCCTCCCTTCCTCTTTCTCTCTCTCTTTCACTCTCTCATATACACACACCAGGGCAACACAGACTCCCTCACAGGCTCACTTACCTGGAGTGGCCAAAGGAGTTCACATGGCCCAGAGAGAACTCTACCTACAGGGCTTGCTTTCAGCCAGCTTGCACTGGCTCAAATATCACCTGCCCCTGGCCTACTTGTACTCTACCAGCTTCTGGACAGCTACCTATGGTGCATGCTAACCTGCACTTGCTGCCTACCTGCAACCATAGCAACCAATCCCTTCACCTGGCCAATCTGCACTAGGGGCAAGGTATGAGACCCTGAGTCTGACCTAGGGGGAAGACTTGGCACATAAAACCTTATAAGTTTAAAGCCTGCTGTTACTGAAGGCCAGTTTCAGCGTGAGGCTTTGGGGAGGGCACTGTTGATAGACTGTGCCCAGACTCACGGATGGCACCAGATCTCTCCTCAACTCAAAGAGATGCCATGCCCAGGGAGATGTGTGCCCATGGTTCTCTACTCCAGCAACTTGCTCACCCCTGGTTTCAATCCCCATTTGTAAATTGGGATCTCAGTCCACCAACCTACACTGACTCTTGAGCCACAATCATCTTAACTGGTGACAAGGTTTCAACCAATACAAGAACTGCATAGCATCCAAAGTTAACACCCTATCTAAGTCAATACCCTGCAACTATTCATTGCGACACAAGACTATTACAGGAAGACTAAAGAGAAAAGCAGTTTGGTTTAATCCATAGAAATAATCACAGAACATCAATTAGAATGGGGAGAGAGGGGGCAGTCACCCTTGTTGATGCAGCAGGACAAATCCTTTGAAGGATGAAGAGTGCACATTCAACAAGGTGTAAATATAAAATGACACAATTCAACAACAAAAAATAACACAATCAAAAAAAAGAGCAGATAATCTGATCTAAACTTCCCAGAGGGAAACTTACAGATGGTCAACAGACACATGGAAAAAATCCTCATCATCACTTATCATCAAGGAAACACAAATCAGAACCTCAATGAGATACCCTCCACCTGTGTGAATGGTTCACAATGAAAATAAAAGCATTCTTGGGGGTACAAATTTAAAAAGTATACTATTGGTCAGAGTATAAACTGGTCCATCCTCTATGAAAAATAGTATGAAGCTTTCTTAAAATATTCAAAATACATACATTGTGTGATCCAGCAATTCCACTGCTAAGTGGAAAGACTATAAAGACACAATTGGAAGGGCTATGTGCTCTACCATGTGCATTGCAGTACTATTATCAATAGCCAAGCCAGGGAAACAAGCTAAATGTCCAAGGACAGTAGAGAAAAATGTGGTTTATACACACAATAAACTACTCAACGATTTTTTTAAAAGAGATTAATTATTGTCATTTGTGACAACCTGGGTGGAGCTGGAGTTGATGATATTAATCAAAACAAGTCAGAAAGATAAAAACAAGTATGTGATTATTTTATTCATGTGTGGAATAGAGAGAAATAAAGTAAAAGGACAGGAAAAACTAAACCAAGCAAATCTTTGGAAACCAGGTAGAACTGAGGCGACCGCAATGGGAGAGGAGGATATAGGAGAAATGATGGAGGTGTCCCAACAGGCTGTGGTAAAGGGTTAGTGATGTTTTGTTGGTCAGTATAGTGTGGCAATATACATTTAAAGAGGTGTAAACCTATACTCCTAAACTTATACATGGAAAGATTAAACTTCTGGGATGTAAATAAATTAAATGCATGAAAATGTTATAAGGACTAAAATTGCTATAATTTTAATGATAGGCTATTATTTTTGTTTGACTTCATCTCAATTGACATAACAGCTAAATGAACAAATTCTAAAGTGCAAGGTGACTGATTAATTTATACTCTGAGAGATGAATTAGTCCTGAATGTGAAGTGTTCTTTCCTTTGCTCAAAATTATCTTTACTGATAATTCTTGATATAAATGAGTATATATTTCCCAAATAAACTTTTATGTCAAGGATGTATTGAATATGGCAGGGGGGAAAATTTTTTCTTGAAAAAAAATACTTGAAGACAAAATCATGATTATGCAAAGTAAACTGTATAAAGAAACATACAGTTTCTTCAGGCACTTCACTTAAGCATTCATCATTCACCTTTGTTTATTCTTACACCCATTTTATAAAAGAATTAGTATAGATCTCAGTCTTCATCTTTTGACTTCACACCTAGGACAAAAGAATGCATAATGAAAGAAAGTAAAAGGGTTTTTTTGGTGGAAAATGCATTAAACTTATTGTATCACTAGATATCAGTGTGTGATATATGCTTAATAAAAGAAAAATCACACTTGCATCCAAAAATATAGTACAATCTAGTACCATACCTGTTCAAGATTCAAATAAGAACATAAAATAAAGTACTAAGTAGTTAGTATTTGGTGAGTGTTGGTTCAAAACTCATGAGCTTCCTGGTGAACTCTGAAACTGGCCCTCATTCACAAGGTAAGGAGAGGTCCAAAAATGAGGCAGGCAACTCCTCTTCCCAGTCCTCACTTTCCCAGATAGTCCACAGCTAATCAGTCCTAATCAGATTTTATTATACACCTTGGACATTAATCCAAGGCAGTTTGCACACTTACAAAGTGGCACTTGAAGATCTCCAGGTTACCCTGCTCTCCCACCTTGTCTGCTGGCCCTGTAGTGAGCAGAGTAGTAGATATCAACCTGTCCTTTCCTGACCTTGGTTCATCTTCCAACCCTAATGGGAAATGTAGTCTCCAATTGGGGACTCCCTCCCTCCAGTGTAGATCAGCCCACCCATTTTGAAAAAATTAAATCACAATGCACTATACAAGTTTCAAAGACATGAGACCAGTCACATTTTCAGGGCCCCCTCATACTTACACATCTTTACACCACTTCTTACACACATACAGATCCACAATTAACCTGCAATTCCCCCATGGATGCCTTTATCCCAAGACCCATTTACTCAATCTCCTAACTAGCTCATCAGAATTATGTGTTCACAATCTTGGGAGCTTCACAAATAAAATCTGAAACAACACAACACAAAAGTCAAGGAGAAATCAGACAAAAAGGTAGCTCTCTCTAGACTGGTAGGTGTCAAGTTTAATAAGAAAGGCAACTTACATATAAGGTTTGAGGAGACGCTTATACTTCCAGTCAGAAATCTAGAAGTTCATACAGTTCAAATGGTCTCCACAACACATGACTCCCTCAAGTCATATCCTTGAAATTACTAGCATGGGCAAAATAGTAGCATGTACTTCTCAAGGACAGGGAAGCAGGTAAGGAGCATCACATATCCAGCTCACAGGTAAATCAGCAGTCTCAGCCTCTAAATGACCCCTTAATATATATTTCAACTTTGAACAACTTAATTCTGATCCCATTCATTTTGCAAAGGCAAATCACTTCAACTTTTGTGAGAAGGGTATTTCTTTCCATGTATATATAAGGATATTGATAACATTAAGGAAAGTACTCTCAAGATGCAAGAAATCTGTTAGCCAGAGAAATACCACTACATCCATCTTACAGCTGAGAGCACTGGATATACTCTAAATCTAACCTTTTTTTTTTTCCAAAAAAAAAAAATGCATGTTACTACAAGGTGCCAGTCACTATGTAAGATGAACAAAACTGAATAAAACACAATCCTTGTCCTTAGGAAATTTATAGTCTAGTAAGAGGATGGAATGATACACACATAAATGAAGACACTTGGCTGCTGTGACTGAAGTTGCTGCAGTGAAATGCAAAAAAGGGAAAGTTAGTTCTTTCCATTGCTGACTGGGGAAGATAAGGAAATGATTCAGGAATTTTTAACTTCACAAGAAAAGAAGCTAAGCAAGGAAAGATGTGTAGGTGTTCTCAGCAGGCAGGGGTGTTCTCCAGAAGAAGGGAGAGGGGGGTTGAGGTGGAGCATACACAAAGGCAAAAGGTATTAAATGAAATGATTTACTTAGCTAATTGCAAAGAGTTTATTGCAAATACAGTAAATACATCATGGTATACAAGAAAGGACAAAGCCGAGAGACTGGAGAGTTAAGCAGTAGCTAGGTTGTACAGCAGACTGTGATATGGATGTATCTTAAGGACACTGAGTAATAATGGAATGTTTTTAAGCTAAAGAGACACAAGACATGGGGTTAGGGAAGATTGTTTTCACAGCTTGTTGAGCATGAATTGCAGAGATCAACCATAGATGCAGGGCAGCCTTTGGAACAATCTAGGTTAGAGATAATAAGAGCTAAGCCACAGCAAGAATTTGAGATGGGGAATGGAAGGAAATAGGAGAAATTCATTTTAATACTTGATTGACTACAGGAGTAAGGGATCAGAAAAAACAAAAATGACTCTAAAATCCTGAAAAGAGAGTGGTTCTTTATCCAAAATGTGGAATTTATCTATAAAAGCTTTGGAGTAGAATAGAATGGTTTTAGGTTTGACCCTGATAAGTCTGAGGAAACATTAGTGTAGATAGATGAATATAGTTGTGAGGGTTGTGGGAAGAAAGGGAGGGCTAGAGGGAATGACCAACATTTTGGAAAGCTGAGAAGGGGCATTAGCTACTCAGGCCTCACTCTACATCAAGCATCTGGCATCATCATCACAAGTAAGATATCAGATCATTCCCTGGGGGGGTAGTGTCTATGATTTGGCACATTCACAAAAAAAAAAGAAAGCAGACAAACCAATGCCCCAAGGTAGAAAAATGCATCAGAAAGTTGTGGTATATTTACATAATGGGATATTATGCAGCAATAAAAAAGACAACCTCATGCCATTTGCAGCAACATGGATGGTGCTGGAAGGAATTATGCTAGATGAAATAAGTCAGAAAGGAAAAGGCAAATACTGGATGGTCTCACCTATACATGGAATATAGAGACACCAAACAAAAGGTCAAGAAAAAGTCAAAACTAGCAAACTAACCATAGAACTGGAGCATTCAGCAAAGTGCAGGGGACAAAATAGGGGAGGGATGAGCACAAGGGTATATGGTGATGGTCCACTAATAGTTTGGTGGTGGGAGAACTATGGGGACTACAAAGCTGTAAGAAAAAATTTTAATCAATTAAAAAAAAGATTTACAAATAAAGAAGCCAAGGCACAGAAAGTCAGCCCACCACCCTGAAAGCAAAGCCTTGTCTATGTTAATGTTTAAAGAAGAGAGATAAGGAAGTTCTTTAAAGATCAGGAGTAAAGGTGGTCTTGCTCAAATGCCAATGAGGTAGTATGGACAGCATGGCAGAAACACTCCCAAGATGAGACCACCTCCCACCTCCCTCCCTTCCTGATGTAGCCACTTAAAGTTAATTGAAGGTTAGAAATAATTTATATGAATAGAGTGATCTGAACCCTGGTTAAGTCAAACTTATTTTCAGCATTTGGTTCATGGTATGATACTCAGATAAGTAGACATTAACTTACCTTTTTTCATCTATCCATACTTCAGGACTTGTACTATCTTTGCATAGGAAATTGCCCCTAATGCTCTGGAGGAACCACATGAGCTGCCCTGTGTCTAGCTGGGTAACAACTTTCCTAAAACAGCATCTGTCCACCAAAATCCTTTCCCTATTACCACCCACAAGTTTAACATAATTAGCACATTTTATAGTGAAACACATACATTAAAACATGATAAAAGACAGTTATGTTCAGCTCTCCAAAGGCAAGCCAATTTCAACAATTTCACTAGAAGCTTGCAGACAGACACAGCACACAAAAGGAAGCAGCAGAAACCAAAGAAATACATTAAGCTTGAACAATAAAAGTGGTGGCGTTCACCATTGAAAGCAAAAATAAATAAATAAACAAATAAACAAACAAGGCTAAGGAGACTATGTCCTGAAATAGCCCAGGGTTCCAAGCAGCACATAAATTATTTCCCATCAAAGTAATGTTTGGAACTTGCCCTAACAGACCACCTACCCATGTGAAAGCACCCCTACCACCCCCCCACAAAGGTCCCAGTGCATTAGGTTTTATTTTTTAAAAGGGACTTTTAAAGAAAAACATTATACAAAAGACATAGCTGGCCAGCTCCTGCATCACAGACACTGTCTCCATCAGTGACGGTTTTCTTACCAAAAAAAAAATGAGGTTTTTAAGCATCCCTGCTGAGTCCTCAGACCTCTGAGAACTGAAAGGATAGACTCCCCACTGTTCCCAGAGCTAAGCTAACATCCCACAGTGGCCCCACTTAATGGGTAAAGGTTCACAGAAAGTCTATGACCAACTTCATTGCAAGTTTCCTGGGGTCAATTATGGGCATCCTGCTGCACACAAGATCACCCAGAAAACTCTTGAGATCATTTAGGAGATGTTCAGCACCATCTACATTGACTGTACCGTAATTGCAGGTTATGGAGCCCCAAAGAATCATTCCATGTGTGTTAGGAACATAAACTCTATGGAGCATTGTTAAGCTGAAGACCACCTGCCATAAAACCACCTAATTTTTGAAACTGGGGTGGTCTCCACATGCAGATTTCAGTTTTATAGTATGAGCAACAAAAAATTCAATACTTGGCAATAGGTGATAAATGAAAGGTATAAAATCAGGAAAATGGTTATTGCTTTTCATTCAGTTATGTAATAGAGACTCAAATCAATGACAGCAAAAAAAAAATGAGAGCAAAATAAAACTATGTCCCATCATAACCAGAGGAACTGAATTGGGGGAGGGGAAGTGTAAGTTCTAGAAGAATAAGCAGGCAGATGTTCTGTATTTAAGGGCTACCAGCCAAAGAGCCAGTTCCATGGAAGGACCTGAGTCCAGTAACTCTTTTTGACAATTCTCTCTCACGAATACCACAGAAATACACAGGCAAATACTTAACAGGCTGGAACCTTTAAAGGCAAGAATAAATAGGACTCTGGGTACGTTCACACAACCATAATTCATCACAAGCAAGGTAAGATTGTTGAAAGGTACGTGAGGTATCTGCCAGTGTCCTCTTGAATTTGAAATACGTGCTCACATGTAAAAGAAAAAAAATCTCCCAAGGCTAGATCCTTTCTGCAGTTATTTAAACTTACACAAGGCCTGCACCAGAGGAATGAATGCAGCATTCCTTGCAGGCTGTCTGTCTAAAAGGAGCAAAATATTTCCACTGCATGTTGCTGGAAAGTTTACTTCTCATTCCTCCTTTATGCCTGCTGTGTGAACCTGTAATGAGCATATGGTAGAAAACATTCCATCGTTGCTGGGATGTCATATTAACTATACCTAGCTCTTGGGGTTTACAGCTGATCTTTGCACCTTATTAACAAATACTGTGAAATATGGGAGCTCTGCTTTTAAACAACTATGAAAATCCATTGACTTATAATACCTCATTGTGAAAGAAAATGGTTAATAAGATTCAGTCTGAGGGGTCATTTATGAGATGTTCCGTACACACAAAGGTAGCAACAGAAATTAATTTTGAAGTTATATATGCTAATGAAGATGTATTCATACCTTGCTCATATTCTGTCTAAATTTTATTTTGAACAGTCAAAACCTTGCATCTTAATTTCAGGAATATTTGGAATATTGAGGATTTTAGAGAGTTTACAAACATGCTGCAATCTTTTCTGTTTTATTTGGCATATTAAGTTCAGCATTAATTGACTAATAAAATCCAATCTTTGGAATGACACTCTAAAATTGAAAAAATTAAATAAAAACAGCCCTATTTTTTGAAAATAATGATGAGGCGCTATTTAGTACCTATAGTGTGATGCCCTATAAACATGAGGCATTCTGACATTTTTCTCTTCAAAAACTGTCACACATTTACACACACAACACACACAAGCTATATTTCTTCAAATCTCATTTAAGTGATCCATGTCCCAAATGTTGTAGAGCCTGAGACATTCTAGAATCCACAAAACCAGTGACAATGGCACGAACAGTTTCTGGTTCAGAAGATCACACAAGTTCCCTAACTAGGGATGAAGAGAGATTTGGCTTTTCAGAAATCCCTGAACACTTTGAAACAAGTTGCAGTTTATGAGATTCAGTCTGTAGTTTAATGTCCTCATATCACAGATGAGAAAAAAAGCAAGATCTGACTGGATTAAATTACTTGCCTAAAAGCAAGCTAATGCTGTTAAGGAACTAATGTTTTCTATATTTGCCATGTACTGCATGCTATGCTGAATAGCTCATGTGAATAACCCTAGAAGAAGGTATGATTATTATTCAGTATGTTTTCTATTGTTGCATAACAGGTTATGACAAACTTAGTAGCTTCAATTCACATAAATTTAATTATCTCCCAATTTCCTTGGGTCAGGGATATAGAGCATTCTGGCTGGATATTCTACTCAAGATTTCAAAGTGTCCTCGACTAGGAATTATCTACCTCTCAACTTGTGTGACTGAAAATCCTATTTTCACATTGGTTGGAAATTGGGAATTGTTTTCACTTTTTGGAAATACAAGGAATTATCACTTACTCAAATTATATTAGAGCTTCTATCTGTGTTATGAGTCTTTCACCTGTCTAAATATCTACTTGGTATGTCTAAAACATTTTATTTCCTGATAGCGCTGATATTGTTCAGGTGGATTTATCATTTCTACTGTGACAGAAAGTTATATTTCACCATTTAATACATACCCAGTTATACATT
This sequence comes from Uropsilus gracilis, assembly GCA_004024945.1. Lineage (NCBI taxonomy): Eukaryota > Metazoa > Chordata > Mammalia > Eulipotyphla > Talpidae > Uropsilus > Uropsilus gracilis. The sequence continues at coordinate 183,105 of PVHY01000447.1, read as the reverse complement.
TTTCTGAAGAATCAGATAGACTAGAGCCCTGAAGAGATTAAGGATGTATAGGACATGCATGAAATGAACAGCAGAATAAAATTGAAAAATCATTGTATCAGTTACTATAATGCACTATAATGCACACCTTTAATTATGTAAAGTCAAAGACAAAAGCATTTTAAAGACAAGAGGCAAAGAAAATGCACAAAATGGTTGGGATACATTGTTTTTTCTTAATATAGAATGTACTCTTATTCCCTGGCCCCAATTCCTGTAGTCAAACTTTAGTCACCTTTTATATCCCAGCTTAGGTATTATTCCTTATACTAAGACTTCCTTTTCTTTAAACCCTGATTAAATGCCCTACCTCAGTATCCATACTTTTCTTATCATAGTACTTATTACACATGTGGGTTACCTATTTCTAAATATACTTTTCTAAATTTTCCAAATACATAGGATTTAAAAATGAGGGGGTTCTATAATATTCCCCATCACATCCTCATCACCTCATGTAGTACCTGCACCTATCAGGCATAATTAAATGCGTAGTAAATCACTGAATCAAGTTAGGCCTTGTACCCAAGAGAATCCTACAGTCTGGTAGAACTGAAAGGAAACTATTGGTTCTTTGATCAATCCAGTTACCTGTAAATACAGGGTTCCAAAAAATACTACTAATACACAATATTCTATTTAATCAACACATTCAATTCAAATCATTTTAACCAACACTTATCTTGCATGTATCACCAAATAGAAGGGTATATACTGGGCAATGAAACCCAAAAGGAGTGGGTTTGGCACCACTGCCAGACTGATGCAATCACATTTTCACCTACATTCCATGGAACTCTCTCAGTCCCTTATGCTTCATAGAGATTATTACTGCCCCCAAAGAGAACAGCCACCTAGTTTATGCATAATTCTCAATGAATACTCAATGATACTCTCAATAAAGACTCAGGAGTGCATTCTACATGCTTACCTATGTCTAAATGACTTATTGTTTTACTTTTTAAATATCCTTGTTTATTTTTTCACTATAGAAGTTCTCCCCTTGGGTGTGTTCTGATTTTAATGTTAACACCCCCTTGCCTCACAGCTGTGCCATCACCAGCATTCTAGGTCTTATTATCACCACCCATAACTCACACAATTCCATTTCATTCACTTAATTCAGTGGTCATGTCCATTTTATTTCAAATAATTAAAAGCACTCTGAGATCAAAATTTCAACATCACACTCTGACACCATCACTTAGCCTCCTCCCTTTATGCTATTATTTCCATCCAGTAATACTTGAAACATGGAGCTCTCCAGTCCATTAGTATTTTGCTTTTTCACGTCTAATTGGACTAGACCAAATAGAGAAACAAATTAGTGACTTTGAAAATCCCTATACACCAAAGACTCAGGCAGAAGGGAAAAAATATATAAAGAAAGAAATGAAGAAACTCTACAAAGTCCTATCCAATTCCATCATGCAAGGCAACATAAGGATAATGAGTACCCCAAAAGGAGAGGAGAAAGAGAAAGAAGTAGAATTTAAGTCAACTCTCAGTCTGAATCAGTCATCTTTTATGTTTCCTTAGTATTCACAAATCTTCTTGATGGCATGAGTTTAATCAAGAATTTGAATCCTGAGTTTGCTATTAATAAAGCCAGTATTTCCTATACTCTCCATCATGTTTATTATACTGACTTGGCTTAATGAGGACTGGAATATTTGCAATAAGAATTACAGAGTTCCTATATAAATTTGGTTTCTTTAATACCTTAGTTACAAATATTACCAGCTCAGCTTCCTAGATTCCTTATGTTACAATAAATTGGTTCTACTTATATTCATATCTCCATATTTCATTATATTTCACTTAGCTTCAAGGTGTGTGATTAAATGTAAGAGACTTTGTGGTCAAAAAGTTTTTGAAACACAATTCTATCGATGTTTTGTGGTGCCAGAAACACTGTTCCAGGAACTGTTAGGTGTTCAAAGGAGAGCAAGGGCAGAGCACATTCAGACCCTTCAGAAGCACTGGTTGGAAAGGAGGAAATCTTACACTCAGCGTCTCTTTGAAGTTATTGGAAAAATTGAAAATCCCAAAATGTTTTTTTATTGGTTAAACATACACGGTTAAACATACACACACATATACACACACACATATATATGTATGTGTTTGTGTATACACACACACACACACACACACACACACACACACACACACCATTGTATTCCCCAGGGTTCTCCTAGCACCGAATCACCCATAAACTGTCATCTTGATCTCTTGTGCTCATCCCTTCCCCCAATTTCACCCTCTCTTCCTTCCCTTGTTGTATGCTTTAGTTCTGTTGTCAGTTTATTAGTTTTAACTTTTTCTTGCCCTTTTGTTTGTTTTCCCTATATTCCATATATAAGTGATTTCTCTTTTTCTTTCTGGCTTATTTCCACTAGCATGATTCCTTTAGCTCCATTCATGTTGCCACAAATAACATGAGTTTTTCTTTGATTGTGAATAATATTCCATTGTGTAAATATACCACAACTTGATCCATCCGTTTTAGGCCATTTGGGTTGTTTCCATGTCCTAGCTATTGTAAATAGTGCTGCAATGAACATAGAAGTAATGGTGTCCTTTTGAATTAGTATTTTGGTGTCCCTTAAGTAGATTCCCAGAAGTAGAATTACTGTATCAAATAGTAGTTCCATTTTTGGTACACTGAAGGTCCTCCACAGAGCTTCCTTAGTAAGTCCCAAAATTTTGATTTAAAAGCTATGATGACAATACCCTGTAATAACCAAAGTTTAAGTGGCTCTTTACCAACTGAAATTGTTTTGTCTGCTTGTATTTCTCTTAAAGACCCTCAAGGGGATGATATTTGGCTAGGATTTAGGAACTTAACTGACTCTGAGAACTGTTCTACTGTACTTATAAGCAATCCTATTATTATTATTCAATCTTAGATTCTTTGAGATATGATAATATACATATAACCAATATGATTCATTCATAATAATGTTTAGTGCAAATTTTAATTTGGTGAGTACAATGCTTCGTTACCTCTAGAAGTCAATTAGTAACAGATCGATCACAGTTGAAAATTCATATAATGTCAAAAATTCCTAAAACGCAGCAGCTATTAGTAATAAAAAAAACATTTGTAAACATTCTTTAAATATCTTGTTAAAATTGGTTGGGGATGATGGGTGAAGAGACAATGAATTTTGGAAAGTTAAATCAGAGAACCCACAAGGAAAAATCCATTGCTTCGATTTTTGTGGAGGAATACCCTCCAGAAATTTAGATAATTGTGTCAGAAATGATTTAGCCTACACAACAAACTAGGTTCTTGAATATATAGATTTTGCAAGTCAGTTAGTGTTGGGCATATGTTCTTGCTTATAGAAAGTAGGGAGAACTGTGGAAACTACTGGTCCTTCAAGAATGCATATTTTTCTTAAGGTATTTTAAAGAATTAAGGCAGTTTATATGGTATAGGTATATATGGTATATATATATATATATATATGGTGATTTGTACAACATAGGTGTTTGCTTAAAGGTATATTTCTAAGTATTTTTCTAAATGGAATTGAAAAGAAACTATTAGCATAAAGCAGGTATATTTCAAAGATTAACGAGTTTGCTCCTTTCATTTCTCTGTTGCCCATATATAAGTCTCTAGATGTGTGGTCTTAGAGGAAGTGGCCAAGAATGTCAACAATGAGAATGACAAAGAGGTTTTCTGCTCCCACAGAGACCCTCAGAGCCAGCTGATCACATTCTGTCACATTGTGGCAGAGCTGTCCTGAGGAAGCCCTGATGTTATTGATGTATGTAAATACAATTTGTCTCAGGCTCATGAAATCCAGATATTGAAAGTAAGGAGGAAGCAAGTGCCCCTCCAGACTAGACTGTGCAATATGGTTAATAGCTTCTGTCCCAAAGGACCAGTAGGGACTTAATCATTCTGCTGAACCCCTAATGAAAGCAAGTAAGCACTTATTAAACAGAGACAGTGCTGGTGTTATTAAAATCGTGATGGCATTGTCCCTCTCCAACCTCAGGACTGATGCTTTGGGAATGCAGCCGGTCTTGTGTTTATTTTTCATTCAGGTGTTTTTCTTGCCCTTGCCATCTCCCATCCCAAGTAATCCTCCCCAAGTGATTTGATGTCCATCAGGACATCCAAGGCTAAAGTATAAATAATATAATTACTATGACTGTCATCTTCCCAACAAGCTTGTTTACATGTAATAGAGTTTATTCTCAGATAATGTAAAATCTTCATGTCTTTATTTGTCCTGCTCTCTGGAGAGCTTTTTTTCTTTTTTTCTTTTTTTTCCCTGTGGTCTCCTCTCTGGAGAGCTTTTAGGTTCTCTGTGACTTTTTAAAAAACCACATCACTGGAAAAAAGAACTTAACAACTAAACAATGTTCATGAGATGTCTGCTGCAATTCTGATAAAAGGTCAGGAAGGATGAGGGTGGAGATTAAAATTAATGAATGAAATGAGATAATGGGCTTGGAAAAGATCTGTTGATAAAAATTATCTATATTATTTCATGCTCTCACCCCAACTCATTATCTCTTTTTTTCTATTATTATGGACAATTGAGAGGTGAGATATACAACATTATACTAAGAATTATGACAAAGAGGGAAATGTCCTAGAGGCATTATTTTCTCATTCTAGATCATTATCATTTCTAACCCAGACACTCAGTTGAGAAAGACATTTTTTTCCCAGTGTCTCAATCTACATATCAGTTAAGAATGAGGACCATTTACTCAAGGCCTAGTTATGACTGATGATAATAATAAATTATGTCTTGTGCAAACTAAAGAACAAATCTGAAGTCAAAAAGATAAACTAAAAACTTTCTATCTTGACTAGTAGCATGACTGGTTCAAACAGGATTGGCTATCAGCCACATCTGTGAAGGCTAGGGAGTGGACATTTGTTGTTTGGAATAATTACAATTATTCAATTTCCTATGATTAATGAATATTCTTCCCCCTTAAGGAGTTACATTTGGACCATCTGGAGAGCAGGTTAATAACCAAACTGAGCTAATCACATACTCCTGGGAACTTGAATATTGAACAGAGGAACAAGAGGGCAGCCTCATGTTGATAAAAACATCAGGTAGTATCACCCCAGAAATATTCCTATTGATCCTTTGACCCACCTAATATCTTTCTAATAAACTCATATTTTTATTATTAATTTTATATCTATAATTTTAGCCCCTATAGTTCTCCCACCACCATTTCACCCATGATTCATCACCAAATTCCCTGGTATTCATCCCTCCCCTATTCAATCCTCTACTTCCCCCCCCCCAATCCCCTTTGCTGTATGCTTTCAGTTCTAGGGTCAGTTTGCTAGTTTTGATATTTTTTAACCAGTTTATTAAAGTAGCAGTTTACAAAGTTAATACACAAATATCAATCTATATTCGCAAAATCAATCTAAAGAGGAAAAAGTTGAGAAAACCATCCTATTTACAATTGCATCAAAAAAAAATAGTTGGGAATAAACCTAACAATGGGGTTGAAAGTCCTATATAAGGAAAACTACAAAACACTGCTAATACATTCATCTTAAAACCAAAGTACCAGAGATTGTTGTGGTAAATCAAGCTAACTGTCCACAGCATATCTGTGCTCCCTTTAAAAGTTGTTTCAGAAGACACGGCCAGTCAGGACTCCTTTCTCAAGGGCCCTACATTATGGAATAAGAATGACAATGATGAGTCTCCTCTCCAGATCCAGAAGTTAAGAAGTAGGTGTACAGTCTCCCCCCTCTTAATTCCCATGGAGGTAGAGCAGATATTGAGAGTGGGGCAGCCTTGGCTGTCATATGTTCAAAATGGTAGGTCTTCCATCAACTTGGGGCTGTAAATAACAGTGTAGACCAGGGTGCGACATTCTTTCCACCACCCATGAGCCTTCCCCCCATACCCCCCTATGTTGAACCATGTGTTCTATTGTGTTGAACCATGTTTTCTATTGTGTTGAACCATGGTGATTTTATATATTATCTCTTAGCAGTTGGTGGAATCTACTAATAGAAGTCTATCCAATAGCAAAAAAGAAAAAGAGAAAAACTCTATTCAATAGCAATGAAAAAGTTAAAGTGTTTTTATTATCATTTTGAAACGTCTGAAACAACTGGGGAAATTTGGCAGGAGCAAGAGTCAGTCAACACTTTTCCCAGTGACCCCGTTGCCCCAAGCCCAATAGTGACCCTCCCTACTTCCCTGACTAGACTCCATCCTCTCCTGACCTGACTTTTTCTCTCTTCAAAGCAATAAGAAGCTGCTTCTATGTACAATGTCCAAGATAAATTAAGTTCTGAGGTCAGTATTGTCTTATTAATGACATCACTGAGAAATGTTAACACTTCTGATTACTTTCAGAGCCTTCAAAGAAACTGTGAGCCAGAAAGATGCAGTTGCACAAACCCAAACAACAAAGTAAGTCATATGTCCTTTGAGAGAAAAAACTTGGAAAGGGGATGGTGAGCTATGGTTTTGATTAGTGTGTATAATTAAGTTGCATAAAACTAAGAAATTTACAATATAGTCTTCAAAAATTCCAATTCTTGCATACCTGGTTACAGTAACTATTTAACTGAAATGTTTGTCATTTTTGCCTACAGTTCTTAAAATAATATTTTAAAAGAATAATAATAATAAATTACCTTATAAAATGTGTAACTTTGAGGTGCATATGTGTATGTATAAGATGAAAAGGTGTGAGACTTTTTGAGTATCTGACTATGGTGGGGTCAGTAATCCTCCTTTAGTATGACCCTTGGGCCTCAAACTCCATAATTTGCATTCCACGGGGGCTATCCACTTGAGAAAAGGGAGTAGAGTCTGGATTACCACCATCCCATTTGAACCATAGCTCTTCTTTAGCCATAACCTTTCTAAACCCTTTCCTAGCTGGAAAAAAAAAAAAAAATTGGGGGGAGGATATGATATTTCACTGTCACTCCAGACAGTAGAATTGAAGAGTTGGAAACTCATACTGTTCAGGAAATCAGGGCTGTTGGAAGACGTGTTGGGATTCTTCAGGTCTCCTCACTTGTATGGTCCTGTAATCAGCTTAAGATTCTGTCCTCTTACCAACTTTCAGTCTCTTCCTCCCAGTCTACTCAAATACAACAAAAGAAAGACTATATATTCCCTGGCTGACTTGTTGTGCTCAGTGAATTTAAGATATTTAGTGTTGTCACAAGAAGTATACATAGTAGAATATATAGCGTATATAGCGGACTTTCATATAGCGATAGTATTATTACACAAATAGTATTCTTTGCCTACAACCCAGCAAAGTCTTGTGAAATAGTCATGTAGAGATATCCATAATTCTGACTAAGTTTTTCACCATCCTCTGTAATTGTTTCATCTGGAAATCCCTATATATATCCTATATATATCCCAAGGTTTTGTGCAGTTCTTGAACTGAGGTAGGGGAATGACCAATGTGGCCCCAAAGCTTCCTTGCAGACAGCACCCCAAAATATCCTTTCCTGTGAACCCATATTAGCCAAGCCAGTGAACTACAGATTGCTGACATAGCCACTTCATAATCAGAATTGTTTTCTGATTGTGCATACACATATGCACCTCATATGCACCTCAAAGTTACATTTGAGGTGCATACACATATGCACCTCAAAGTTACACATTTTATAAGGTAATTTATTATTATTATTCTTTTAAAATATTATTTTAAGAACTGTAGGCAAAAATGACAAACATTTCAGTTAAATAGTTACTGTAACCAGGTATGCAAGAATTGGAATTTTTGAAGACTATATTGTAAATTTCTTAGTTTTATGCAATTCACAATCAGAATTGTTTTCCCTCAAATTCTGTTTATCTTTACAAAGCACTATAACAAATCTTTTTCTTCAGAGCATGGTAGCCCACAGCAGACTTTTTATTTTGCACCGATTTTTTCTGCCTTTAATAATTGGGCCTGAACTACTTAGAGCCAGTTCTGTAGGTATTTGAATATAAGGGATTTGCAAGTTTCTAGGGAATTTATGTGTGTGTGTGTGTGTGTGTGTGTGTGTGTGTGTGTGTATGAGCACACACATTTTTTCATTTCTATCAGTAAGGAAGTGGTACCTTAAAAATTCCTTCTCATGAGATTATTATTAAGAGTTATTTATTTTAAGGAAAGATTGTTAATCACTTACAAAATGACTTCTATTAACTATGTTAAGATTGTGTGTTTGATTTTGTGTCAATTTTAAGATGCTAAGTTCTTAGGTGGACTTAAGAAATATTATCTGATAATAATTTTGATGATTTTGAGGCAAATTATACATTCTAAGAGCAAAATGCCAATTCTAACCCTTTGGGTGCCATAATGTCTTCTTAAGCCACCTTGTCAAGACCCATTTGTAACCACCTTAATGGGTTCATAACCTTTTGTTCTTACTTAGAGATTTCTTCACCATTAGAATCCATAAATTAAATCACAACAAAACAGTCATCTGAAGAACATAGTTCCATTATGAAAGATTCTTGGATAATACCCAATATCTTTTCTTCCAATTTTTATAAACAGTTCTATTCTTTTTCCAACTCCTCAAAGCCCCAATTCACCTAATTTGCCAACACCCCATACATCTTCCATTTCCTAACACAAATTTCCTTTGAAGTGATAAAATTGAAAATCCTATATACTTTTCTTCCTTTAATCTAAAAAGTTAATAAGTTAATGTTCTATAAGAAGTTCAATATTATATAAAGCTTTAACACAAATCACTACCAACCCGTGACATCACTACCTGCAAAAGACCAAGGTTTAACAATAAAGAATTTAGTTTGAATTTAATTTACAAAACTCTGAAGGAAATTACATCAAAAACTATAGTTACATAAGTGATATATATATATATACATAGATACTATATATATATGTATAATATATATTGTATATATCATATACTATATATTTCTATAGAGATATCTATATATACTATATCTAATCTATATATACTATAAATAATACATGGTAGCTATATATACTAAAGATATATATACTATCTATTGATGTATTGTTTATATCTATAGATAAATATATAGATATTTGTCTCTCTTTCTCTACACAACACACACATATATAAACTCCCTGTTTTGTCTTTCTTGTGACATATCTATCAGTGGAGAAGTGAGTAGAGGAAGGGTAAAAGAAAGGAAGACAAACAGGGTTAGCCTTAGTTGTCAAAGTAGACTTTTTATCATCTTTCATTAAGACAGGATGCTAAGTTCCACTCTTCACAATTTCCCACTGTTTCTCAGCACCTTGAAGTCAATGGGGTAATAGTTTTTTTCTTTTTTCCAATAAAATATTTCAGACTCACATTGGTTTGAAATACTCTATTAAGGCTGGGAAGGCAGATGTTCGCAGCCCAGTATGTATCTATTCTCCTTACACCCATCATAACAGTTCTGGTACCATTTTCCCTTTCCAAATTCCCTATTACCACTTCCTTCCACTAGGGAAAAATTTTTTATTCTTCCCCCAACATGCACAGAATATGTTAGTGCTAACTCAGATGTGACATTTTAACTACTCTGACTCAACAACATAAAATGCAAAGAACTAGACATTCTTATCTAGAGTTGAACAGTCAACTTTCTTCTGACTTTGTATCTACAAACTAACTCAAAATACATCATAGAGTAGAATTCAGTGAAACAAAGCCACTATTTGTCTGGGTAAAAATACCATAATAAGCTCAATTTTAATTAATCAAGCAAGAAAATTAATCTTTCAAATTAGTCATTCTTTTACATATGGATATAATGTAAGTGGTTGGGTTAAAGTTTTCACTTTTAAACTTGTAACCTAGTCTCTCTAATTCTGCCAGGAGTACCTTTGTTCTGAGGCATAAACACACTGAAGACTTGTAAGTTTTTCATGGAAAAGACTATTCGTTATGCGAATGAATTCCATTTCTCCACAGCCCCAGAAGAAGGGGGAATGGAGGCCCTGCTAATATTTGGTTATCGGGATGTATAGGAAAGGATTTGTAGAGAGGTCACTGACTTTTCCATTCTTACTTGCCAGACTGACTAAACCAATGAATTCCTCTCCTTCAAATGCATTCCTCGTGTTGCCTGGACTTTGAAAAGTCACTGGATATTAATATGTTTGGCTCCATTTTTTGGCAAAGTAGACTTTCTGAACTCAACTCCGGAAGAAACCTTTTTTCTTGCCTTCTGGCAGTCTGTAAATAGGCTAAATCAACTTATACATTTTTTAAAAGTCAATGTTCAACTGATATACTGAGATGCTGATTTTCATAGATGCAGTGAAACATACTGATTTTATAATTTTTAAAAAAGATAATTCTGTTATACATTTTAAGAGAAGTTTTAAAATACAGCTTAAGCACAATTTCAACTATGCTACTTCAGTCTTCAGCTTGTACTACCTTAATGAGCAAAAGAGCTTAAGATCTTCACTGATGCATATATTTAATTTGTAATGGGGAAAAAAGTACTGTAACCTAAATGAAGATGTACATAGATTTTATAAATATCTATAATTGCAAATACAAGAACAAGTACTCTTTTAATCACCAAAAACATGCAGTTGAATTACAAATTCATACAGTTATCTTTAAAAATTATTAACCTTTTTCTTTCCCCACCTATAGCCAAGAAACATACTTACTCCTTTCCCCCCAGTTCTCTAGGTTATTGACGGCAATATCTTCCAGAAAGATGCAACTGCATCTTCAAACAGGTTGGGTATCAGGAGATTATCACTCCTAGCTGTGCAAAAGATGCCAGAAGTTTCAGTTCAGCAACAGTGACTCAGGTGGAATGGCTACTGGCCACTAGGGGTGGAACAGAAAATTCAATGAAGAAACAAACAAGTACACAAGTACACATTTAACCATTATCTCGTTGATATTTCTAATACCACTACAAACTTCAGGCCAGAGAGGTCATAGGTCATCCTAATTCCCTCTTCTTGTTAGGTAGGAAAAAGTGAGAGGGAAAAACTGACCCAAGAAATCAAAAATATGAGATTCATTTTTCCCACTTTTTCCACATTTTGAGGGGATTTAAGAGTATGTTTCCACTCTAGGATATTGTGGAGAGGTTTTGCTCTCTACCACCTGTTCAATGCCATGCCTTGACTTGAAACTTGTTTCCTATCTTTAGCCCTAATCTCATTTACCTGGTTTTTTCCATAACTTCCTAAATTCTCAAACTCAATGTCACTTTCTCTGAAAATGTGTCCTGAATTTCCAAAATTAGACTAGATGACTCACTCAGTACTCCCCAGGCCTCTACCTGCTATCCTGCTTGGAGTATGTTTAAAAGCTAAGACATGGTTGGCATGAGAGGGGCGGGCACAGGAGAGGTACATGTTAGCAATACTGAGTGAAAAAATACATCATAATTTTACCTGCCAATTTTCTCCAACTCTTCTCTCATCTTGCATTCCTTGTCTTTACTACTTCCATGATTGTAAAGGTAAAGATGAAAAAAAATCATTACATTTCATTTTAATAGCTGTACTAATTATATTATTATGCTATTTGAACTACCTTGGAGTCAGGTTCCCTTTCAGCATCTCTCATATTTTCTGTGAAAGCAAAAGTATTTAATGTACTAGAAAATAACATAAACTTAGAAAACATTCAAATATAAAGTATTATGAAACTATATTTTCCCACTAATACTAGTGGACATCTACTGTAATTGGTAAAAATAGCCACCAAAAGCATTTGTGGTTGTGACATCTATACTACCTAATGCATTTGGTCAACAGCAGAGGGATAGATGGAAGAGAAGTTCAGCTAACGCCACAAATATCTGGATATCTGAAATTCAATTCAAAAATCAAGTATATGGCTCACCTCCATTGGGCCCACAGTCTGACTCTCTACCCCATACTCAAAACCATCTGAATTCTAAACCCACTATTCAATTGGTTCCCACATAAACACCATTCTCCTCTGGTCCATACATACTGTTCTTATGTGCCTCCACATGGACTGCCTTTCCCCTTAGCCAGTATCTTCCTTTCCAATAGCATCTTCTATTCAGTCACACATGGAGTCCATTCACTAGCAATTCATATGCTTCTTCATTCATAAGCCCTTTGTCAGTGTTGCACTCCTATGCAAAGTACTGCACTGGGTGTTGTCAGGGCACCACACTGAAATAAACTCATTCCTTACTCAGAGGTTATCTCCAAAAAAGGAGGACACTCACAGAGGATGCTGGGTGAAGAGAGAGAGTGAATAACACTAAAAGGGTTCAGACCATGCACTATGGTAGCATTGAGGAAAGGGGCATTAGTCTTCAATCAGAGCTCCTAGGGGAGGCTTCACAGATCAACTTAGACCTTGAAGAAAAGAAATATAGACAGATTAATGTTCTCAAGCCAAAGGGGAAATATGAGTAAAGAAATGGGGCCCATTTAGAGAACTGAGTAGTTTAGCCTGGGGGGTCTAGAAGGATACAGCAGGTTTGGAGGTGGAGGAGAATTTGGAATCTAGACGTTATGTTCCTTGAGACAGGAATTTAGTTTGTCTTATTGACCCCTTTATCTATAGCAATATAAAAGCATATAGTAGATAATCATATTTATTGAATAAAGTATTTAATTTATTTAGTACAAAGCTCTACCCATTCTAAAATCACAAGAATGAAATAGGAATAGCAAAACAAATACCATATTATTTAAAAATAGGTAAAGGATACAAATAAACACCATTCTGATGATGACTTACAGATAGCCAGCAGGCACACAGACATGTTCATCATCACTTATTATTCAGAAAATGCAATTCAAAACCATAGTGAGATATTGTTTCATATATATAGGAATGATTATAATCAGAAAGATAAGAAATGTTGGCAAGGACATGGGGAAAGGTAACCTTTTTACACTATTGGTAGAAATGTAGAATTGGCATCGCCACTGTGAAAAACAAGTCTTCAAAAAGTTGAGACTAGAAGTATAGCATAAAATTTAGTTCTTCCATTTCTGAGTATATATCCAAAGAAAGAAAAGATACCAAATCAAAGAATTATATGCAGTCTTATGTTTGTTGACTCTTATTTACAAGAGTCAAGATAAGGCAACAACATAAGTACCCATCAATATATGCATGATTAAAGAGGATGTGGTCTAACATCTCCAAAGAAGAAATACAATGGCCACAGGCATAAGAAAAAATGCTCAACAACATTTATAATCAGAGAAATGAAAATCAAAGCTACATTGAGATACCATCTTACATCAACCAGTAAGCATAGCACATACCCAGAAAAGAAAAGAAAAAGAAAACAAAACAGGCAACAAGAAGTGTTGGTATGGATGTGGAGAAAAAGAAACACTCTTATACTTCTATGACACTTACAGTGAAAATGCAAACTGGTCCAGCCACTATGGGAAACTGTCTGGAGGATCCTCAAACTACTGAAAATGGGCCTCCCATTCGATCCAGCAATCCCACTTCTGGGAATCTACCCAAAGGATACAGAAACACTAATTCAAAAAGGATACCTGTACAGCTATTGCAGTACTATTTACAATAGCCAGGATATGAGAACAATCCAAATGCCCTAATACAGATGAATGGATCAAAAAGTTGTGGTATATTTACACAACAGAATATTATTCACAATCAAAAATATAAACTCATGTTATCTGTGGCAAAATGAATGGAGCTAGAAGGATTTATGCTAAAAGAAAGACTGGATGATCTCACCTATATGTGGGATACATAAACAAATAAACAAAAAAAAAGCAAATAAACAAAAGGATAAGGAAAAATTAAAACTAACAAGCTGATAATAGAATTAAAGCATAAAGCAAGGGAGTAAGAGGTCAAGGTAGATTGGGGGAGGGATAGGCATGGGGGATTGTGATGGCAGTTCACAGGTGACAGGGTAATGGGAGAATCCTGGGGTATACAATCAATTAAAAATATTTTTAAATGTGGTTTATTTACAAAATGGAATACTAATCGGCTACATAAAAAGAAAACCCTGCCACTTGCAACCACATGATCAGAACTAGAGGCTAGTATGTTTATTAAAATAAGTCTTACAAAGACAAACACAGATGATTTCACTTATGCGTAAGAGATAAAGAAAAAAGCAAACAAAATGGAATTTTTAGATGCAGAATACAGTTTGGTGGTTAGCAGAAGGGAAGGGAAACTGGGAGGGGTGGGTGAATGCCTGTAGGAGACCAATTACATAGGACACTAGACATTGGGTGTTGATCATGACAGTGTAGCTACCAATGTCAAATTATAGTGCTGTATCCTGAAATTTACTATACTTCTTTTACTTCAACTTACTTCACTATAAACCAATGTCACTCCAATAAATTTTATTTTAAGAGTGAATAAGGAGAGTCAGACATTGAAAGTCATTGAAAGGAGCTAGCCTATCTAACCCTTCAGAAACACAGACAAGAGTGACTTTTCTAAAATTTGATTGTACATATGTGTGTATATGCATATATATATAAAACATCTTCTACTCCAGGCTCTCCCACCACCTTGTCACCCATGAACCATCATTTTAATCTCTTGTGCCCATCCTTCTCCTGATTTTGACCCCCTCCACCTCTCTTGCCCTATGTTTTAGTTCTGCTGACAGTTATTTTTATATTTTCCTTGTTCTTTTGTTTGTTTGTTTTCCCTAAATCCTGCATGTAGCTGAGATCATCCAGTATTTCTCTTTATCTTCCTGGCTTATTACTCAGATGTTTATTGTAACACTCTTTACAATAACCAGGATATGGAAGCAACCTAAATGCCCCAAACAGACAAATGGATCAGAAAGAGTGACTTTTTGACACTTCACCAAAGAGGAGATACAGATGGCTAATGGGCATATGAAAGAATGCTCCACATCACTAATAATCAGGGAAATGCAAATTAAAACCACACTGAGATACCATCTTACACCATAAGAACGGCCCATATAAATAAAACGGACAACAACAAGTGTGGCACAAATGTGGAAAAAAAGGAACTCTCTTACACTGCTGGTGGGAGTGCAAACTGATCCAGCCACTATAGAAGACTTTTTGGAGGACCCTCAAACAACTGAAAGTGGAATTACAATTCAACCGATTGGAATTACAATCCCACTACTGGGAATCTACCCAGAGGATATGAAAACACTAATTCAAAAGGACACCTGTATGTGCATGTTTATTGCAGCTCTGTTTACAATTGCCAAGATTTGGAAACAAACCAAATGCCCCAAAACCGATGATTGGCTAAAAAAAAATGTGGTGCATATACACGATGGAATACTACGCATC
This sequence comes from Uropsilus gracilis, assembly GCA_004024945.1. Classification (NCBI taxonomy): domain Eukaryota; kingdom Metazoa; phylum Chordata; class Mammalia; order Eulipotyphla; family Talpidae; genus Uropsilus; species Uropsilus gracilis. Next base: position 167,769 of record PVHY01000447.1, on the reverse strand, counting down.
AACCAAGGAGGATAAACACATGTCATTCACAGCCACATGAATGGAACTAGAAAGATTCATATTAGCAGAAATAAGCCAAAAAGAAAAAGAGAAATACAGGATGGTCTCACTTATATGATGGATATAGGAAAAAACAAACATGAATAAGAATAAATAAAAATAACCAAAGGGACTGAACACTGGAGCAAAAGAGGAGGAGGGGGAAGAAGGCGGGAGAGGTGAAGGGCACAAAAGATTAGGATGAATAACAGGTGTTAGCAAAGTGGGAAAGCCCCGAGGAACACAATAATGCAATAATGTAATATAAATATAAATACACATATATATGCAAATTTTAAAAATTTAAATTAAATTTAAAAAAAAGAACAACCATCACAGAGAACAGATAGTTTACATTCTCTGTGGATATCTCTTCTATCCTATTGCCCATTATACATTCCCAGAAATAATGATTAGTACACTGAATTTGATGTTTGCCGTTCCAGTGGTATTTGAAACCTTTAAATCACACATCAGTAAATAATATATTATTTTGCATGGTTATAATTTCATAATTATGGTATTGTAATATGGATACCTATCTATGTAACTTGCTTTCTTCCCACAAAAAATTTTTTAATTATTATTTTTTTAATTTCTTAATTAGGATATTGGAGAACATTCCCATTTGTTACTTCTATTATTGTATCCAAATTTCAAGTTGTCTTAAAGTTTTAAAACCTGTAATATTTGTCCCAAAAAAAGAGTGACTTTTTTATGCCATAGTCTTTAATTTCCTTTTATTCAAACAATTGTTAGAATCATAAATTGCTAAATCTCCTTTGTTGACAATGGATCCAATTCAGTGACTTCTTCTGTAAGAAGCAGGTCCTAGCACTGGGCTTGACAAAAACTCAGTGAAAACGTATTAGAAGAATGGTTGGGTGGAGGAATGAATAGGTGGATGAATTATGGAGTGACTGAACCAATCACTCAACTGCAAATTCACATATGTTGACTACATCTATATAATACCACACTAAACGTGTATGTGTGGTCTGTTGAAGTTACTGGGAAAAAGTCAACAAAGTTAAAACACCATTTTAAGTAATGCTATACAAATGCTAATGAGTTTTGTCTGCGAATTCTTGCCCTCAAAGACAAGAGCAAAAACTCAAATTCCACAATTAAAATAAAAACAGAGGAACAGTAATGAGGATCCTCTGAGTTTTGGGTAATATTCACAGAGAAGGATGGAGCTTTCCAGACTCACCTTCCATGTCCCTGAATGGAGACTGGCCTCTGGGAGTCAGGAGCTCACTTGAGACACAGTTGTGCTGGATCTCTGTCTGATGGGAACTGATTGTATCCCGGTCTCTACAGCAGATGTTATTTGCAGCAGGGGGCAACCAGCACCCAGCCATATGGTAACCAATAAATTTCTTCTTTTCTCTCTCTCTCTCTCTCTCTCTCTCTCTCTCTCTCTTTCTCTCTTCTCTCTCTCTCTCTCTGCTCTCTCTTTTCCTCACTCACTTTGAAAATAAATCTTTTTGTTTTAGTTCTCTCTGTGTGCCCCATGTGTCTTAAGCACATGGATGAGGGCTTACCACCCAGGTCCTCCCCAACCCCTTACATAGGCCCTCTTTTAAACTAAGTATAGAACCTAACAGCTTCATAAAGGAGGAGTGCTAAATAATTCAAGCAAATTAGGACAGCATACTAAAAATTAATTCTTAAAGTCATCTGAGAGATTTTTTCCCTTTAAACATATGCTTCCTTCTTGAAAACATCCACATATTATCAAAGATATTAGTCTTATCAGTGTGGTTAAACATTCCAAATGCAAAAATTTATCTGTTATCAAAACATAGCATCTGCTTTCCACATATGCCAATTTTTTCCAGAATTCTTCAGTATCATGTTTTAGTGATATCTAATCTTCACACATGTTCTCTACTTAGAAAGACCAACAGTCAATGAATTTGCATGACATTCAATTATACCCCTAAAACAATCTTGATTTCAATGGCAAGTTATTTTAATAATAATATGTCATATAGATATCTACTATGCTTTACTCTAGTTTGACCACACAACAACCATTACTTAAAATATTCACAATTTACAATGTAGTCACATTTGTCAGCAAAAATCCCTCCTCGACCTTCCACACTAATCTTGGCCCCTCTGTATCAATAATTATAGAGGGACTTAGACTAATTACAGCATAACTTAGGGAGTCGCTCCAGTGATTCCTATATACCCTTTCAAATGTTTCCAAATCTAGATTTGCTTTAATCCAGGAATTATAAAAATAGGAACTCACCTATAAAGAATAATTAAGCATAAGTTCAAAGTTTCCCTTAGGGTTTTTTTATAACAAAATATTGAAAACAATCTTAAATGTTCATCTACAGCCATGTAAAAATATGCAATATAAAATATTTGTGAGTGTCAGAGTAATGCTTTACAGGTAAATGGGAAATGTTATGAGGTAGCAAGGAAAGATTTCCAAGTGAATGCTGGTGTGTGCTGACTCCAACACAGGTCACTCACAGGAAGATATCCCCAGGTATGAACTTTGGCTGTCCTTGGTGGTAGAACCTTCCTCTTTTTCACCTGCCTATATTTATTTTTATTTTCACTATTGCTTAAAAAACATATAGTTTATGGTTTAAAAATCATACTTTCAGTTTTTAAGAAATTTGTTCATACCTCAAAAAAAGTAGTCCACAACTTAGGTCTGCTCCCATAGATGGTTAGATGCTACAGATACATTGTCTTCACAAAGAGGGTTTTCCACCTTAACATTTTATAGCCCACAAATTCAGAATGCATACTATTTTTAAAGAGTTCAAACTGTTCATATTCAGAAAAACTAGGACATGCTCCTCCTATTCTTCCATTCTTTGCTTTTTTTTTTTTGATTATTGTTGCATTTGTAATTGATTTGATAAACATTGGGCTTCCTTGTTCTATACATTATTTAATAAATATTTCCTATTATTTTAACTCAATATATAACATCCATTTCCAAGGTGGAAAAGGCTTTCATAAATGCCCATTACATATCTATTTTTTTAACTTATTGGATTGTGTTTTCCAAAATATTAAGAACATTGGAAGAAATTCAAGAAAGATTGGGTCAAGATCATCATACATCATGAACTTTCAAATGGAATTTCACATTTAGATCTTTTTATTTTCAATAATTTTCTTTGGAAAATATTATTTTCCCAGGTATAGAAGATCTCTAAACATCCCTCAAAAAAAGAGGCATATCTGATGTGTTTGCTGTAAGGACAGTCAACCTCACTTAAAATATCTATTCTTTTTTTTTTTCACACAATAGCTTTATTTTGTTATGAAGAATGTATATATTTTTCAGATTTTATTGAAAATCTTCTTAACTGAGCAATAGCTTTGAACAATTTACAACATTGACCATATGAAAACATCTGCTCTTTTTAAGTCAGACATATCAGGTGCAAATGGGGCAGAAGCCTCCAACCAATAATCCAAAGGAAAAAGGAAGCACTTTTAAAATGTGGCTTCTGCCACTCAGATTCTTCCTGGTTTTTCCCACCCACGTGTTGTATTGCTGGTCACAATGAAATTTAAATAATAGGGCTTTATTAATAAGGAAAATTAACAAGAAAAACAGAAAGTCCTTGATGCCACGAGCAGCCAGTTATTTTACCCCCATTACCATTTTATTTGAAAGTCCCAATCACATGTCCAAGATGATGCCCTTTTCCAAACCTGAGGCAGGCACCTTGTAAAATCCAGTCTTTCTTTTCCATCTTCTCTTTGTTTCTCAATTCAGTATTCCAAGTTGCTCGGCTTCTCCAAGGTTCTTTCAACTTTTCCAACAAATACCGATGCAAAATCAGCTTTCCAAATCCCTGACTTTCTCCAGGTACCAGCTTTCCATACCACCTTGCTGTGGTACCACAACTTTCTTTTCCAGGTTCACATTTGGCAGCATCTGTCCACATTCACCAGGCCTGCCCTCAGCAGGCCCCATTGACCCCCAAGCCTGCCACTCTGACATCCAACTCCACACCAGCTCCTCCTCTGTCAGCCACTCTCCCATCGTGGCTTCTTGTCACCATCCATTCACTCTCCCAGGGAATTCCTGCCCAACTTGGTCACTCGGCTCCTCTTTACCAGGCTGCTACTCCTGTGTCTCTCACAACTCTCCTTGGCTCATCTTTTCATGCACCCTTTCATACTTCGTGTTTCTTCTCCTGGGTCTTTCTCTTAAACCCACCAACCAGGACAGTATAACCCAGCACAATTTTCAGCTATGTCACCACAGAGACCCTGGCTGCCAATCCAGCTGAGTTACTCTGTAGCAAGACCATTTGTCTAAAACTGGAATAAAAACAATAGTCAAGGTCTTAAGCTACAAGAATACTGAGATAACAAAAACAAAGGGAAAGTATTGGTGTGTGCATACAGGAATTTTGAATAGCATAATGGCTTCTGAGTCATACCAAACCAGTTTCATAATCTTTCACTGCTTGTTTCTAGCAGTGTCTACTTGAGTTGGGTGCTTAAACCCTGAAAATCTCAATATCCTCATCAGTAAAAGAGGCTGAAAATGGTTCTAACCAAGGTTTTCCCATGATTAAATGAAATAATCCTTGCAAAACACTTCTCAGAGTACCTAGATCATAGTAAGCACTCCACAAATGCAGCTCAGTGCCAGGCCCCAGACATGGCCACCTATTTCGTAGACTGGTTATGATATGATGTCTATGTATTAGATGGAAATAAGACCCCAAGAAGATAACTATTGCCATCAATTTTTTAATGTAAATGTAAATTAAAAATTAATGTAAATTAAAAAATTAGTAGTAAATCAAGTGCCTTTCTTTGCTCTGTATACCAGTCTGACCTTGAAAGTGTTTTCCAGATTCCAGACAAAGTCACAGGAGCTCAGGTCTGCAGGCACAAAAGGAATGTGACTCTTAAAAGCTTACGACAGCCCAAAGATATGGTGCAGTTAACTTATCAAGAGGAAATGGGCTCTGGTTTTCTTTGCAGGCCTCAGATCCAGGAGCTGCAAAGTTGAGTCACCAGCTTGCTATCTGACCCCAGGCCAGTCACTTAACCTCTCCATGACCCCATTTCCTTACTTAAAATCAACTCTCCTCTCAAGTTCCATTCACGTTATTATCTCTCCTCACAAAAATTGGTAGCAACTAAGGTGTCCTCTAGAGTTAGAAAATTAATTATTCAGTGTGTTAGGTTTATGAAAAAGAACCGAAAAGGGTTTGAAATTAATAACTCCAATTCTGCTTTTTGACATTTTGGTATTATTTTAAGAACTCTCTTCCTGGCATAAAATCACCAACCTAGACAATAAGCTTTGTCTGACTCTGTGACCCTAGTAGCTGATGAAGCTTGCTTGTGTTGGTATTTCTGGGAGTGACCAAATGGAAGAGAACAGGAGTCCCTTTGTCAGAAGGTAGTCAAGAGGAAAATAAATTTTAGTTATTTAAAGAGAGTTTAGGACAAGCTAGGCAGTGTCATTTGTTAGAGAACGAAACCAGGAACTTAGATTATGGGGTTTTACATTTGGTCAATCTCCCTACTTGACCTAGGTCGATTTACACAGCTCTGGGTAACCCCTGAACTAGTAAGTTGCCCCCACCTTCCCTCTTACACAAAGTAAATGTACATACACACACCAGAACATCCATTAAATGAATTTCTCCTCTCTTAATGGTGAATAATTTGAAAGCAGACTTTTTTTTAACCTCCTTCATAATATGCCTGGCTCCCAAAATATTAACAATAGGTGTAATGAGGGAAAATAAGTCTCCATGATGTCAAATCAAAAAGCTACTTGAAGTTTACTCAATTTGTCAGAACATTTCCAACTACAACATTTCAATAAAAAAGACTTTATAAAATATCCCACACCTTTTCCTTACTTCTTGCTGACTTCATATCAGCCATGTCAGCATTAGTTGATTTCCTAGCTTATAATAATTGCTGTTTTCTTACTCACTGCCATAAGCAGCCCTTCTTGCTTCTAATTTGCTCTTTTTTAGCTACTAAGAATCAAGTTAACAAGGCATATCAGTTGAAGTTAGATTTAACTGTAACAGAGGCCCAGTTGCAGTAACTTAAGCACCAAAGGTATGTTCATTCCTGTAAAGGAAATACAGAGATAAGTAATGCAGGTAAGAGGACTCCAAAATGCTATCAGGGGCCTTCTATCTTTGCTCTGCACTTGTCATAATCTAGGAAAACTGCTGGAGCCTATACTGTGACCATCTTCATTGCCAATTATAAGGGCAGGCATGAGGCTCACTGTTGGGTAACCAACTCAATCCTCATAGGCTCACCATAGTTTAGCAAACAAAGAATGTTGAAGTCCTTGGAGCTCTCTGTTGGGTTTTTAATGATAAACAAACACTCCAGTTTCTCCTCTTTCCTTCCTTCTCTACCCCCCCCCCCCTTAGGAGATACCACCATTTTATCACCTCCTCCTAGGTCCAGGTGTACACACTTATACATACACACATCCACCAGGCTCCACAATCATGGGAAAGATACAATATAACAAGTGCTAATTATACAGGCTAATGGAGGAAAAAGCCTCAGCAATTCACTTACCCTCCAGAGCCCATCCATTTTAGCCCTTCTAAGCAGCGGAGAGAAAGGAAGAATAACAAAAGGCTACAACTCTTTTCCTTTTAAAGAAGTGTCCTGGAAGTTCTTGTGTCATTTTTATGACATCTGTAGGCCAACACTCATCCACATGGCTATGCCTAACTTAAGTGGAGCAGAAGGCTGTCATTCATCAGCTGATAGATACACTGATCTCCATGGTAAAGGGGAAGACAAAAATAGATATTGGGAAAGGCCAGTGAAGATAGTGTGACATGCCAGACTAACATTTTTCTACTAATTGAAGTAAAACTGTAAATGACACTAATTAGCCAGAACAACCAAACTTCTCTTCTTTTCTTTCCTTTTCTTCTTGGTGGGGATGGGGAAGGGTGAGGTGCAAAATTTCTTGAATATAAAAATAAATCTTCTATTTTCTAAGTGTAAATTATAAAATTAAATGAAATGAGAAAAGTCTTTTAAAGTAGGTAAATGATAATATTTTTGCATAAACAAAAAGTTAGAATCAATAGATATTGTGTAGTGTTTTCCCCACTTCTAAAAAGATAAATTGTAATACTGTCTCAATATAGAAATCTAACAATTAACAATGCTGCAATGTTTCATCTATCCCATCAGGCAAGTGTGACAAAAGAGACTAATCATATGGTCTGGTAAGAACAGAGAAAATTACATAAAAACATTTCTTTCTCTGTGTGATTTAAGATACAAAGAAAAAAATTAACTAAAATTTTTCCATATTGAGAGTTTGTGATTCAAATTTGCTTTCTCTTTATGTTAACTTGCTCAAGGTCCCTTTATTAGTCTCAAAATATAAACTAATCACAATGGTAAATTCCAAAAGTGGAAAGTTGAGCTCTGAAATTATATCTGAGTTTAATTTTCATGTTGGGTTCCCATTTGACCTGTCATCAGATATTGACTGGGGCACTTGCTACGTTCTAACATTCTTTTTAATACTTTTTTTATTCTGAAGTTTTTATTTTTAATCTAACACTTCCTTTTAATTTAACATAGTGTTACTTGCAAGTGCCCTCACATATTTGGAAGGACAACGCGGAAAATGAATGGATGGATGATGGATGAATATATGCATGCACAAATGAATGAATGGATAGATTAGACAAATGGATAGGTGATCATAAACAGAAGGAAATAAATAGTACTAGTACATAAAAGAATATAAAACAACATGAAAAAACACAGAAGTGTCCATAAAGATTCTAGTGCTGTGATAATTCAGGAGAGTTTATAATGGATGGGATTGATAGAATAGTGTTTATGTCTTTACACACTCTGAAAACTCCAACACCATATCAGTCACCCAAATATCTTCTTTCTCTCAAGTTTGCATTCACTGTTGTAGAAAAATATCTTCTCTCCTCCCCCACAATGAACTTTCACTTTTATAACTTTATTCAGGTCTCTAGTTTTCTTCTCTCTCACTCTCAGAAGACTTCATCAACCACTTTATGGAGAAATTTGACAAATTGGATAAGAATTTCATCAAGTTTTTTGTTGTCAAACCCAATGAATACATTTTGGTCCTTGATTTCTTGACCTCTGAGACATTTGACACTGGTCACTGTGATTTCCTTGTGAAATGCTCTCTTTCTCTTGGCTATCATGGGTCTTCACTCATTTAAGTTATCCCACACTTGTCTAGTTCTTCTTCTCAGATCATTTCGAAGGTTCTTTTTCAATTTGTAGTTACTATTTATATTAGCCAGAAATTAAAATTGAAAGACTTTTCACTAAAATCTGGTATAAGACAAGGGTTTCTTTACTACTATTCAGCATAATATCAGAAATCCTAGCTACAACAAATAGGCAAGAGAAAGCAATAAAAGGAATCTGAATTGGAAATGAAAAAATAAAGTTATCATTATTTGAAGATGATATAATATACATTAAGAACCCCAATGACTCCATGGAAAAATTAATTGAAGCAATACAACAGTTCATCAAAGTGGTAGGATACAAAATCAACACACAAAATTCAGTTGCCTCCCTAAATACATATTATGAACTGGAAGAAGAAAAAATTAAAAAAACTATCCCATTTACCATATCACCAATTTTTTTTGTTTAAATTCTAATACCTGGGAATAAACCTAACAAAGGAAGTGAAGGACCTATGTAAGGAAAACTAACACATAAAAGAAATAGAAGATACAAAGAAATGGAAAGATTTCCCCCTGCACATGGATTGGAATAATCAACATTATCGGAATGGTCATCCTATAGGAAGAAATAGAACAAAGATTGTTGACATTCATATGGAACAACATGAAAACCCAAATAGATAAAACTCTCCTGACTAAAAAGGGGAGAAGTGGATGTATTATGCTTCCAGACTTCAAACTATACTGTAAAGCCATAAAAATAAAAACAGCATGGTACTGGAACAAAAATTGACACATAAACCAATGGAATAGAATTGACAGCACAGAATAAAACCACACAATAACAGACAACTAACATATGACAAAGGAGCAAAGTACATAGACAGGAACAAGGAGAGTCTTTACAATACACAGTGCTGGGAAAACTGGGCTGTCACATGCAAAAGAATGAAACTGACTATTATCATACCCTACACATGGAAACCAACTCAAATGGATAAAAGATTTAGATGTAAAATCCAAAACCATAAAATACATAAAAGAAAAGAAAAAATACTCCATGAGATTAAGACTTGAAATATCTTTGTGACTCATCTTCACCAGGAAGTAAAAGAAAGGAAAAATAAATAACAAGAACTATATCAAACAAAAAGTTCTGTACAGCAAAAGACACACTGAGCAAAACAAAGAGATACCCTACTGGGTTGGAGAAAATATTTGCATATTATACATGTGATAAGGGATCGATAACAAGGATTTACAAAACACTTACACACAGTTCAACAAAAGGAGAACAAGCAACCCAATCAAAAAATGGGAAGAAAAGCTAAATCAAGACAAGTCATGATTCTCTCATAGCAAATCACCAGAACATAGAAGGAAAGTTCAAGCACTTTTCAAGAATTTTTTCAGACCATGTCCACTAACATTCCATTAGCCAAAGCAAGTCAGAGAGTCTAGCCTAATTCAAAGTATATGAATGTACCATTCATCCACCATGATACCATTGCAAGGATATAAATTTTAATTAAATTACCAGGAGGTAAATTTGAAATAATCAATTTTGCTTTGCAAGGTTTTTCCTCTTAGTCCTTTCCTCTTCTCATCTTTTCCTGAGCTCTTATCCATACCTGTTATACGTTAATGATCTATGTCTTATCTTCCTTGAAAAAACCTAAACTTTTAGCCTTAGCCAAAAAATGTTTAATGAGGAGTGACCACATGCCAACCCCTATTCTAGAAATAGGACATAGAGCAGTGAAAAGAAGTTTAATGGATGAATATCCTCATGTCACATTCCACTTGCTTGTTAAATAAATATAAATTTTATGTATCAGTGTTGCACCCTATATCACTACAAACAATACATAGAGAAAAGATTTCTTACATAAATTAGGCCATATGCAATTGTGGGTGTATTCTATGCAGGCCACAGAGGAGTCTGCAGTTTGTGTCTGTGATCAACAAACAGGATAGGATGGATAGATAGAGTGGTTAGATACATAAATAAATGAATGAATGGATGGACAAATGATAAAGATGTTTCTCTCACACATATATAAAAAAAATGAGTTAAATGTGAACTGAATGGGATGTTGATTTTGTATAATTCTAGATGCCATTCTTTCAATAGACAGAAATTAGGATAATATTTTATGATAAACAGTTAGGCCTAGTTTCAGATGCTTATCTTTAAAACAATTATGATTAATACTATACCCCATCTGCTTAGGGACCTTACAAATATTTTCTGGAACCTGATTTTAAAAGATGTTGATAAAATCAATTTACATATCCCAAAAGGCAAATATTTTTAATTATTTTGAGGAAGGATATTACAAAGAGATTAAAGCACCTACTATTTGCTTGTACAAGAACTTCATGCCAACCAGGGGCCATTTACTACTCTACAAGAGTAACTTACCAGTGACCTTAAAAAGTGAATGTGCCCATACCCGATGAACTTACACGCAAGGTAGCAGTTCACTCTCCTGGAAGCATCTGGTCTAGCGCTGTTACTATAGTTTTCACACATATTCTGAGGAAGGTGTCAGTCACTTGACACTCTGGGTACAATTGACATAATTTAAAACAGGTGTCACATATCAATAATGGGAAAAGGTTCTTTTTGCAGAACTGCTGTGGGCACAGAAAATGCATGCAGCTGGCAGGCCCTGAGGCAGAGCCCACAGCACAGCCACTGGGAGGCAGCTCTTAAAGTAGAAATTGCCCTGCAATACACCCAAACTTTGTTTTCTTAACCCTTTATATAACCCTTTGCCCTCTCTCATCATCTACTCATCATTCTCCCTGGATCTAAGGAAAGAAGCCAATAAACTAATTCACACCAAGGTGTAAAAACCTGATAAGACAGCTAGGGGATATTAACAAGGTCAGAAGTCAAGGGAAAAGATCCTAGCAATAAGATTTGAGGGAATTTTAAGCCAATATAATGGAGGAAATAGCCTGGTCCAGATTCTCTCAAATTTATCTGTCATTGTTTATCACCTGCCTGTCCATCACACAGGATTCACAGATGGTAAGAAAGAAGACTGTTTTGGTTTTTTAACCATGCTAGTGCTTCCCTGAAGACTCATGTAGGGGAACCTCAGCCCACCATTTCTACTGGTTTCCTATGAGATTCTAAATGTTCTAATAACAGGACAGCCCTAAATATATTCTTCAACTTCTCTCACTACTGTAATCTCTAAAACTGGCCAGTAGGATAAGTAAAGAGACCCAAGTCACCATCAGTCAATAGAGGAAAACCTATCACAAAAGGGAAACAAGAATTTTCAAAGGAAAGGACAAAGGGAAATACAAAGCAGCCTGCAAAGATTTCTCTTGCTGATATCAGACACTTTCAAAACAAAGCTTGAGTTCATCCAGGGAACAGTGCTGACCCCCACCCTGGAGATCCCTGAAGAAGCTTCCTTAACTGCCAGCTGGGGAGGTGTCCTCACCTTTGTCCACAGCCCCCCCCCACCCCTGCCCACCACTCCCCATGCCTCCAGCACTTCAGCAGGTCACTTCTACTTTAATGCCAGAAGAGCACTACATCGGGGTCCCAATTTACTAGAGCCAACAGCAAAAACAAAGTGATGAGATTGTTTGCAAGAGCTGAAAATTGTCTGGCAATGCTCAGCTACACTTTGAGAGAAGAGCCAAGCAGCAGAAGGAAGAACCCTAAGCATCCCACAGCCCAAAAATGACCTCCCTGCTCGACCCACCCATTCACTTCCTCTGGATGAGCACATCTCCCCCAAGGCAGGGACCATCATTCAGCTTTTTATCTTTCACCCACATATCATCTTTTTAAATGTCGACTGAATAGTAAAAGACCAGTGGCAATGAGAGAAAAGCTTTTAATGTAATTTAATATGACTTCAGAAACCACAGCCAGGATACAAATACATCAGTGGATGTATTTTTCTTTGAGAATGACCAAAATTTACTCATCATGAAATCTTCTGTTGTAAGCATGTCCCAAAGGATTGCAAAACAAAAGCTAGATTCACGGATTCTTCCTTACTAGACAAGACTCACCCTGTCCCTTAGGGCAGCCAGCAACCTAAAAGGGTTTGTGCTCTGCCCACAAGGTAAGTGATTGAGAACAAAAAGGAGCTTAAACAAGAGGAAGGCCTGGGCCCCCACTGGCCTATCCAGGGCACTGACTCAAATCATTCGGATGCCAGTCCAACAACTGGGTACAGGTTAATCAACACCCATCTCAGCATTTCTCTGCAGCAGGCACAGAACCAACTCCATGCACCAGCAAGAATGCAGACATCAGCCTCCTTGCCAAGCCCTCAGGCAAGTTGGATCAGCTCCCCATTATCTAATTTGATTCTGGGCCTCTGGCTACAATGGTGGACAAGATCCAAGGCCTGGTAATTCCCCGTGTCCTGAATGGTTCCCAGGAGCTCAGGTCAGTGCTGGCACAAATTGGGGTTGATTCTCACCTACATACCCTCCCCTTTTTCTCTACAGCAAACAGGCAACTTTCAAGCTCATCTGTGGAGACTTCCAAACTGGCAAGAGCCAGGAACTGACAGGATATTTTAAGTGATATGGGCAAAAGTTTTCCTGGCCCCAGGCAAGGTTTCTGAGGGTCGAGGAGCCCCAGCATGTTCCTGAATGTGCTGAATCCCAGACTAATGTCCAGAGTGTCAAAGTTATATATATATCATTTAAATGTCCCATGAAAAGCTAACCTTGTCCTACATAAAGTAAGTTCATCTATAGCTATCACCATTCACAAAGCATTTTTTTTTATCATAACTCTTAAGTATCTGATCAAACTGGGAGAACTTAGAATCAACTTTTGGCTCATTGTGGTCTCCCAAGAATCTAGCCTGAGCCCAGCACACAATGTGTAAACAATATCCTTGCTGTTGCATATGCCCTCGTATAAAGCTTAATAGGATGTTACAACAAATCACTTAGTATAGCATATTATCAGCTTGTTGAGGAGTGGAGGCCTCACAAGTGGCAATCTGTGTTCATCAATTAAATGAAATCACAGAAATTACAATTTTTAAACTAACTTGAGCTTATTTTTTCAAAACTACTACCAATTCTTTAGCGTCTATTACTAAGAAGTTGCAACATGATAAATATTGACTTTAACCATTTCTTCTAATCAATATTCTAGTGGATACAGGGGGGAAAGGAGAAAAAAATCAGTTTTAATAGAAGAGTTGAAGACCTATCACCTAACTAATTAAGCATTTTCAGAAGTAGCAGGGCTACCTAGTAACTTTGTGGCAATGGGGAAAGGGTATGTGTGTGTCAGCACCCCATCTCTGGGCTTCTCTGTGGTCCAGAACTGGGGACAGACATTTCTGAGGTAACTTTTCCTCTCTCAAACATACTAGACAAGCTCAAATGCATTCTTCTCATATCAAGAATGGCATAAAATCTCCATATCATTTGATTAATAACTCATTGTTAATAAACTCAAATTGGTAACTATTGCTAGAAAACAGAATATTTCTGTGAAAATTTAACACACATCCACTTCCTATATAATGCAGATTATGATGCATTCATTAAATGAAACAGTATTTTTCAAAAAAATAGAACCTGGATGACAACTTAAATATACACCATTCTAATTTTACCCAAGCTAAATAATTGTATGTTGTTATAATAATACACACCATTACTAGGTAATAATAGGGTTGCATTCAAATACTAAGCACTTTACAAACTACAAGCACAATAGTGTTCGCAATAATGGTTACCATCAAGTTTGCAAAAAACTTGCTGTCTTCATTTTCACATGCTCATGTGTCCTAGTACAACTGATATTTCCAAGATTCTTAGAAAAGTCACAAAAGGGTGACATAACTAGGAAGAAGAAAAGTGAAGAAAACTTGCTTTTTGCAAAAGAATCTTGGTTTATGGAAAAGAGCATAGATCCAGGCACCAGGTCAATCTGGATCTGAATACAGGCTCTTATTTACATGTTATGTGGCCTGGGCAAATGATTTAACCAGACTTTCCTCATCTATACGAATGGCAGTAATACTATTCTTCAGAAAACTGATGCAAAGATTAAGCTGAAAAATGTATGTGAAAACACCTGAGATGATATTCAGAAGATAGCATAACTCATGACTCTAGTTTTCTCCTTGACATAAATTCTTTGCTGAAATCCACAAGCAATATATAACTCTCTCTCTCTCTCACTGTCTCTCTCACACACACACACTCACACACATATATGTACACACACCTCATTTTCTCCACATTCTCACAAGTAATCAGACCCCATCTTTACTTTTTGCCCTTCATTCTCCACTTATTCTTCAGGATAAATATAATTTTTGATTTCCAATAATTGATTTAAAATGGTATCTTCTTCCAGACATGAGCTGTTTTGTAGAAGGATCTGGATTTTGGGTATATCTGGATACCCTGAGACAGCATCAGTCAGAGGACATGTTCTGTGTGGTCTTTAATCCAAAAATAAATAAATAAATAAATAACAAACTGACTAAGCTCCCCTGTTCTGGATATGAAGAGCATCATAGTCAGTGGAGACTGCAAGGAAAATGCTGAATATTAACCTCACTAGATAACTACTTGGGGCACATTCCTTAAAGGAAACTCAGAGAGCCCAGTAATATCAAAAGTTCCACATGCACCAAGATTATAATTGTGTACATTAGAAGTTTCTGAAATTCTCTCAGCCCACTAAAGGGAACAAAAACATCAAAACTTACAGCTCTGATATGGTTTCCCTTTAGGATATGTTTACTTCGATAAAGAAAATGTAATTTAACCAGAAGATTTATTACACATTCCCAAAAGATAGACATTTACTCTCTCCTCATCACCAGGATTAGGCACAATTATGTCATTAACCTTCCAAACATTCCTTTTGGATGGTGGTGAATTTCCTAATAATCATTATGGTCAAGCAGAGGTCAGAGGTAAACAAAAGGTTAAGTATCACAGAGTCTAGGGTCATATAACTTCAGAGGCAAAAGCCATGATTGGTATCTGGGTTCTCTGGCTAATTGCCTCACCACCATGCAGGCTGATATGTCTCTTCTGATGCCACTGAGACTTTTAGCTCCCAGTGTTCACAGGTCAAGAAGAAAGTTCAAAGGAAATGAAAAGGCAATCAAGGAAACCTGGGCGGAAGAAATGTCTCCTCAGCTGCACCACATAGATACACCCATAGATAGGGCCATATAGAGAAAAATCTACACTACGAGTGGGTCCATCCTACCTGGTAAGCCAACACAAAATGAGCCACATCAGCCACCACAGGGACAAAACAGGATTCTCACCACTGATCTTCCTGCTTTCCTTTTCCTCAAACCAGGAAATAGAAAATTCCTTTCCTCTTATGTGAACTTCCTTATTGCCAGCTCAAAACCTAAGTTTTACAAACTCAAATAACTGAGATTCTACTACCTGCTGAATACTTTGCATATCATTTATCATCCAATTTTTGTAACGACCCTACCTACAGTCTCTATTAGGCCCCATTTTGCACTGAAAACACTAAGGACTTCAGTGATGAAAACACTAAGGGCGTCATTTACCCTGGTGAGGCTACAGAGACTGAATTCTTAGTGAGAAAGGTTTTATAGATTAGATTACGTTATTTTTCTATTATGTGCTAGTTTTTTTTTTTTTTTTTTTAAATAGAAACTCCCTGTAAGGCAAAGGTTTGGTCACACTCTTCTCTCTTTCTCTCTTCCATTCACCTACAATTTCTGATAAACATCCTTATTTGGGGATTGCGCTTTACAATAAAATCAGTTCAACCTCAGGATCAGTGTGTCTCATATGTATGCCAAGGAATGACTGACATAGATGCTAAACATAGATGCTAAACCTGGTGGATCACAGTATTTCCCAAGAGATGCCCAAATTGTGAATGTTCATAATAGGAAAATAGCAGGTTTTGTGACTGGAATGGCCATGGATTCCAACGTTTACTCTGGTATTAGTATTTGCTTTTATACTTTTGGGAAATGTAACAAAACCATAAAAGATATTTTAGTTTAATTTTAATAACTATAACCCCTGTCATATATTCCTCTTATACATTTTTTCCCCTTTTACCCCCAATTTGGGGCCTATCTCTTCTCTCTAAAATCTAGAAAGTCTAGAGCAGAGTTTCTCAACCTCAGTCATAATTCTTTGAGAGAATGAGGGAAGACTGCCCTGTCCACTGGGAAATAGTCACAAGCTTGGCCTCCCCATTAGATGCCAATTTTAAATCCCCTTCTGGTAATAAAAAATCAGAAACATCTCCAGATGTCGCTGAATGTTCCCTGGAGGACAAAACTGCCCCCACTTAAGAATCACTGGTCTCAGTTACCAAATTGCTCTGGGAAGCTCCAAGTATGGTGTCATCGCAAAGCCCTGAGGTCATTTTCAGAAAACTACAATGCTCACTCCTCTCAAAAGGCTAAAATTCTGGACACAGAAAAAAAGGAAGATGGTATTTGCATTCCCTGGATATCTACAGAATAGAAGAATAAAGAAGTTCCAATTTTACAGGAAGAAATCAGCCATTCTGTTGGTTGTACATGAACCAAATAAAACTTCTAAAGACCAATATTTAAAAGGTGTGGATGTCTTGTTAATAGAATCTTCTATTACAGAAAAGGCTATGGAAAATTAAAAACCACAATATTCCATGTCCATCAATTATAGGGCTATTTTTGGTATGCAAATAAGATGGGGGATACAGCTTGAAAATATTGGAAAACTTTCCTTGACAAAATAGAAAGGAAATGTTTTATTGCTAATACTTTGTTTGAGTTGTTTAACACTGCAAAGTTTTTGTCTTGATTCTTTGGCTTTAATAAAGTTACAAAATGAGGAAACAGCCGCACAACTTAGTAATGTAAATATTAATTTAGGCAAGCTTGGTCTTCCTTTTCACCTCTTTCAAGTTAAGAAAAAATTAATCTTGCTTGAGTCATTTACACTAGAGATTGATCAATGGAAGCTTTTGTTTGGCTCTTAGATTTACTGTGACTAAACACAATGGTACAGGTGAAATATAAGCAAATATCACCAACCATTTTAGTGTCGGGCCAGAAAATGAAGGGTGGGGTTGGGAGGGGTTGGAATGGAATAATTTTATGTAATATGAAAATAAATTATCTAATCACTGGAAGAGTCAGTCAATATTGTTAAAATAGAGAAATAATGTTCTAAACTCTTAGAAAAGCTTCACAAGAAAGTGGTATGTGTGGATATGAAGCAGGCACCCCAATAGGGACAGTATTGAAGCTGTGACCTCAATAGGGGCAGTATTAAAATTAGGCAATGATACCATTAACTGTGTCTGAAAAACACATGGCCTAAACATGAGAAAGGTGCTGGCACAGGATAAGGATACTTTTACTTTGTTGCAAATCCCAGGAGGAAAAGAGAAAATGTATCACCTAAAGAGTATGTAGGGGGAAAATGGGAGCCTTTGGCTTTCAGAGAAAAAAAAAGAGATAAAAAGGAAAGGTGCAGAGATTAGAGGGAGAGACTTTTGGGGGAAGGAGAGACATGAGAATGGCAGGCAGGTAAAGAGTAGCCCAAGTGACCAGGCTGGGCAGAAGTCACCTGGAAGAGTGAGCTGGTGGTGGCCAAAAGCCATGGTGGCCTGTCGAAGAGTGGCCAGTGTGGAGAGCGTGGCACCACAGCAAGGTGGCACAGTGAGCTGGTACCTGGAGATGGCCAGGGATTTGGAAAGCTGATTTTGGATCAGCATTTTTTTAAGGCATTTGAAGAGCCTTAAAAAGGGGGAGCAGCTCAGAACACTGGAGAGAGAAGAAGCAAAGAGAAGATGCTGGAGAAAGACTGGAATTTGCAGAGTACTGTCTCAGGTTTCGAGGGGCAAAGGGGCACGATCTTGGACATGCGCTTGGGACTTTCGGACTAAATGGTGAGTGGGGTAAGATAACTGGCCACTGTGGCTTTGAGAACTTTTTGTTTTCCTTGTTAATATTCCCTTGTAAATAAACCCTGTTGTTGAACTACATTATTGACTGGCAGCTGCTATTCACAGGTGGTACAAACCTGAGGGAACCTCGGTGGCAGAAGCGCATTTTATATGTGGCTTGTTGGTTGGAGGTTTCTGCACATTTTTTACTTGATTTCAGACAGAAATATATAAATAGGTAATGATCCAATCTTCATAACTCCCAAAAGGTAGATACTGTGCTGTGTCCAATATCTGATGAGAAACTGGGGCACAAAAAGATTAAAGAACTAACTCAAAATCCAACAAAAAGAAACAGCTGAGACTTGAAGTCTGACTATATGAATCCCAACTCAATGGGACATAGAATTTCTTCTTTAAAAAATTAGAAGCAAGTATCTAGGATTGAAGTGGGGTTGTTTGTCCTAAAGCAATGTACAAAGAAATTGATAGATTATTCAAATATGACCACATTCAAAGAAGACCTGGCAGAATTCTGTTAATATTGTCTCTATAGAGAGAAATTTCCTTAGGACTTGAAGAGACTAAGGCCTGGAATACTCATCAAATTATACTCATCAGATTAATCACATAATTGCCAAACACCAAGCCCACTTGATAAACACCACAATAATGTTATTATTTGAAGATAAACAGTTTCACAGATAAGAATCTGTTTCCACTCTTACTGACAACAAAAAAGCACCTTTGTGTGGGAGACTGAGTAAGGAACTCAGATGTTGGCTAATGCTCTATCAACACATATGGTGACTCTTCATGAGTCCCCAGAAATGCTACTGGAGGTTAAGATTGCCCTGCTCTCACCTGATGCTACCATTTGTCTTTCCTAGAATCTCAGAATTGCCCTTGTTTTCCTCATTATCTCCTGCTCAGTCTCTCACAGATATTCTCAAATGTTACACTCCAGTCAGGATGCTGTAGTATCACACATGGCAGTTGTAAAGCTAAGCCTCCGCCATGACTCTCCCCTGACTTCCATATCCTCATTCCTAACTACCTACTAGACATTCATTAATTTAGCCAAAACAGGATTCATATGCTCTCTCCTTAAAAACAATCCACATATCAATGATTGTAGATAACCTTCATATCTGTCAACTAGCACCTTCACATCACTTCTTTTCACACACCGTTTATCTAATGCTGACTTCAAGGTCCCACCTGGATTTATATAATGAGTTCCCAAGAAAGCATCCTGTTTCTAGCACCAAGAGCCAATACTGTGACCATGAGCTGCATGAGGCTTCAGAGTACTTGAAATGAGCCTTGTCTATGAGGTAAACTATAATTGTAAAGGTTCATCATCTGAAAACTCAATTGGAAAAAAATATATAGATATAGATTATATCAACAATTTACATATTTTATTGAATAATTTATTTATATATATATTTCACATCATTTTAATACCTGGGGGTCACCCACCACCTACCTTCACCAACTGCTCCAGCTGGTCCACACCCTCCCATTGTGTACTTTCATTTGGTTGTCCATATATTAGTGAAATCATTTGGTTTCTGTCTTTTTCTTTCTGATTCGTTTCTGCTAGTATGATTTCTTTAGGTACATCCATGTTTTGATAAATTCATCAAATTTGTCATTTTTAATTGATGAGTAATACTCCACTGTGTATATATACCACATCTTTTTCATCCATTCATCTGTTTGGGGGTGTTTGGGTTGTTTCCATGTCCTTGCAATTACAAATAGTGCTGCAATACATCCGAGTATAGGTGTCCTTTTGTATCCACATTGAGGTCTCTTTTGGGTAGATTCCCAGAAAAGCTATTGCTGGGTCAAATGGTAGTTCCATTTTCATTAGTTTGAGGGTCCTCCATACTGCTTTCCATAGTGGCTGGACCAGTTTACATTCCCACCAGCAGTGTAAGAGTGTTCCTTTCTCTCCACATCCATGCCAGCACTTGTTGTTGCCTGTTTTTTTTTTTTGATGTGGGACATTCTTACTGGTGTAAGGTGGTATCTCACTGTGGTTTTGATTTGCATTTCTCTGATTGCTAGTGATATTGAGCAATTTTTCATGTGCCTGTTGGCCCTTTGTATTTCTCTTTGGAGAAGTGTCTTTTTAGTTCTTCTCCCCAATTTTTGATTTGGTTTCTTGTTTTATTTTTGTTTAGTTGTGTGAGTTCCTTGTGGATCTGCATTATTAAACCCTTATCACTCTTGTGGAGGGCAAAATTTTTTCCCCATTTTGTTGGGTTTCTCTTAGTTTTTTCTGTTGTCTCTTTTGCTGTACAGAAACATTTTAGTTTGACAGATTCAATGACATAAAAATTCCAATGATATTCTTTAAAGAGATAGAACAAAAATTACAAAAATTCATATGGAATAACAAAAAACCTCAAATATCAAAAATCCTCCTCACCAAAAAAAAGAGAGAACGGAGGCCTAACTATTCCAGACTTCAAGCTATACTACAAAGCCATAATAATTAAAACAGCATGGTACTGGTACAACAACCAACAATCAGACCAATGAAACAGAACTGAGAGCCCAGAAATAAAGCCACACATATATAGTCAACTAATCTTTGACAAAGGAGTGAAAAATTTACACTGAAACAAAGATAGTCTCTTTAATAAATGGTGCTGGGAAAATTGGACTAAGACATGCAAAAAATTACACCAAGACAAATCCTTCACACCATGTACAAAAATCAATTAAAAAATTGATAAAAGACTTAGATGTCAGACGTGAAACCATAACATACATAGAGGAAATTTTGGGCAAAACCCTCCATGAAGTATAATTCAGAAATCCCTTTCTGGAAACATCAGCAGAAGGCAAAAAATTGAAGGAAAACATAAACAGATGGGACTACATCAAACAATTTATATATTGGTTACACATTGAAATTATATTTTTAAATATTGGGGAAAATATTCAAAGATTTCACCAGTCTCATTTTATACATTTTAATGTGGTTGAATAAAACCTCCCAAAGGTATCAACATCCAAATTCCCTCAGGACCTGTGAATATGTTCCCTTCCATAGCAAATGGGACTTTTAGAGATGTGATTTGCATATCTTGAGATGGGAATATTATCCATATTTACCAATTTGAGTCCCATGTAATGTTAAGGGTCCTTATAAGAAGGAGAGAGAAGATGACTTGATTAGAGAAGATTATGACTGTTAACTTTGAAGATGGTGGAAGGGGCCAAAACCCAAAAAATGTAGGTGATGTTTAAATGCTGGTGTTCTCAGGAAATAAATTCTCATACAAAGACTCTAGAAGGAAATGGTTCAGCCAACACCTTGATTGTAGACATGGATGCCAGAAATATGTTAGTATATTTGTGTTGCTGTAGGCTCCTAAGTTTATACTAACTCGTTAGAATAGCAATAGAAAATTAATGCATGTGGCTACTAGGAAATTTTTAATTACACATGACTAATATTTGTATCTCATAATATATTTCTGTATCACAGTTCTTCTCCCTGTCAGCCTGTTCCCCACAGAAGTGACTTTATACTGGTGCCTCTCTGCTCAAATGCTGCCAATGGCAACATGGTGTATTAAATGAAACTCAATTTCTTGTTTGATTTTCAAATATCTTCCCATCTTGTCATATTTTTCAACCTTCACAAAATTTCATTAGAAAGAGACCTACTGTCTTATCTTGCAATCAATCCATTCTATCATTGCTGCCCAAGATTTTCCTTATTCTCCTCTTTTTACCCCTTTCTCCAAGATGTTTCCTCTATTCTAAATGCATTTTATTTTAATTAATGCCCACAAAACCCTGATGACCCTTCAAATTTTAATTTAAATCTCAATTCTATGAAACTTTCCATAGTTCCTAGCAGGAGTTTATTTAGTTCCACTTTATATCTACTATTATGTGTTGTCAGTAGCATCAGTGCTTTATTTAAAACCTAACAAAGTGGGAATGATCCTGCATTGGAAAACTCCCAAAGGCAGGGGTCTACCTTCGCCCTGACTCTTTGCTCCACTATTGTACCCTTTCTGTGCCAATGACATCAAGACAGAAGGTGGATTTCAAGACCTCAAGGACTAACCATGGTTTCTGTTCTACTGCTACCCAATAGGTGTCACCTGGGGGCACCCTGCAACTAGTCTAATCTAAGAGGGTACTCCCAGGAAGACTGGGTGTTTTGTCAGAGAGTAGAGACTCAAAAGTTGGTGTGATTTTAGATTAATGCCTCATTGATGAATCTTTAAGTATACTGAGAGACTGGTGGAAGCTGGTACATATAGGGATACAAAAGCACACAAGAGACTATGTAATGCCAAAGCAAAGATTTTAAACAGGAAGAATATGCTTTATAGGGCGGGGATATTATTTATACCAACCTGCTCATTTATAACAGAGCATATATATCTCAGGCTCCTTGCCCATTATCCACTCAAGTATTCTATCCTATACAGTTATTTTTCTTTGGTGATGTCTTTGATGAGATTTTTTTCCATAAACATTTTAATACCAATTAATTTCATCCTTCATATTCATAGGGAGAGGGGAAACTGCTAAATGAAAGCTGTTATTTGATACTGACATGAAAGGTCCCTTGATTATATTTGTAAGTGATGACAGTTCTCTAGTCTTAGTTCCCTGAGTGGCACCAGCTGTCCATCCTGAAAATTCTGAAACTTTCCCCCAGAGAACAATGTGTTATATTATGTCACTTTCACCACCTTGTGAAAGTCATAACCCAATGCTCATAGCCTGAAACTTCTACCTTTAATTGGATAAGGTTGAAACTGGACACAAGTATCTTAAATTCATAGCAATCTATAAACCATCTTATTTTGGCTGATTCAAACAGTGACTTTGGAAGGCTAGTAAAAAGTTATTTTTGTCCCTATTTTATAGCTGAAGAAGTTCCTAAAGCTAAGTTAGACTAGAGGTAAAGTGCAAACTCATATTCTCAAACATGCACAGATTTAAAAAGAAATCAAGGGATCAACTAGTTCAGTACCATAGTTTTAATGGCAGTGTAAAGTCAGAAAGCACTTTCTTTCCCTCTCCCTCTCCCTTTCCCTCTCCCTCTCCCTCTCCCTCTCCCTCTCCCTCTCCCTCTCTCTCTCCCTCTCCCTCTCCCTTTCCCTCTCTTTCTCTGTCTCTGTCTGTCTGTCTGTCTGTCTCTCTGTCTCTGTCTCTGTCTCTCTCTCTCTCAACAATGAGATTTTGGCCTTGCTGGTTCCCTTCATAAAAATACTCTGCCAGCTATTCCCCCAGTCCTCACCCTAATTCCCAAAACAGGTCTAGTTTCATCCACAAACCCTTGACTGACTGCAGTGAGTAATCAGTTCCCCCTCTTTACTGCTCCACCTGCCTTTCTGACTTGTCCACAGCATCTACCCCTGCAATTTTGCTTTGTTATCCATGTACTTTTTTAATTACTTAAGATTGCATAATCAGTTTTAATATCTCTCATCTCTGCTGGTTTGTAAGCTTCATGAAGGCACTATTGTATGCACAGCATCTAGTAAAATACTGTTTGAATATTTACTAGATTCATTTATTCTCAAACTCATCGATCTTCACTCTAGTCCAATTCTTTCTATTGCACCAAGAATCTGAGATAATCCCTAAGATCTTAAGAAAGGATTCTGTTCAAAATAGAGTTTCTTAATTAAGATAAAGTAAAAACTCTACATACAAATGAAAAGATAATATATACCCTCTCACAGCCCTGGATTCCCATTACTAATAGAATCTGCCTCTGGAAAAGATCTGGTTAATTAATCTTGTTATCCCAGATGTAGGTCAGCTATGTCAGGCTTTAGTAAATGGTGACTATACATAGTTCTCGACTAATATTAATAGCTAATTATCTTTGACTTCAAGAGTATGAATTACTTTTAATCTAGGTAGCAATGGTTCCCAACACTGTATAAGTTTCAGAAGCACAGGTCTACAACAATGTATACACTGTTCCACCTAAGACCTAGTTTCCACCCAATACCTTCCAATTGAACCCCTCTAATATTTCAACTTCCCCCTCCCACTCTGGTAGCCACCATTCTGTGGTCAGAATCTAGTGGTCTGATTTTTTTTGTTTATTAACTTACCCTGTTTCTTTATATTCCATAAATGAGCAATGACTTGTGGTATTGTTTTTTCTCTCTCTTTTTTTGTTTGTTCTTTCTTTTTTTAATTTAATTTTTTAAAAATTATATATATGTGTATTTATATTACATTATTGCATTATTGTGTACCCCGGGGATTTCCCACTTTGCTAACACCTGTTAACCATCCTGATCTTTTGTGCTCTTCACCTCCTTATCCCTCCTCCTCTCTCACACCATTGTTCAGTCCCATTGGTTGTTTTTATTTTTTCTTATTCATTTGTTTTTCCCTCTATCCATCATATAAGTGAGACTATCCTGTATTTCTCTTTTTCTTTTTGGCTTATTTCTGCTAATATGAGTCTTTCTAGTTCCATCCATGTGGCTGTAAATGACATGTGTTTGTCCTCCTTGATGGATGCGTAGTATTCCATCGTGTATATGTACCACATTTTTTTTAGCCAATCGTCTGTTTTGGAGCATTTGGTTTGTTTCCAAATCTTGGCAATTGTAAACAGAACTGCAATGAACATGCATGTACTGGTGAATTAGTGTTTTCATGTCCTCTGGGTAGATTCCCAGTAGTGGGATTGCTGGGTCAAATGTTAAGTTCAATTTCAATTGTTTGAAGGTCCTCCATACAATCTTCCATAGTGGCTGGACCAGTTTGCACTCCCACCAGCAGGAAAGATCTCAATGACGTATTTTAAAGAGATAGAACAAAAATTACTGAAATTCATGTGGAATAACAAAAGACCCTGAATAGCCAAAACCCTTTTGACAAACAGAAGAGAGAATGGAGGTATTACTAGTCCAGACTTCAAACTACACTACAAAGCCATAATACTTAAAACAGCATGGTACTGGTACAAAAACAGACAAACAGACCAATGGATCAGAATCTAATACCCAGAAATAAAACCACACATATATGGCCAACTAATCTTTGACAAAGGAGCAAAAAAAAAAAACATACACTGGAACAAGGATAGCCTCTTCAGTAAATGGTGCTGGGAAAACTGGATCAAAACATGTAAAAAAAAATGGACAAGGACAAAATCCTCATACCCTGTACAAAAATTAACTCAAAATAGGTAAAGACCTGGAAGTGAGACCTGCAACCATAAAAAACATAGAAGAAAACCTGGACAAAACCCTTCATGAATTTCGTCTCAAAAATTCATTTTGGGAAACAACTATGGCTGGCAAAAAAAAAGAAGGAAAACATAAACAGCTGGGACTATAGCAAACTAAAAATTTGTGTACAGCAAAAGAGACAATAAACAAAACAAAAAGAAACCCAAGCTAATGGGAAAAAAATTTTGCCCTCCAGACAAGTGACGAAGGTCTGATAACAAAGATCCACAAAGAGCTCCTATAGTTCAACAAAAACAAAGCCAAAAACACAGTTCAAAAAAAAAAGGAGATACAAATGGCTAACAGGCATATGAAAAAATGCTCCACATCACTAAAAATCAGGGAAATGCAAATTAAAACCACACTGAGATACCATCTTACACCAGTAAGAATGCCATATAAATAAAACAGACAACAACAAATGTTGGTGCAGATGTACAGAAAAAGCTCTGTTTTTTTCTCTTTTCACTTAGCATAATTCCTTTAAGGTCCATCCTTGTTATTGCAAATTGCAGATTTATTTGTAGACAAATGGACCTATACCCCTAAAATATATATAATATTATGAATGAATGTTACATTAACAAAATTTTTAAAAGTGAAAAAAGAGTCCAGGCATGGTGGCCCATGCCTGTAAGTGGCAGCCTAAGGAGCTGTGGCAGGGACCAGGGATCATAGTTGGAGTCCTGCTCAGGGCAGCGTAGAGAGACCTAGTTCCAACAAAAAAGTTGGGCATGGTGGTGTGTACCTATAATCCCAGCTACCTGGGAAGCTGAGGCTGAGGATTGCTTGAGTCTGTGGTACCCCAGGCGATGTCAGTCTGTTGTTCCACAGGCAAAAATAGTGAGACCTAGTCTCAAAAAAAAATTGAAAAAATATTTCATCATGCAGATATATACCATATATATCATATCATCTTTAGCCATTCATCCACTGATGACAACTTAAGTGGTTCCCATGTTATGACTATTATGAAATGTGCTATAGTGAACATGGGGGTATGTCAACATTTTAAATTTGTATTCTCCAGGTAAACAACCAGAAGTGGAATTGCACAGTGCTATTTTCAAGATTTCAAAGAATCTCCAGCCTGTTTTCTATCCATGGGTGCAATAAGTACATTCTCCCAGAAAAGTCTCCATTCAGCCACAAATATATAAAGGAATCTCATTTTGGCCATTTCTCCCCAAGGACTATCAAGAGACCAAGGACCACATAACACTAGTCCCCCAAATCCCATCAGCAGGGGGTGATGAGACATCAGCAAGAAATGAGGGATCTGCTTCTATCAAGGAGTCCTTGAAAATTCTGTGACAGTGATGCTGATGTGCCACAAAAGAGTGGGTTGATTGGAGTCTATTCTCGTTGTATCACCTTCAATTTGATACCACTGCCATGTCATGGTGTTCCTCTCCATAGGCCCCTTCTTTCAGGTTGCTTGCATTGAAACAAGCCCCATGAGAGTTAAATGTCACAGTCCACCCACAATCTGATCTCAGTCTGTGGACCACCCTCTCTCTTACATTCTGTTAATCTATCTTTATGTGGCTTTAGGGGTCTCTAAATGATCCAACCCCAATTTTATTTTTATGACCCTGTCCACCAGATATATTTTCATCAGTCTTACTAAATTTGCATTTCATCTTCAGATCCTTTGTACATCAAGGCAAGAAAGTATGTCTCAGAGGCAAATTGCCCCCTCCAACTAAAAACACCAGACAGACCTATACCCCATTTCCTACCCAACTAAAATCTCCTATATGAATTTAAATGACCAAGTGAGCCTTCCTGGTATGAGAGATATTTGAAAATGTCTAGATTAATCTAGATTAATGAAAAATAGCACAAGATCTGCAATAAGAGAGACCTTGGCTGAAATTCCCACACTACCACAGGCAAATTTCTTCAGGTATTTGGGCCTCAGTTTCCTTATCAATTCAAGAGGTGCCTATCATAATGGCTGGTGCATTGAAAACAAAATATTATATGTAAAATGGCTGGCATAGAGAAAGTGAAACAGACACTATTGACCTAACACCATCTTTTTAAACACAAAGAGAAGATGGACACCTTTACAGACATAAAAGAATGGAAAGAAGTATCTGGGACTCAAAATTAGTGTTCATATATTTACTCAGTAGGCACATTAGTTGCTCCAAAATGCATTCACATCCCACCATCCATTTAGCATTCATGCTTTCCTGGGATCAGTTGATATGGTTACAGCTCTCTATCAATCCATTCTTGAGAAAGTTGAGGTACCTAGGAAGCAGCCTTCTAGGATCATCCATGAAGTCATTAGAGATATTAAGTAAAATAAAATTATCATAAAATAAAAGAGAAAAAGGAACACTCTTACACTGCTGGCAGGAGTGCAAACTTGTGCAGCCACAATGGAAGGCTGTGTGGAGGACCCTCAAGCTACTGAAAAAGGAATTACTATTCAACCCAGCAATCTCACTACTGGAAATCTACCCAAAGGATACAAAAATACTAATTAAAAAAGACATATGTACCTGGATTTTTACCACAGCACCATTCACAACTGCCAAAATATAAAAACAACACAAACACCCCAAATTGACAAATGGCTGAAAAAGATGTGGCATATCTACACAATGGAATATTATTTATCAATCAAAGAAGACAAACTTATGTCATTCACAGCAACATGGATGGAGCTAGAAGGAATCATGCTAGTGGAAATAAGCTACAAAGAAAAAGAGAAATACGGAATGGTCTCACTTATATGAGGGATACAGGAAAACAAACAGAGCAAGAGAAGGGGAGGAGAGTAAAATCAGGGGAGGTGGAGAGCACAAGAGATAAAGAAGGTTCACAGGTGACAAGGTAATGGGAGAACCTCGGGGTAGACAATGATATAATATATGTGTGTATGTGCAATAAAAAAAATAAAATAAACTAGAAAAAACATTAAAATTATGTTAGACAACTTGGAGTTTCCACAATCTAGTGGCTGCACTTCACTCCTGACCCACTGTGTATCAGACACACTGACAGGTCATTTCAGCAGTGCTCTTGTTCACCATAGAGTTGTAGGGCATTTCTATAACTTGGACACTAAGCGAGTGGTAAGCAAGAAGAAATAGGGTTTCTCTTCTCATGGAGAACCATGCATGAGCCAGATACTCACCAAAAAATCACACAGCAAGTGAATAAGTACTTAAATAACTGCATAAAGCACTGAAAAGAAAAGTTATAGTATGACCAGAGAGTGTGAGGAAGTGCACAGTTTCCCAGTTTTGATAGCATTTGAAGTGAGTCTAAAGGATGAATAATAATAAACAAGGGGGACCAAGAGGGAAAGAAGTCTCTGGGCAGAGGAAACAGTAGAGGAGAGACTATGGGACAGAACAGAGTATGCAACCTCAAGAAATTAGGTCCAACTTGGCCGGCTCACAGGAAGAGAGGGAAGGATGAGCTCCAGTGAATCTGGAAAGATCTTATAGGAGAATTTAGGCTAAAATAACAAGAAATCATTGAAATGATCAAGTGATTAACCTATTTAGTGATTCAGAATTTTTAGGATATGATCCTACTACAAATACCCACATAATAACTAGTGTAGAAGTCAAATACACTACACCATTAAATACACTTTCAACATTTACCTTATAATCTAAATAGTCCTGTGAGTTAATCACTGCCAGATAAGCCCTTTTATCCACAAACCCCAGTGGATACTTTTAGAATCAAACAGTCATGGTATTACATATGCTATATGGCTCAACACCTGGGTTCTGTAAAGACAGAAAATTTATCATGGTGCTGAGGCAGATCACTACTTCCCATGTATGTGATTATAAAAGGCATTTTAAGGTAAAAACAGGATCATGGTTTCAAATGTTCTCAAGACAGCTACATCTGCACCACTCAACATAGCAGTCTGGAAGTTCACATGGTGAGAATGAAGCATTTCTCACTCAGTATAAACTGTGAAATGCATTTGAAAATAGAGTTTTCTATTAAAATTAGCATTTTCTACCTGGCCAGCAGCCATCATCTTGTTCCAAAGTCTTGTTATTTATAGCAGAAAGGTTACTATGATGGATCATGCTGGAATTTCAATGGCATCGGTTAGAGGCTCTGGAAGGCCCATGAGCGGGACAAGGTCCTGCAGGCTCTCCGTGAGATGGTGTGAGGTCAGGGCATAGTTCACCAGACATCTGCTTTAAGGCAAGATACAGGAAAGTGGAAATTTAGGTGAAGTCAAGTTTCCTAATGCAAAAACTCTAACTATTGTTAGAGCACCTCAGGGAGCACCTCAGGGAATACAATGATGTAAAGAAATGTAAATATGTAACCAATAAAAACAATAATAATAGAAGAAAAATAAATTTTAAAACTGTCACAGTAAGACTTCATTTTTAATGCTTTTCGTCTCCCACTCCATATTCCAAGGATTTCACAGATTTAAGAATATTCCAAGTCCCTTTATCACTTATTACTTTTAGCAGTATTTTTCTTTTCTCTCAAGTCACTTAATTTCTCTGAAATTCACTTTATGAGTGGCAGGCACTTTTGAAATTAAAATAAATGTAAAGTTTTTCATTTTAAGAATTTTAGATACCTTGAAGGTGAGCAGAAATAGCCTGGATTTTTGTCTAAGTGTAGTTTAAGTAATCGCTGATCTTTATCTTAGTCATATTAAGAATACAGAACCAAATATACAAAACTTTTAGAAGACAAAGGAAAAGAAAAACTGTTTCCAATAGTCAGGAATGAATATATGAGTCCCTAAGGAAAAAACCTGCCATGTTTTATTAATTGCTAATTTTTGAACAGGCAGCCCACCCATATCCCTTGTGTATTTTTTCCTGTTGATCTTTTGACCACTGTAACAACTATTGTTTTTCTCAGAATATTGATAAGGGAAAGGAAATCAATAAATATGGAAACACAACTCCATTATATCTTGTTATTAGCTCCTTGATTTTTCATCAGCAGGACACTCATACTGACCCAGTGGAATGTGAGCTTAATCTGAGGACACTCTGCTTTTACATTTTCCCAGTTCATTGTAATGTATCTAATCAAGATCTTGACCTGCAGCTCCTTGGTGATTAGAGAAGAACAGGAATCTTACCAGTTATAGCCCCGGAGCAGTTACAGTCTATACAAAATAGTTCAACAAAAACAGGGTAGGGTCCCCAGGCAAGAACAATGAATGGAGTAGAGAAAGTGGGTCAGTAGCTCTGCCTCTGTTGGAAATTTGATTCATGACCTTTGAGAAATGAAGTTTTAAGGTCAATTGATTTTGCCTTTGACAAATGTGGAATAACAGAGTGTGCCATTCTAGTATCATCAACCTTTCTCAAGAATTGTGTCAATAATAATAATTTATAGTCACATAAATGTCCCTTGTGCACCTCTAACTTCACCATCCAATACCTTTAATTTCCTTGAGAGTACAAAAAAGTCACTCATGTTATCTTCCTACTGATTTGAATGGTGGTTAGTACATACAAGGATTTTAATAAATGTTTGTTGCATAAGTGTTGAACTAATTCTTATCTCTCATCATTGGATTAAATTCTTTCTAACTATCTCTGAGCACCTCTGGGACTCTTATTATTGATTATTACCTCAATAACAAGTTTTAGGCTACCTTTAGTACAAAATTCAGCACTAACTTTAAAAATGCCATGTTAAGGAATCAAATTCTTGATTGTTTAATGAAAAATTGGTTCTTAAGTGAACTGTCATTTTCTCACTTGGCAGCAGAATAAGTGCAGTAGACATCAAGACTAAATTTCTCACCCCATGTGCTCTTCTAGAAACTTCTTCTTCAAAAACTGATATCCACATCCTTCCCCCTTAAAGCTGGGCTACTTTCTGCTCCAACAAGATGCTCCCAAGCTACTAGCTTGATACCAACTGACTTACAAAAGCCCTTAAATTTGAAACTCAGCTCTTGCCAGTCACTACTCTAACAGCCAAACTCAACACAAGAATAACAACCCAATGTGTAGAACCTAACCAACCATAGGAGGGACTGAGATGGGGGATTTTCTTTACAAGAAACCAGAGTAAGGAAGCCTTGCCATGTCCAGCATGTGGCTTCCAAGACTCTACATCCAGTCACTGATGATAAGGAGGGAGAGTGGGAACATTTTACAGGTCAGGACTGGAACTCTCGCTCTCTTGGCCAAATTCAGTTCATGATTAGACCTAATGCAAGGGAAGCAGGGAAAGGAAAAAAGGTTTGGTGAACACCTGTCTGTCTCTGTACACTCTTCTCAAACCAAGTTTCAGTCAATCAGCATGCTGTATCACTGTTGTATCACCTCTCAACAACTTAGCTTCACTCGTTGCAAAGACAGAATATGGTCATTTTGGTGTAAAGTAGGGCCTTGTGCTATTAGCA
This sequence comes from Uropsilus gracilis, assembly GCA_004024945.1. Taxonomy (NCBI): domain Eukaryota; kingdom Metazoa; phylum Chordata; class Mammalia; order Eulipotyphla; family Talpidae; genus Uropsilus; species Uropsilus gracilis. The sequence continues at coordinate 135,963 of PVHY01000447.1, read as the reverse complement.
ATCACTCAACTATGACTGCTGCAAATACCAGCAAATGATCCCTGCTTGGAGGGAAAGTGTACCACATACCCTGTCTGACCATGTTCTAGCAGGTTCACACTAGAGATCACTTGTGCAAGCCATAATAAGAGCCACTAGCTTTCTTATCTGTTCACACAACTTTGGACATTCAGCAAGGCAGAAAAAGGAGTGCACCTGGAATACAGCAAAAGCTTCATGATGAATCTACCTTTTTAGAAAGATATAGAGTCTGGGCAATGTGAGACTCCCCTCCCAGCTTGCCATTACCAGCAATCTCTGATTCAAGCTCTTACGTGAAGATGGAATAATTACACCTAATTCACACAGTAGTGATGATTAATTTAAATAATTATTACAAAATACTGGTACATAATAAGTACTCAATATGTTATTTCCTCCTCTCCTCCCCACCTAATGAGGCAAAGGACGCCAAGACCCAGTGAGGAAAAGAGGAGCTGGTGCTCCTCCACAGACTCTATAGCTCTTCTACCTTCTGATCACATGTTCTGAAGTGCCCCTCTCTTTAGTTCCCCCCAAGAAATCTCTGTGCAAATCCTCCAAAACATTCTCTCTGACCCATGAATGGCACTCTACTCATTAATATCAACTTGGTAATCCTCAAACATTTTGGAGGTATTGTTATTGACAAAATAACTGGGGCAGAGAGAATCAGAGGTTCTAAACCTTCTGCAATGTCCCAGAAATTTGGCACAACAGAAAATCACCCAGCCACCATGTCAATGGTACCTACCACAGCAAGGAATTGTTTCAAGCAGAAGTTTCATAAAGAAATTTCATAAAGTGGTAGAGATATCAAGAGAAAGGACTTTTCTGTGCAGCCATAAAGAGTTAGTGCCCCTAAAGAGTTTGCGATTGACCCCCATTTCTCATTTCCCAGAAAAGTCCTGTTCTCCAACTTCTCCTGAACAGCTAGATCCAGCATCCTCTCCAAAAAACACTTTGGTTACAGTTTCATTCTGACCTCATAGCCTAACAACATATGATAAACTCTGTGGGAACCATCCATGGGTTAAGGCCATTTCTTTCCATTTAAATGGTGATGATTGACCTGGGAAGCAATAATTAAGTAAGGGCATAAACAATAGGCAAACTTGCACAACTAAAACCCTTATTACCACCTGGTCAAAGTTAAAACTAATAACAAGCTGTGTCTAAAATAATGACACACAAAACCCCTCACTCAAGTGTGTTTAGTTCAAAGACGGCCACATCTAAACATGAAAGAGGCCTGCTCTTGGTGGGGATGTCATGAAATTAAAAAGTTTATGCTGCTTAATTTGAAAAACTGTGAGCTGATGCATATTTATATTGCTTTTTAAAAACTAGAGTGTTAAATCTTTTCCCCTAAAGAGACTTGGAGTTGATCAAAGATACAAGATTGTCCTAATTCTTTTAAAATGTAGACCATCTTTAAAAAGTTATAGCAGGAAACTTGCCTATGATTAAATAAAATTAAAAAGCTTATGAAGCTTGCAAACTAAGATTTTTATCTTCTAGATGGAACTAATCTCAAAGCATTTTACTACTGGGTCAAGGCCCTTTTTCCATAACATGGGTTTGTGTCTGGACTCAGCAGATCACAGGTTTGTCTTTCAAAAATATACAATTTATGAACTAAAGCTCCAAGTCTGAGCTAAAAAGCACAGAGGGTTCTGGAGTACAGCAGTCTGCCTTAAATCCTGCATGTCCACAGGCACTGGGCATCTGGCCCTCTGGCTCCAAACCAAGGAAGTTGCTTCAGAGTGAGCTGGCTCATCCCTGGGGTCATTTAACCTTCAATGCTCAGACAAAACTTGTTTAAGTGCTCTTCAGACCCACTGGACCCATTGTCCTTGAGGGACTCTCTAAACCTCCTGTTTTGTGTACCCACAGAGGAAACTCTGCAAATAGAATGGAAGAGGCAGATGAAGCTCACTAAGCACTTTTCCAGGAATCTGAAGTCTTTGCCAACAGCTCCTGCACACCTAGGCACCATGAACCAGCCAGAACTGCCTTGGTTACCATTAATGTGTTACCTGCACTTGTGGGCCAGGAAAGCAAGACAAGGTGCATAGGGTGGTTGTGTATTACAGCTCTTATTATTTTAGATTCAAAAATACATAATAATTGTGCTTTCCAAGGCTGGAGGTACCAAGTAACTCATAGTGTCCACATCCTCCAAACTAGAAGGGAACAGTCACTGAGAACATTACTCAAGATCTGCTACTTCTAAGCAGAACCCCAACAATCGCTCATCAGACACAACTGCTTTCCTGCTGCCTATAATTGGCTAGTTCTTTGGCTTCTAGATAGCTTCTTGGGGACCAGATGTCCCTGGTGCAACCTCACAGGTCCTTTCCTCCCAAGTGACACAATTTTCCACCATGATGTGCCCAGTGCCAACACTTGATCACAGCAACCCTGCTTCAGGCCTTATTCCTGTGCACCCCATCATCCTTGACAAGTTCCATGTTATTTCTTCCACCTCACATGTGAGAAAGAAGGTTTAATTCCTATGAGTAATGAAGTCTCAGAGGAAGAAAAGAGCAAACTGAAACTGGAACTCAAGTAGTCTGGCCCCAAGACTAGTGTTGCAGGCATCCCCTGCAGTTGGCTTCTCTCAATGCCTCCTTTCCTGGCAGCTGCAAGGAGCACCCCACAAAACCTAAGTCCCTGTTACTGTGTGGTGCTAGGAAGTTGACCACAAGAAGCCAGCAAGCATTGACTTGCATCTCCTGTAGGTCTCATCACCTTTGTATATGAGTTTTTTAATCGGACAAATCTAAATAGGACACTACTCTGGGTATTTATTTTAATTCAGCCTCCAGACCACAACTGGAGAGCATGTTGCTGCTGGTTCTTAACAGGTCAATTAGTGGGTAAGTGCTGGCCTCCCTCAGGGACCGTATCCTGCTTTACAATACTTAGCCTACACATATGCTTAAATTATAGGAACCGAAATATGACATATTACATATCCCGACCCACACAATCAAAGGGAACCACCCTAATTATGTTCCTTCAAAAATGGCTCAAGTAGATTCTCAAATTGTTTGGGTAATTAAAGGCAAACCAATGCTGCTTGGCAGAATCGTCCAGTTGCATGCGATTTTCTGTGCTCTGTAGACAAGCCCTAGAAAACCATCTCATCCTTGCATGTACTTTATATGCTTTCATACATGTTTATCTTTACAGACTCCTGTGACTTTTCATACTTGACAGGCTCGGTTATTTCCATGAGAATTTTTAGTCTTAAATGAAATGGTTATTTCACAAGCCACAGTTTCAATAGTTATCAGTCACATTACTGAAAACAGGAGTGGGTCAACTTGAAAACAAGTTGTCAATTTCCTCTTTTCCAGGTATTAATGACAGACACCCAGCAGCCAGTGTAGACAGTGTGAGACAAGCCAAGGGCAGCGCTTCCAATGGCTGAGAGTGAGGGGATTAGTTCAGAAGCTTCTTGCTCCTTTTATGTCAGAACTCTTGCCACCAGTTGCCATTTCTTCCCTTCCCTGCAATTAAACCATGCTGAACATGCTGTCCTCCAGGATCCCCATACCTTGCTGTTGGGTGAACAAGCCATCCTCGTAGGTTCGCCATGGTTTAGAAGACAAAGATTGTCGGACTTGGAGTTCTCTTATTTAGGTTCCTAGTGATAAAGGGCCACTCAACTTTCTCTTCTCTCCTTTTCCTCTTCCCCCTGGTGAGGTCATTCTATTAGTGCTGCCTCCTAGGCACAGGTGAGCCCACTCACACATGAGCATACCCACAGAGCCAGGTGCACACCCAATCATGGGGAGGGTCCAATACCACAGGTGCTGGCCATACAGACTAGTGGAGGAAAGTCTAAGTCATTCATTTACCCTACACATACACACCCATTGGACCTGGGTTCTTCTACTGAAAACAACAAAGATGTGTTAAATATTATTCTCTGATTCTTTTTACCACCATGTTTTCCTGAGTCTGATCACTTTTCCTTCTGCTGTCTGCACCTGAACACTACTAGTAGTCAGCTGCAGTAAGTCGCCCTCATAGGTTTTTCAGAGTTTGGCTGCCTGTTCAGTGTGTGGTCTTGTCCTTCATGCTGCTTTCTGAGTGGACTGTGCATGTACTGGTGCTGAACACAGTCTCAGTGACTGGCTCCCTGCTTTTCTGGACAAGTAGACTTTCCCTTTATGACCCCTGCAGACAAGTTTGAAAACCAGAAACTAGAGATTTGGGGGAAACCTTTAACTTTGAAGAAATCCCAGTGCTGAAGTTACATCTCTCCCAAAGCATCAGATCTCCAGCCTAAACCAACGTCCACTCCCAGCCTCATTAATATTTTCATCACTCTTATGAATCCTTCAGCTCCAGGGGTTTTTCTAAAAAGCCTGTTTTTAAAATTTTACACCCCTTCCATCCCAAATGTTCCCAATGGTATTCACCCTCAGGCTGCATCATGTGGTCACAAACTGCATTTGATCACAACAATTTGACATTAACTGCTGCAATTACACCTGATCCAGTTTTCTATCCATTGCTGTAACTTCTGTTTAGTGAGGAGAAGGGGAGAGAGGGGAGACCTCGCTCCCCAGGGGCAGTTTAAAAGGATGTGATGTCCTGTTAAAACCTGAAGGAGCAATGAAGTGGGGAAAGGGAACCTCAGAAGACAGCAGACCAAAGCGTGATAAAGAAGGTGCCTCCTCCTGCTGTGCGCCTGGGTGACCTGACTGTGAATAACTCAGAGCCGAGTCATAGGCCTGGCCGCAGTATTGCTTTGTCTCACAAATATGTTCTCCCACAGAATCTGACTTGACAGGCGGGTTTGCTGGAGAAATGTTTGAACAAAAGCCTTGTGTGATGGAAAGAGCATCTTGTGCTTTTGGCACCGGACTCCCAGCTGAGGTTCCTGGGGAGCTCTTGCTGCCTAATAAATCGGCAAGCTTCAAAGCAAAGGGATCAAAAACGGAACAGGTCAGAAGACGCCAGGGCCCCGTTCGTGTCTGATGAAAGTGTGATGAAGTCAGACAAGAATCCATTTTACCACACACGAAAACTTAAGTCACATTCATTGTCTACCTCGGACCCACAGAATAAATAAGGTATCTTGCTGTTGGGAATCCTAGGTGACATTTTGACCTTAACTCTTGAAATTTAATTGAAACAATGGAAAAAAAACATTTCTACTTGAATGAAGAACCTTAAGGCTGTCAAGTTTGTTTTACTCTTTCTAGTAGCTTGAAAGTAGACTACACAGAGGGATTTTTGGAGACCAGGGTGGTTTTCTTGGATTCTGGAAGGAGAGTCTCAGTATTAGAGCAAAGTATGAGGAAGTCCAAGATCTCTGTCCTTCAGGAGAGGAGACAGGAAGATCTGAAGAGATGAATGAAACAGGAGGATGCTTGGATTCGCCTGTGAGAACCAGCGTTTCACAGACCTACTGTCAGTCATGTCCCTTTAGCTGCTTGTCTGAGCAAGTTAAATATCACAGAAAACTGGAAAAGTGCAAAGATTGCCCTCCCCTGCTCCCACTCCCCCCCCCCCCCTTTTGATTGAGTTCAATCTTCCTGTACCTTTACTGATCTCCGAGTTCAGGGTTGGGAACATACCGCATTTGAAGAAAATTTGACTTAGTTCTGAATTTGCCTTCATCGTCACTAAACAGCTGCGGGACATGCACCACACCCTGAAAACGAAGCAAAATCATCGCTAAAACACCGGTTCGCGGCCAAAGCTTGCACGACTCTGAGCAGAGAAGACCTGGGCCCATCTCAGCGCCTCACACAGAGAGAGCGTGTTCTGGCCAGGAACAGTGCTTCCTCCGGCTGCCCCGGGAAGTGCCAGAGTGGAAGGAACACCATGCATGGTCACTGCCCTGCTGCTCAGAGAGAAAGCAGTGGTGGCAGCTCCCGCGCCAACTTTTGGCACGAAAATTCTAAAATATCGTGGAATCTCACTATGAACTTAATTTGTATTTCTGGTAAATAGGATAACGACAAAATGTATCATGTACTTTTACCATTCACTTTTACCAAAAGTGAAAAGGGGAGTGCTTTTAAAGGCATCCTAAGTGCAATAAATTGGGGCTGTAACTGACAAACTGCATATGTTCCCCCTCATGCTGATAAAGGAGATCGGACACTTTTTCCCGGTCATGCCATTTGGTATTTTCTCTGAGAAGTTTTCTACTGGGCTAGCTGTCTTTTTACGACGAGAATAGGAGTTCTTTATCCTGCTTGCCTTTAAACAAATACATGCTCTTTCTTAAATATTTCACATATGTGTCCTTCATAAGGGTGTCCTTATGAAATAGAACACTAATGTGTTTTATAAGTTTATGTGTTTTATAAGTGCTACTATTTTCATTATATATTGGAGTTTGGCATAATACATTGCTAGAATGTTTGAAAATCAGTGCTATGGAAAGTTAAAGTTGAAATCTGCGAAACTTTGCTTTTCTCTACATTACACAGCAAACTTTTACACATGTAGCTAACCACCATTTGAAAAAAATTTTTGAAAATTCCTTTCTTTCATCTACTGATGTGAAACATAATTCCTATCATACACACACACACACACACACACACACACACACACACACACACAGCTCTGTTCTGTTTCTGGGCTCTCTATTTTTCTGATTAGTCAAATTATTAGTTGTTTGCAATATATACTAAGCCTTGAGATAAGGCAGGCAAGTTTTTCATAATATTAATTTCCCCAATTTTCTTATTCTTCACAATTTGTTATTTAATGTCTACTTTAGGATTAACACAAACTAAAAACTCCATGTATTGACTTTTCCACCCTTCAATGTTTTATAATTTTTTTCCATAAAGATTCTGCACTTTTTTTTAAATGTAGTAAAGTAAATGTAGATTTACTTCTATATACCTTTATTTTGGTTGTTACTATAAAAAGAGCCTTTAAATCTATTTTATTTTCTATTTATACAGAATGCTATTAACATTTCTATGTTCATCTTATAACCAATAGTCAACATTGCTAAGCTATTACATGCAATCTAAGAATAAAGAATTATAAATTCTTCTTGCCTTCTATGTAGTTAATTATATCACCTTCTTAAGAGAATACTTTGATTTTTTCCTGCTTAGTCATTTTTCTTTTACTTGTCTTATTTCATTTCTTTATATAGAATCTCTAGAACAAAGTTGAAAGAAATTTTTCTAATGGTACCTTGAATTCTTCCTGATTTTAACAGGCATTTCTATGGCCACACTATTAAAAATAGTCATGTTTACTGAAAATATCCGTTGGACACACACTTTAAGAAAAGAAATTATCCTCCCATTATTTTACAGTAAGTACAATCGAGTTGTTATTAAACTTCATCAAATGACTTCAGCATCTTTCAAGTTCATTTTAGTTTTCTTATTTAATCTGTGAGTTTACAGATATTCACTACATTTTTGAAAAATAAAGGATCCTTACATCCTAACCATGCTCATGTTTTAAAATTTATCATTGCGATCAGTTTAGGAAATTTGTTTGACATTTTTAGGATAAGTAAAAATGTGTGCTTTTTTATCATGCTGCTCTCCCTCTGGATTACGTGTTAAAATTCTACTCCTATCATAATGTGAACTCAGTGGTTTTCATATTTTTATTGATTACATAAACTTTTTTATACTGTCATATTTGTTCTGTATTTTTTTAATTCTCTGAAAATATTTATGGAATATAAAAATTAGCTGTTCTTGAGTATTTTGTTAAACTTTGTTCATAAAATAGCCTGGCCCATTTACCTTTCAGAAGACTTAGCACTAAATATTTATAGTTATTGAAATGTAAATGTTTTCTGTTTCTTTTTGCATAAATGTTGATGTCTATTTCTCTTAATGTCACTTTCACATAAGTTTTCAACTTCACAAACTTGCTCACAGGATTTCCTTGTTATCTTTTAAAAACCTTGTACCCATAATTCTGTGACCTGCAGTTATGATCCCACATGATCTGGGATAATTCTGCCCAAAATCAAATCTGACCTTACTATTTATAAGTTCTGCAAACTGTGACAAAATTACTTTTGTTTCACTAGCAAATGTTTGAGCTCCATATTTTTATAGTATTAGTTTGAAATAATTGATTTAAACACTGCATATTACTTAGGGTTACATGTTCAAATCTCTCAGATGTCTATTACCACAACATTCCCATTGGACCCCCTTATACTCTTGCTCTCAACCACTCACCATCCCCCTCAATAAGCCTAAATTTTGAAGTAGATTTCTAGGTTTTCTTTTCTTTTAGTTTTATCTGTTTCTTTATTTTGTTCTTTACATTCCACATGTGAGTGAAATTGTCTTATATTAGTCTTTCTCCTTCTAGTTTATTTTGCTTAGCATAATCCCCTCTCTTATCACCCATGATGTTGCAGTTGGCAATATTTCATCTTATTATAAGGCCAAAGTGTATTCCATTGTGTACATATACCACATCTTCTTAATCTCTTCATCTGTCAATGAACATTGAGTTGTTTCCATAGCTTGGCTATTATAAACAGTACTGCAATGAACATAGAAATGCATATACCCTTGAAATTAGTAATTTTACATACTTAAGGTAGATGTCTAGTAGAATTGCAGGATTATGAAGTTGACATATGTTTAATATTTTGAGAAATTTCCATACTTTTCTCCATTAGGGCTCAACCACACCAACAATGTAAAAGAGCTCTTTTTTTTTTGGGGGGGGGGGACATATTTGTTGTTTCTGATCTTCTTGATATGAGTCATTCTCAGAGAGGTGAAGTAGTACTTCATTGTGGTCTTGATTTTCATTTCCCTACTGATAAGTAATGATGAGCATATTTTTACATGTCTGTAAGGCATCTCTATTTCTTTTTTAGAGAAATGTCTATTCAGATGTTCAACCCATTTTTTAATTGGTTGTCTTGTTGAGTTGTATGAGTTCTTTGTAGATACAGGATATCAGTTGTATGGATAATGTGCAAATATTTTCTCCCATTCAGTAGAGTATCTTTCCATTGAATGATAGTTTCTGACATTGTGTAAAAGCTTTTTGAGTCAATGTAATCTGATATGTTTGTTTTTAGTTTTATTTCCCAGGATATAGGAGTTGAGTTCCAAATATCACTCTAAGGTCAAATGTCAAGAAACATATTATCTATGTTTTCTTCCATGTATTTTATGGTGTAGGCCTTGCATTCACATTTTTAATTCATTTTGAATTAATTTTTTGCATATGGTATGAGATAACAGTCTATATTTATTTTTCCTGTGACTCCAGTTTTTCCAACACCTTTTGTTGTAGAGACTTTCCTTCTCTACTGTCTACTCTTGGCTTCTTTGTCATAAAACACACCTATATAATATGAGTTTATTTCTGGACTCTTATTTATACTCCATTGGTTGTTTTTTTATTTTGCATCATCCTGTTTTGATTATTATAGTTTTGTAATATAGTTTGAAATTCATGCATTAAATGCCTCCATTTACTCTTTTTTGACAAGATTACTTTGCTGTGTAGGGTTTTTTTTTTTGTGACTCCATATATTTTGTTGCTACTCATTCTATTTCTTTGAAGAATTTCATTGAAATTTTAATAGGGTTTGCATTAAATCTATATATTACTTTGGATAAGATGGTAATTTTAGCAATGTTAATTCTTCCAATCAATGAACATGGAATATCTTTTCATTTCTTTGTGACTTCTATTTATTATAAAAAATATCAAGGATTATCATCTTTTTGTTTACTCTTAGGCATCTAATTCTTCTTTCATTTGATTGTGAATAGGATTATCTACTTGATACCTTTCTCTTATAGCTTATTTTCACATAACAATGCAATCATTTCTGTGTATTCGTTTTGTAGTCTACCACCTCACTATACTGATATATTGTTCCTGATAGTTCTTTTAATGGCAACTTTAGGGTTTTTGTTGTACACTATCATGTTATCTATAGAAAATGATGCTTCTAGTTTGGATAACCTCTATTGCTTTCTTTTGCTCAATTGCTCTAACTAGAATTTCTAATACTATGACTAACAGAACTGATGAAAGAGGACATTCCTGTCTCATACTTGATCTTCAGGAGGAAATTTGTATTATAGACTATATTTATCCCTCTCTAAATTTATATATGGAGACACAAAATTTGCAAACTCAGAATATAACTATGTTTGGAGACAGACACTATGAAGAAGTGATTAAGCCAAGATAAGGTGATTAGGTTAACCCTAATTAAATCTGATTTAGGTTCTTTATTTATATTTTTTTATTTATATGTAAATTTCACATCTTTGCAATCCCAGGGTTTTGCCCCCCTTCCCTTCCCTCCCCCTTTCCCTTCTGTCCATTGTTGTGTGCTTCAGTTTGGTGCTCAGCCTGTTTTGTCTTTTCCTCATGGCTTTTATTTACTTTTTTTTCTTCAATATGTCCCATATATTAGTGAGACCATTGACTTCTGTCTTTCTCTTTTTGACTTGTTTCTGCTAGTATGATTCCTTCTAAGTACATCCATATTGTCAAGAAGTCGTCTAATTTGTCATTCTTAATTGATGAGTAGTATTCCATTGTGTATAAATACTGCATTTTTTTCAACCAGTTATCTGTTTTGGGACACTTGGGTTGTTTCCATGTCCTTGCAATTATAAATTGTGCTGCAGTAAACATTCCCCTTTTACCCACATTGAGGTCTCTTTTGGGTAGATTCTCAATAGAGCAGTTGCTAGGTCAAATGGTAGTTCCATTTTCATTAATTTAAGGGTCTTCAACACAGCTTTCCATAGTGGTTGGACCAGATTACATTCCCACAGCAGTGTAAGAGTGTTCCTTTCTCTCCACATCCTCGCTAGCACTTGTTGTTGTCCATTCTTTGGATGTGGGCCATTCTTACTGGTGTAAGGTGGTATCTCATTGTAGTTTTGGTTTGCATTTCCCTTATTACTAGTGACATTGAAAAATTTTTCATGTGCCTGTTGGCCATTTGTATTTCCTCTTTGGAGAAGTGTCTTTTTAGTTCTTCTCCCCATTTTTTGATTGGGCTTTTTATTTCGCTTTTGTTTAGTTGTGTGAGTTCCTTGTAGATCTTCGTTATTAAACCCTTATCACTCTTGTGGAGGGCAAAAATTTTTCCCATTTGGTTGGACTTCTTTTTGTTTTTCTGTTGTCTCTTTTGCTGTACAGAAGCTTTTTAGTTTGATATAGTCCCATCTGTTTATGTTTTCTTTCATTTTTTTGCCATCTACAGATGTTTCCAGAAAGGAATTTCTGAATTGTAATTCCTGAAGGGTTTTACCCAAGTTTTCCTCTATGTATATTATGGTTTCATGTCTGACCTCTAAGTCTTTTATCCATTTTGAGCTGATTTTTGTACATGGTGTGAGGGAGCTGTCTTGGTCCATTTTCTTGCATATCTTAGTCCAATTTTCCCAGCACCATTTATTGAAGAGGCTATCTTTGTTCCAGCGTAAGTTTTTCACTCCTTTGTCAAATATTAGTTGACTGTATATGTGTGGTTTTATTTCAGGGTACTCAATTCTGTTCCATTGGTCTGATTGTTTTTGTACCAGTACCAAGCTGTTTTAATTATTATGGCTTTGTAGTATAGTTTGAAGTTTGGAATGTAATACCTCCATTCTCTTTTTTTCTGGTCAGGAGATTTTTTGATATTCGAGACCTTTTATTGTTCCATATGAATTTCATTAATTTTTGTTCTATCTCTTTAAAAAATGTCATTGGGATTTTTATTGGGATTGCATTGAATCTGTAGATTGCCTTTGGTAAGATAGCCATTTTGATGATATTTATCCTTCCAATCCATGAGCAGGGAATGTTTTTCCATTTCCTTATGTCTTCTTCTATCTATTTTAGTAGTGTTCTAAAGTTTTCTTTGTAGAGTTCTTTCACGTTTATTGTTAGGTTTATTCCCAGGTATTTTAATTTTTTTGGTGCAATGGTAAATGGGATGGTTTTTTGAATTTCTTCTTCTTCTTCTTGACTTTTTGTATATAGGAAAGCTTCCGACTTCTGTGTGTTGATCTTGTATCCAGCTACCTTACTGAACTGGTTTATTATTTCAAGCAATCTTTCTGTGGATTTTTTGGGGTCATCTATGTAGAGAATCATGTCATCTGCATATAATGATGGCTTCAGTTCCTCTTTACCTATTTGTATCCCTTTTATGCCTTTATCTTGCCTTATTGCCCTAGCTAGAACTTCTAGTACAACATTGAAGAGTAATGGGGAGAGTGGGCATCCTTGCCTGGTTCCGGATCTCAACTGGAATGCTTTTAGTTTTTCCCCATTTAGGATAATGTTTGCCGTAGGTTTGTCATAGATGGCTTTTATTATGTTGAGGTATGTTCCTTTAATCCCTAATTTTTTGAGGGCTTTTATCATAAATGGATGCTGGACTTTGTTGAATGTTTTCTCTGCATCTATTGATATGATCATGTGGTTTTTGCTTTTCTCTTTGTTGATGTGATGTATTATGTTAATTGATTTCCAGATGTTGAACCATCCTTGTACCCCTGGGATAAATCCCACTTGGTCATGGTGTATAATGCTTTTTATACATCGTTGGATTCGGTTTGCCAGGATTTGGTTTAAAATTTTTGCATCTGTGTTCATTAAGGAAATTGACCTGTAGTTTTCTTTCTTGGAGATGTCCTTATTTGGTTTTGGTATGAGTGTGATGTTTACTTCATAGAATGTGTTCGGCAGTTTTCCTTCTTTCTCTATTTTTTGGAAGAGTTTTAGTAGCGCAGGTATTATATCATCTTTGAATGTCTGGTAGAATTTGTTTGTAAAGCCATCTGGTCCTGGGCTCTTGTTTTTAGGTAGAGTTTTGATGACTTCTTCAATTTGACTGCTTGTGATTGATTTATTTAAATTTTCTATTTCTTTCTTGCTTAATTTTGGAGAGTTGTATCTTTCTAAGAATCTATCTATCTCATCCAGAGTGTTGTATTTTTTCCATATAGTTGTTCATAATAATCTCTTATTATCCTTTGGATTTCTTTAGTGTCAGTTGTAATTTCTCCTCTTTCATTTATGATTCTGTTTATTTGAATTCTCTCTCTTCATTCCTTTGTGAGTTTTGCAAGGGGCTTGTCAATTTTATTTTTTTCAAAGAACCAGCTTTTGGTTTTGTTGGTCTTCTGGATAGTCTTTTTGGTTTCTAGATTATTTATTTCTTCTTTTATTTTTGTTATTTCTTGTCTTTTGCTGGGTTTTGGATTTTTTTGTTGCTCTTTTTCTAGTTTTTCAAGTTGGTGGACTAGGTTGTTTTTTTGGTTATTTTCTTGGTTTTTAATATGGGCCTGTTTTGCTATGAGTCTTCCTCTTAGATATGCTTTTGCTGCATCCCAAACATTTTGGAATGCTGTGTCTTCTTTGTCATTTGTTTCAAAGTAAGTTTTTATTTCATGTTTAATTTCTTCAATTACCCATTCTTCCTTTATTAGCATGTTGTTCAGTCTCCATGTGTTGGATGTTCTTCTTTCTTTCTTTTCATTATTGATTTCTAGTTTAATACTGTTATGGTTTAAAAAAAAGGTTGGTATTATTTTAATCTTTGTGTATTTACTCATGTTTGTCTTGTGGCCTAGTATGTGGTCAATTTTAGAGAATGATCCATGTGAATTTGAGAAGAAGGTGTATTCTTTTCCTGGTGGGTGTAGCGTCCTGTAGATGTCTATTAGGTCCATTTTGTCTAGATCTTCATTTAAGGCTTTTGTGTCCTCGCGTAGCTTTTGTTTTTTTGATCTGTCTTTTGTTGAGAGTGGTGTGTTAAAGTCTCCTACTACATATGTGTTTTCATCTATATTTGTTTTCAGTTCTCTTAGTAGCTGTCTTATGAATCTTGGTGCTCCCTCATTGGGTGAGTATATGTTGATAATTGTTATGTCATTTTGGTTGGTTGACCCTTGAACCATTAGATAGTGATTAGATAGTGATAGTCTTTTTGGTTGGTTGACCCTTGAACCATTTGATAGTGATCTTCTTTATCCTTTGTTACTTTTTTAATTTGAAATCTTCTTTATCTGCTATCAAAATGGCTACTCCTGCTTTTTTGGGAGGGCCATTGGCTTGTATGATCGTATTCCATCCTTTCACCTTCAATCTATGCTTGTCTTTTGGGATCAAATGTGTTTCTTGGAGGGAACAAAATGTTGGGTTCTGTCTTTTAATCCAGTCTGCCACTCTATGTCCTTTAATTGCTGAGTTTAGCCCGTTGACATTTAGGGTAATTATTGATGTTTGAGGGTCTAACATTGGGTTTCTGGTGGTCATTGGCAGTTCTGTTTTAGTTTGTTCTTTTTTTTTCTATTTTTCATTCTTTTATTCTTCTGCAGGTTTCGATTTTAGGGCTTCTTGGAGGAGTTCTTGGAGAGGGGGTTTGGTGGTAGCAAATTTCTGGAGGCTTTGTTTGTCTGAGAAGGTTCTAATTTTTCCTTCAAAAAGGAAGGACAACTTTGCTGGGTAGAGTATTCTTGGTTGGCATTTTTTGTCTTGGAGTTTTTTGATGATGTGGCCCCATTCTCTCCTTGCTTTGAGTGTCTCTTCTGAGAAATCTGAAGTCAGTCTGATTGGTTTTCCTTTGTAGGTTATCTGTTTCCTTTCTCTTGTTATTCTCATAATTTTTTCTTTATCTTTGGCTCTTGAAAGTTTTACTATGATGTGTCTTGCTGTGTTTCTTCTTTCATTAAAGTAGTTTGG